>JAJGOT010000020.1:2132500-2632500 GCA_022457155.1 Cladopsammia gracilis
TTTTTTTTTTAAGCTATTATTAGTTCGGTGTCATACTGCGTGGGGTCGCTTGATTATTTTAAGGCCAACACCTGATTGGTCAGTTTGAATTACGTCATATAATTTTAGAGTTGATGGGTTTGTTGATTTTCACAGCCTATCACAAAACACACGATTTCCCTTCGCTGTACAAGAAAAATACCTCCAGCAATGATGAGAGCTAAGTGATATATGATACCTGATCTCTGTGGAATAGAGAGAGTAATATCAAAGTCATACAAACAAATAAAGAAAGCCGACTCCTAAAGAGTATAATGAATCTCTTTTGTGTCTAGTAGACAGGTTGGCGACATCACTACAGCCCTCAGGGTAGATATGCAATATACAATCCTACAAACGTCTGCAAACTTCCAAGGCAATTACTAGCTCATAATGTATCGGCTAAGACTTCCTTCAACTAGGTATTAGTTAACCTATTGAAAGGGAGACCTGACTATCAGTAACATCCTAACCAAAACGCATAATAGAAACATATTTGGAGATATTAAAGATGTTGCGCTCCATTTCCAATTTAAATTGATGGATACATACCAGAAACCCATACGTGGGTTGAAACGTGTAACGGGAATTCACAGCTTCCGAATATTCATTTTTTGCTTAGTACCATATTTGGAAACCTCTCGGTCCCTTGAGATTAGAAGCAAGTTTTTTTCTAGCAAATTGATTGGTTAATATTTTTATCTTGATTTTCCAAATATGGCTGTAACAACTTCTGAGCAAATTGAATAACCAGAAGCTAGCTTCTAACCCTAACCTCAGAAGCTTGTTTTGAAGCGAACAAGAGACAGTTGCAGGTTTCAACCCACTTCTGGGTTTCTGTACATACTTAATTGTTTCTAGATTTAATTTTGCAACGTCTCTCTTGAACACAACCAAGGTTTTTCTTTATCAATAAGGAAGGATTAAATCATAACACTTCAATGTATAATTGCACATAAGCTATCATTCATTGATTCACACATTTACTCGCCATTTCATGTCAATCAGTAAACTGAGTCCTGACTCGTTATGAAGCCTAGATTTCAACTGTTTCCGCATCCGGCCAACACGAAAGGGCACATTTGCGTTATTAACTCAGGAAAACATAACATGCAACTGCATTCACATGCATCTACAAATGCAACTAACAATTCGCAAAAAAAAAAAAAAACGGTAAATGTCAATAGAAAATATTCGCATTATGAAACTGTTAGCTAGAAAAGGTATTTCATTTTTCTTCCATGTAATCACTATAACTTGCCTAATGTGTGCATAAATAATAAGACCAGACACAGGTTGACACAAATAAAACTGTTCTCTGTCTTAGACTTGTACATGTTGTAAACTGTTCCAAAATTAGCAGCAGGCTCCCTCGTTATATCAATTCGTTGTTGGTCTTTTGGATTTATTTCTTCCGGCTTCGTGTTTGGGTTTTAATAGTAGAGATGCGTAACTTGTGCATCTCGGTGATTAAGCTAATGGATATAAACGCAACGTGTCTAGCATAAATCTGTCTAAAAACGGATAATTTGCAGTGAAATTTAACTGCACTTTTCCACCACGTGTCAAACGCAAAGCTGCAGTGTGAAACAATGTTTTGGTATACATAATTTCAGATAATTCGTCAACTACAGTTCTTTTACAGAGGCTGAATACTAACTTCTTGAAACACAGAAAGATGGAATATATTCATTTGTAAAGTTTTGGGCATAGTGTACGGTCTACACATCGATGGAATAGACAGCAAGGTCTTTTGAGAATACTAACCAGGGCAGAGATCCAACGTGGCGTGTACACAAGGCTGACATTTCTGTAGCGAATCTTTAATCCGTCCACCATTCCGAGAATGAAAAAAAAAAAAAGTAGACATCACAATCTGGGTAATTGAGAGTCCCATTATACTGCGTCTGTTGTGACGTTCCATGGCAAAAAGCTGGATTTTATCTGACTGACGAATGACAGCAGAATGCTTGACTGCGTCCCTCGCTGGAAAGGCGACTTTGGTTGCGCAAGCATCCTCGGAGACCCGGGGGCAGTTAGTGGGAGCGAGGGAAAGGCGAGACGACAGGTAAAAAATCGGCGGCAAAGAATAGTTGGAGGCGCGTGGAGCAGTCCGGGATAATGCCAGTTTTGTAAGAAGCGGTGACGTCATGATTTTATTGTTCCGCAAAAATACGCGAAATCGGAAGAAAAATAACCGCGAGAGGTTTTTTCAAAAGCTGTTCCAGGTCCCCTCGTTCAATATCTGGGACTTTCAAGCAAACTATCTTGAAGAAGGATGACTCGAGTGTTTTCACAGTCTGTTTTGTGAACTAATTCCGAAGTTTTGTGCTATAATACCACGAGTTTGAAACGGCCTTCGAATACGCCGCCGCCAATTTGACGGGCTTCGAATGCAAGTACATGTCTTTATGTTTAGTTTTCAATATCTTGAGGATTTTTTCGAAATCAAGACTAATTTTTCTTAAAACTACAACATGTTAGTGATGTTCAGACTAAGTTTCATAGATGGCAACAATCTAGTAAAAATGGCAACCACCTATTGAAATCGCAAACATAAGAGAAGGGTTACTGCAAAGAGGGTTGTGACTTATTTGCCCTCTGTAATGGATCGCGTGTACCACGATTGTTGTTTTGCGCTATATTCATGACTCTTGGTTAGAAATAGTGAGTTTGTGATTGTGTGAGAACCAACACATGTCTATAAAATATTATTTTTATTGGTGGGAGTTAGCCTACGAATCAGCCAGCCGCCTCTCGTCGCTCCCGAGAAGCGGCTGTTCGCATACTACGTGTAAATGGCTAGAACTGGAAGGAAATGTATGTTTGACTATACAGTCGTGGCATGGCTACCGCTTGTTAATGTTAATTTTGTATTCTACTGAATAGGATGGGCAAGCATTTGGTCATTTTAAAAGTAATGTACGTGTCAAAAAGCTAGCAAAGGGAGCAAGGAAGTCTAAAGCTTAACATTTGCAGGAACAGATTTTTACACTGGGATCAGAGTATTTGTTTAGATTCACCTGATGTGAACCCCTTATTTGTTTGCAGTAGTTCACAGGCATTCTGCTTTAATACATGCTACAAAAGCGGGGAGCCAAAAGCCCAAAGTATTGCTCTATAGATACCATACAAACAAAGATTTCTTGAGACTACTTGCAGTAAAATCATCGCATTTGAACAGATTAGGTGTAAAGCCGAGTATCTTTACATACTTAGCTAAAATGGAGGCTACTGTTTATATTTCATTCATGTCAAAAGTCTTGCAAAATGACATTGAAAACAAGTGCTAGTATCTTTTATTAATATTACTATTTTAGAAACAGGGGGGTCATAAAAAGACAAGATTATTATGAATATGAATACAATAATAAATAATTGTTTCTCAATCTGGTGAGTGTTCTCTATATGTTTGAGAGGATTGTTGAGTATAAAAATGCGTGTGGCCTAAAGAACCAATAAAAATGACCTTTCTTAGTGGTCATAACAAGTGCATTTGGCAGTTGTAATAATTGTTTATTATGGGCAAACCCTTTTTCATAGACATCTCGGGATAAAGATGGGGATGACTCGAAGGGAAGAGTTAATGCAGCTTTTGTTCACAATGAAGTCTGATCTTTTTTTTGTGGATTGCAACCATTTTTTGTCTTTAGTTTTCCAGACAAGGCAAATTGTCATCAGAGGATCAAGTGGATGGGATCTTGGACAATGATGTTGGTGAGAATTTAAAAGCAAAAGAGGCTTGAGACTTGGAGCTACATCTGTTATAAGCTGACATGATCTGGAATTGACTGCTGGACAGCATTCTATCGCATTATCAATAAAAATATTGTAGCATAGGAAAAATATAGTACAGTTTCTTACTTTCCCTATGCCTTTATGCCGGGATCTGCACTAAATTTTAATGAGTCTGTGGAATTTTTTGTTTGTATTCTGATCAATGCAGTTATCTCCCGACAGTAACATATTATCGCAAGCAATACAATTGAAAGAGAGGCACTTTATTAAACTTTGTTAGATCTCAGGTGACTTGGAGCAGAACAAAAAGACTTGACAACTTCGAAAAATCAGTGATTTATTCAAGAAATGAAAGCTTTAAACTTAATTTATGCTCCATATTATTGCACAAACTTGGATTCATTTACTACACAATGCAGTGGCAGAGCGAAGTTTGCTGGGAAGAACTGACAAAACATAATGTGCCATTTTTTGGCCACAGAAGTGGCCGTTTATTTTTTATAACAATTAACATTTTACTCCGAAAAACATTAAACAATCAAAATAATTCCCAGCAAAGGTGGGGGAGTACCCGCCAAAGCCCTGAAAGGGCCTCTCACCCAAAGCCACAGCATTGTATAAAGTGATGTTGATTGACATGCTTTGGATTCAACTGCCACAAAAAATTGCATGGCCACCTGGGCCTACGCTTAACGGTAAAAATTTCTGCACTCTAAATAAGTGTTTAATGTTCAAAGTTCAACTATTAACAACATCCAGCCCCACACTCTGCTCCTGCTAGAGTGTGGGTAAAATATAGTATGAAAGTAACATCACAATCCCGTAATTGTCAGAATCAAAATAAAGCTACTTCAAGTAATGTATTAAGCAATACAGTAATGTATAGATTATTGTACATAATTAATTTGTTGAGCTCCAACCTATGCCCCTGCTCAAAGGTCAAAACTCTGACATTACATACGTAGTGCTTGAACCTTTGGCCCCTGCGCATAAGGTCCACTCTACATTACTTAAAACATTAACTAAATGACCACAGCTAAAATTTTGTGAGCTTTAACCTTGGCCCTTGCTCAAAGGTTAAATTCTGACATAACTTACTGCTTGAACCTTTGGCCCCTGCTCAAAAGGTCCAACTAATTAACCTAAAACATTAAATAAATGCTACAGCTAGCCATACATGCTTGGAACTGCGAGTCCTACCCGAAGGTCTTATAAACTGGGGCCTGCTGCCGGTCAGGGAAAAAAACCCTGTTTTAGGGGGAAACCTGATCCCTCCCGAATGCAGAGCCAGGCACATGACACCCTGAGGGAAAAGGGTGATCGAAAAGACTTAAAGAAACTCTTGAACCTTTGTCCCCTGCTCAAAAGGTCAGAATAAGATTAAGTAATAAAACCGTACACTAAATAGCTGACTCATGCAATAAATACATTGAACCCTTGGCCCATTCCCAAAGGGTCAAAAACCCACCTTACTGGAAGCTTTAATTAGACCCCCTTTAAGGCTATAGCTTCAACTCCAATTTACTTAATTCCTTAATCAATTATCTGTTCCTGCTACTACCTACATTGATATAGGTTTCTGCACACTTGGCCCCTGCTCAAAATGTGCTGAACCCTTAACTTAAGTCAAACAGTTACTATAAGATGTGAGACCACCAGGCATAATGGGAAGGCTATCCTTGTTAAGTCATGACTATGTCCTTAAGGTTGGTATGTCCTGCTCGTTCTAGTTTTGCTGGCAGCGGGTTTCTTCCAAGTTTTCCCACCAGGCGGCGTTTACTCTTAGCTCCCCTTGTGCTGGTGGGTGATTCGACCCTGTTGAACTCTGTGGAGTGTCTGCTCCAGCTGGATGGACAGTTAACTGACTCGGGTGAAGATATTTTCCTCCACCCGTCTCCTTTGGGACACTCGGGCTGCATAACTGGCTTTCCTTTTTGGTGGCATACTGTTAACAGATGTTGACAATGTTTAATGTAGCATCATCGTGTTCTGATATCCACCCTGCCAAAGCCTGTTCAGGCCTTGGTTACACATGTATTATCCCCAGAAGCTGGGAAATCCCCTGTCCAATAGGTATTTACAACTCTCGGTCTACTGTTGACTTTTTAAGTCACCTTAAAATTTTTTATTCTCTTTTTTATAGCGGAACTGCAATTGCATGATTGGCTCGAGGCAAAAAGCCACTGCCGAAAAGTTATCATGCCAGACACCGCGCACTTGTACATTAAATTGGGGGCATAGCACCCATCTGAGCCCTCCCCTAACCATTGGTACCCTAATGAACAATAACATTCTGAGACGCAGTCTCACGGTACACAGTACCACGGGAGATAAAGGGTAACATAGTACCCAAAAAAACAATAACATTCTGAGACAGTCTCACTGTACACAGTACCACGGAAGATAAAGGGCAACAAAGTACCCAAAAAACAATAACATTCTGAGACACAGTCTCACGGTACACAGTACCACGGGAGATAAAGGGTAACATAGTACCCAAAAAACAATAACATTCTGAGACGCAGTCTCACGGTACACAGTACCACGGGAAATAAAGTATGGGGAGGAGGGGTAGCACAGAACCCAGCGGCACTGCAATTTGTATGATTGGCTCGAGGCAAAAAGCCACTGCCGAAAAGTTATCATGCCAGACACCGCACACTTGTACATTAAATTTGGGGCATAACACCCATCTGAGCCCTCCCCTAACCATTGGTACCCTAATGAACAATAACATTCCGAGACACAGTCTCACAGTACCACGGGTAATAAAAAGGGGGGGGGGGGGGGAGGTTGACACAGTACCCTAAAACAATAACACACCGTCTCCCGGTACACCGTACCACGGGAGATAAAGGGGGTAGCAACAGTACCCTAAATAAGCAATAACATTCTGGGACAATAAACATCAACTCTGGCCCCTAAGACATTGTAATACAACACTGTAATAGCAATAATAATCATAATAACACTAATCATCTTTCCCTATAACAAAAAGGGGGGGGGGGATCTTTATACTATACAGTAAGCCTAGTTTGGTTTGCACCAACTAAACAGACATTCAAGGTAAGAGCAACAAGAACAACAACTCTTCGAGAAGTGAAGTCGTGCTTAAGAAGCCCCTTAGGGCCCTGTATTGTAAGCGCCCCCAAGGCACGAGAATCAACACAACATATTGCTACGACTTCTTTTACAAGTACATGTACAGTCGCTTTTCCGGTCACACTAGGTGATCTGCCATGAACATTACTGCACTGCACGCCACTAGAAAACCTTAATCAGTCTTTTGCAATCACACATGCATGAAAGGTCAATTCAATACTTCCATATCTGTTGCTCGAAAAGAAAGAAAACAACAACGCCATCGAATGTAACTTTCGCCAAACCCGGCAATAATGTAATTTCCTTTGACTCGATATGTTTCGCTTCGAAATTTTCCTTTTTCTTACGCTGCAAACAAATCCAATCATCCATGAGCCTAAAGCTGCTATATGAAGACTTTAAAGGAGATAATATATACATAGCCCAAGCCTAACAGCGTCGCACTTTGAACAAGCTTAACTAAGGTGAAACTTAACTAAGGTGAAAGGTTGGAAGCACAAGAATTAAGATTGACGAAAGGGCTATTTTCAATTTTAGCAATTCTCAAAAACAGTATTACGCGACCGTCTGCACAGTATTTTTTTTATAGACCTTCCAAAGTTCACAAAAACAACTTTTCTATGTCTAGAATGACTAGTACCACTAGTTTCCGAATAAAATACAGTTTGTTTGTCAAAAATTGCCCGAGAAACTGATTTGAAAATCAAAAATTGCAAAAATACACAAACATATTTGCATAAGGCGATGCGAGCTGAAGATAGAACTGTACTATAAAATCAAAGTCTTGTTTTGTTTGAAATCCGTAGAAAACAAACATCTCCCGCATTGATAAAAACGTAATACATGAAGTTCCTCGAAGCAAGATTTTATCCCTAAAAGCTCGTCTTTTTCCACTAAAGCGGCTTCTGAGTATACCTTAATTAGTATCCCTGCCTTGAGTTGCAAACCGCGAAAAAATGCAGGAAAATAACGAGTTTAATTCTCCGCTAGACACAACAAAACAACTAAAGTGTTTACCGAGCTCACGGCTGTGTGGCCGAGCGAAAAACAAAATTGCTAAGATCCCGGATGCTGTTCCAACACGGGCGGGCACACACGCGCCCGCGAAACATTCCGCTAGCCATGACCATGAAAAATCACGGCACAGGTTCTATGAGTATGTAGCTGCGCAGCCAGGCCTTCGGCCTGGCAAGTGCTCCGCTATGAAACACACTTGGCAACTGATAAATGAAATAACAAACAGAAATAAACAACAATTAACAAAGGAGAAGGAATTTAAAGTGGATAGCAAGACAGTAAGTGATAACATTGAAATTGTCAATAGATTTAATGTTTACTTTGTTAACGCGGGTCCAAACCTTGCTAAACAGATAAAGTGTGAAATAGACAAAACCTTTTAATATTATCTTAAAGGAAGTTATTTACAATCCCTGATGTTATTTCCAACATGTGCACAAGAAGTGGAAAAGGAGCTTAAAAATTTAGATTCTTCAAAAAGCGGTGGGGTTGACAATATCACGCCAAGAGTAGCGAAACAACTACACTGTAGCAATATAATTTTAAGTGTTCCATTATCGCATATTATAAATCTTACTTTTATAACAGGAAAAATACCTGACAGTTTGAGAAACCTCAATTATTGTTCCAATCTACAAGGCAGGAGATTCTCAAGCATTTAATAATTATAGACCTATCTCACTGCTACCATGCTTTTCCAAAATACTAGAAAAGATTATGTACAAGAGGTTAATAGACTATGTCAACAAAGCAAAAATTCTAACGGATAACCAATATGGTTTCAGAAAAAATCACTCAACAAATCTAGCACTTATAGAGCTTGTAGATAATATATCTAAATCATTACATCAGAGAGAATTCACTATTGGGATTTTCCTTGATCTATCTAAGGCTTTTGACACTGTTAATCATCACATATGACTTCAGAAGTTAGAACACTATGGTACATGTATTAGAGGAATTGTTTTGGAATGGTTCAAAAACTATCTAATACATGTAGATAGGAAACAAAGTGTAAAATATGGCCACAGTATTTCAAATCAAAAGGTGATCAAATGTGGAGTTCCACAAGGATCTATATTAGGACCATTACTGTTCCTAATATACATAAACGATATTTGTGTAAGCTCCGAACTGATCTCTTTCATACTGTTTGCAGCTGACACAAACTTGTTTATGTCTAACAAAGATTTAAATACACTAGTAACGCAGTTGAATAAGGAACTAGAAAAAATAATTCTTTGGTTAAAATTGAACAAATTATCCCTTAATCTTTCTAAAACACATTTCATACTCTTTAGCTCCACCAAAAACAAATCGAATAGAAAAATACAGAACAGAATATTGCTCAAGTAAAGTACACAAAATTTCTTGGTGTATTTATTAGTGAAAATCTAAGCTGGAGGGTACATATCAATATAGTAGCAAACAAAATTTCTAAGCTAATTGGAATTGTATGTAAAGTTTGGCACTATGTCTCTAGAACACTAGTTATATCAATTTACTACACTTTGATATATCCCAATCGTTTCTATGGTAACATGATTTGGGCGAATAGTGTGGCTAATGTCTTTTAAAGAATACAACCACAAATCTAAACCTTTATTTCTTGACATGAATATACTAGATATTTATCAAATAAATAATTTTGTCATTGGATGTTTTACGTATCAATTGTTGCATAATCAGCTCCCTGGAGCTTTATCGGACATTTATAAGAAAAACAATCAAATACATAATCACAACACACGAACAAGTAACCATTTACACAAACCCTCTGGCAGAACAAATGTAATGAAATTTACTGTTGCTAGTAAAGGAGTAGACATATACAATGGCTTGACAGGCAAGATTAGAGACAGTAGTTCTATGTTCACATTTAAGCGAAAATTTAAGAAATATTTGATTCTTGGAAACTCATATACAGTAGATACTGTATTCAGCCGATATCCATCCTGACATTGTAATAATTATGATTGATTTACCGGTAGCCGGACAGGGAGTTTCCTCGATAAGCCTAGCAAGGCTTGTAAACTTGTTGATATTGGGCAAATAAACAACAACAACAACAACAACAACAACAACAGTCAACGATATGACGTTGCTAACACTTCGCCTCAGGCTATAAACCACTTGAAAAATCTGAATTTTTTTTTCAAATTGAAGCCCATGTCATAGAGTCGGTCGCCTTGGCTCAGAGCCAAGGCACGACTCAAAAGCTGAAATACTAGCCCTATAGTAACTGAGCTACATGTATGACGATATTTAGTTGTAACACTTAAGTTCAAAAACTCATTAATAGTTCATGAGCATATCAACCAATCACACGACGCAAATCGATCACGTGTATGAGCCTTTATACCCGGTAATCTACGGTCATTATGAAAAGCCTGGTGGTGGCTTTGATTTCAGTCACAGGGGAGTTCGGGGCTGAATGGGCAAACAATGTAATTATCGCTGAATTTTAATGAGAATGATTTTAAAATAACCGTGATATTTATATTAAGATCACACGTTATCTTTATATAATGATTACTGATATGGGTAGTAATTGTTCAGGATTCTTAGTGCAACACATGGTGACTTTAATATTTTTGTGCAGTACTGTTTTACGAAATCTGGTCTTTCGCCATTCTATTTGGAATCTTCTCAACAAAATAAACAACCAACAGTTTAAAAAGTGAGCCGTTATTTGAATGACACCAGCGCCCTCGTGTAAATTGCCAGGTAACCGACTGGTTCGCAGATGCAAGCTGCTTATTTCTACTCGTTCTCTACCTCTGAAAAAAAAAAAAATTGTCAGCCGTTTTATCTACCGTACCTGACAACTTTAGTATAGCATTTTTCAGTGGATGTTTTCCCTCAGAACTATAAAATCCCAAAACTTTCGACAGGAGCCGGGAGGCAATGGTCACTTCGTCGAGGACGTGGCACATGTGTTGTATGCTAATCAGTCTAGTCTACTTGTTTTTCTCGTATGCTAATTTCCTCTTTGCACAAAAGCGCAATTGTTTTAATTCCGTAGGGACACGCTTTTGAAAGAATGTTTTTGAAGCCGTTCAAAAAACTCGCAGCACGTGTAATATCAGGTGTAAAAACTCTCGGCTTCGCCTCGAGTTTTTAAACCTGATAATACACTACTGCTCGTTTTTTAAACTATACGTCATCTCTACCAGTTCAGCGCGATTGCAAATAAAACTTTATCATTTTGTCCACTGTTCTCTCCCCAATACCGATCGCTTTGATAGTACATGTGCTATCTACACCGAATGTTTGTGAATAAAGACCAACGTCTTGGTTTCGTTCGATGAATTCGACCATTCTTCGCACGAAGGAAAGGACCAAATGGCGGAGGAATGCAAGCCATCGAGTCACGACGAACGCTTTACTGCGCGACAATAATTCATCTCTGTTAAGAACAATGTTTATACTTATCTTGTTTGGCGTCCGTTCGCCGAATTTTGGGGTTCTCTTTTCCAGAAGTCAAGAGGACAAACCCTGCAAAATGCGACCTGCACAAATTGCGAACTGTGTGGTGAGCTTGAGTTTTTGGAAAAGAGGACAGTAACCTGGCCTCATCTGCTTTAATATTGGATTCTCCAAGACCCGGATGACTCCCCAACCATATGCTGTGAGACTGGCCCTAACAAGCAACATAAAATCATTTATTCCCCCGGTGGGGTGAATAAATCTCCTTTGTAAACGGCATCAACTGAAAAAAAGTAATAATAATAAAAGACAAGGAAGTACATCTAGAGTAAAACATATTTAACTTCACAGTGAACGGGATGTAAGCTTAAGTTAATCAAAACAACAGTTAAGCTTAGTACTCGCTACAAACAACAGAAAAGCTCTCTTCTTGTTATCAAGCCGTTGATTTTCTCACCGTATGACACTTCAAATTTTCGCCAGTCTATTTTACTTGAAGTGTCATACAGTCTATTTCACTTGAAGTGTCGTATAGTCTATTTCACTTGAAGTGTCGTACAGTCTATTTCATTTGAAGTGTCACTGTATGACACTTCAAGTGAAATAGACTGTAAGACACTTCAAGTGAAATAGACTGGCGAAAACTTGTGCGTGTGCTTATCTATTTCAGACAGAATATTTGAGCCAACTCGGGGTTGGTTGTCAGATATTCAGACTGCGATCGATATTGCTATGAGCACTAAGTGCACGATATCCTAAAACTTCTAGGGCAAGAATGGTCGTTCTCAGTCTACGATCTCTTTCCAATAAACAGGCGTCAAGAAGATAAAATAAAAGGCGCAATGAAACTATCTTTTATGACCGATACTTTCTCGCGTGCACCCAGGCAGTCGTTGAACTGAGAAGCATTATATTGTAATTTATTTAGCTAAATGTTTTGCATTTGAAGTCATACGAAATTCAATCAAATTGACGTGCTTGCGGAGGTGCATTGCCGGTTTGCCATTTGCAAGCCTGATTCTACCTTTGATTGCATTTCTTGGAATCGGTTAATAGCTTATTACTCGTTTGCAGGCCTTTAAGGCGTGAAATGAGTCAAGGTCTTTTTATCAACCTATAAACGTTTCAGTCTATCTTCGTTAGCCTGCAGAAGAGGCGATTTTTTTTGGCGTTTCTCAAGCGAGCGAGGCGAGCGCGAGGGATTCACGCGAGGGGAGGAGCTTGGCTCGCCCTGCGCGCATTCCTCGCGCTCAAAAAATACGCAAAAAATAACGCCTATTATCATATGACCCGTACGGCCCTGCGAACCTTTTCTTTGCCAAACCATTGATGAAATGCCCGTATGAGGGCCGTACGCATTTGCGCGAGCAGGGCCGGAAAAAGCCGTACGGCCCTACTACAAAAGCGGACGACCTCGCGCGCTAAGATTTCAAGTAATTTTGTCTCCAAATTGGTCATATGATAAAATACTTATTGACTAAGTTAGGTCGGGCCGGATGGGAAAATATTTGGCTCTCGGTCATGGCGCACGGACCTCGCTGCGCTCGGTCCGTACGCCATGACCTCGAGCCAAATATTTTCCCATCCGGCCCTCTCACTTAGTCAATAATTACATATTAGTCCCGACTCCTTTCAATCTACCGCTGAAGCAAAGAACTCTTGCATTGTGATATTTTTACTGCCCCCATCTTACTATACACGACATGCAATATTCACTCCGGCAATAAATTAGTTCGGCCTGGATTCTAATGACGTCATTAGTGTGTAAATAACTGAGCGCGTCACGTGTTTTACAGAGGAGTTTTTGCAACTTGTGGAATGATTCTTTCGATTAAATATGTTTGAAAGCCACGCGGATTTTAGCCCCGGGTTCTTTCCCTTCTCCTCCAGGTTTTGTTGTGATCGAACACACGAATGACGTCACAAATCCATTGTTTGTGCCTTTTTGGCATGTCGCTAATTTAAGGCCCCGGCGGGAGTTTTCAAACCGCTAAAAATAGTGGATCCTCTTCGCGCAAAAGATAAAAACGACTGAAAATGAAATAAAGGTGATATAAACAACACAGAACCCTAAAAAAATGGTAGTGAAATTTCACTTCATGTGCACACTTTAAAATTATGTTTTCAAAACTATGGACAACTCAAGAGAAATACAAGTACTACACTTTCGTGAAATTTTTCGGACACTACAATCCGTTACTAAAAACTTAGGGAAACACAACACATAATTATTTTTAAGGGAGCGGGCTATCTTCAATCCAGTCTTAACACTGCATTGTTAAGTATATAAAATAATTACTAAGGTTGCAGCGCGCACCGTTAGCGTCTTGTGAGAATGTTGTGAAATCGTTCGTAGGTAAGATCCTTCAATAGCCATTATGCTGTACCCACGTCCGGTATATTCCTAGCTCGACGTAATAGTGCTTTTATGTTATGCAAGTCAGTTGTGGAAAGACGAGGAAGTGTACAATTCTTGGTGTCAGTTTTTGCCAACAGACGAACTTTGTTTGCTTAGAGCACCATCACACAAATAAATCAGCCAGGTGATGGGATTAATATTGGCCATGCGTCATGGCGGCTTTAAATATTATTTTAACGATTTAGCTCTAGCAAAAGGCCCAAACTAAAAAAAAAATAAAGATTGAAATAATAAAAAAAGGTGGAGAGGGGGAGAAGGTGGGTCAAACTCACAGAGCGTGTCACATCTAGAGACTGAGAGCACGAACACTAGACAATTGCCACATTTTATAGTTTGAAGTCGAGGCAAAGTACTTTTCGTGAAAGCTCGTGATTATTGCTCAATGAAATTTCTATTGTTACTAGAGTCATAGGATAGTCTTGTGACTATTGCTCAACCTTGTTATGTATTGAGAATTAGAGTTCTATCGAAAAGGGGTACCAGTCACGCCCTGATACGATGTTCCTCTACCACGTTCCCACGGGTCTAAGTTTATCTTACTAAGTCTACGGTGTCATAAAAGTTTTAACTTGCTGGCAAATAAACTCCTGTTTGATTTAAAACAAAATCTAAACGAATTATGTTCAAGTTTTTGAATCGCGAAAAGACTTGCATCTTGCTCACCAAGCGTTGGTGTCGACTGGATCCCAAAACGCTGCCAGGTCGAGACGGTCCAGTTAGCTCGACAGGAAGAGTACGGAGAAAATTGTCCTTGGAGTCAAAAACAATTCCACAACCTTCAAACCATTTAGTAGAGGAAGATCAAATGAAATATTTTACGAACTTTCCGGTTGACGAAACAAAGACAATTACGAAGGTACACAGGACGAAATAATGAATTTACTAATCTTTAAGACAAAATTAAATTTTACTTTAAGGTATCGAAAATCTTTAAGTTGAGACGTAAATACTCTTAAATGCATTAAAGTAAGTAAGTATCTTTAAAATGTGTTTAAGAACATTTAAGTTACCTTTTATTCAATTTTTCAGCAACTTAAAGGCAACTTAAATTGTTCGTTACTTGCTTTAAGTGTTGTCAAGTATAGGCTTATTTAAGTAATTTACGGTGCACTTCAAGATAGTCGAAATTGTTCTTTAAGTTTTCTTTAAGGAACCTATACTTGCACTTAAAATCGTTATTTTGTCCTGGGCAATTAATTTATACTAAAGAATTTTTCTCTCTCCTAGATCGAGAAGATCGCCAAGTAGTGAACAGGTATATTAAAGATTATTGCTTTTCATTTTAAGTCTTTTGAAAGGTTTAAAGAAACTATTTAGTTTCCTTTCGTGCATTATCAGTTTGCGTTCCAATATTGCGTTACTTCGGCTTCCGTTGTCCGCCAAGTACTGGGCATCAGATTTTAAAACCGTGAGCCTGCGCAAAAGATTCCTTTTTTTCGAACGTTATGAACGAATCTGCAAAACGTTTCGATCAGAGCTGCGGGCAAACCAAAAGGTTGAATCGCGGCTCAGAGGATGAAATTCGACAAAATCCACCGTTTGCAGAGTGCCTGGAACATCATCTAAGTACGAGACGGCTTAAAGAGGTGTAATCGGGCGATGAACCGATCCGAGAGCATAAAAGAAAGAACACTTCGGTGGTGCGTAACGTTTCAGCCTCGCTCTTCAAACGGTGAAGACACTCCAGTGAGCCAAATGGTTCATTTCTGTGAGTTTCGGCTTTAAAATAAACGGGAAGCGAAGTTTTTGGCTGTGATTTTTGGTTCGCTGGAGTGTTAATAAAATGTCTCTAAAGACAGAATGTATTCCTTGCCTTCACATTTTGCTCTAAAATACCCATAATTCATAGCGGGCAAACGATGTTAGCGGTTAATAATTGACTGACTAGACATGTGTGTTGTTTTTATATTTCGCAGATGCAAATAGATCCTGCATCGAAGAAAGCAGAAATAGAAGAGTTGATCGCCAAGGAAAACATATAAGTGAATCATTTCCCTTGCAGGTTTAAAATGTGCACTGCATTGACCAAAGGATGAGATCAAAATATGAATCAATTGTTACGTTACTGAGACAGAAACGAATTTCGAACGAACACAATTTATCGTGAACCGCGAGTATAGAGTCTTAACATGCCTGTCAAGGCATACAACGGTGTCGCTTCCTTTGAATTCAAACGTTATTTAACTTGTCTTCACGGATAAAAGAATGCTAGTTGGAGCATGATCGCTTTGAAGCAAACACGAGGAGAAATGATGCCCTGACCGCAGTGCGGAAGAAATATGATCTAAAAATACAATCTATATTATACTATATTAATTCCTTCTTAATTAAACGTACGGAGGGATCGCAACAGTGCTATCTTTGTTGCGATTTTATCGTAGTTATGGCTGTCTGAGAGGAACTGTTTTCATCATTGTTTCGTTGAATACATGTACATGTAGTTCATGTCACGCTAGTGTTGGTCACATGTGCTCACGAATGAACGCTCGTTAATGACTCCTACCTTTCAAATTTTAGACAGCTTTATTGAATTTAACTTTGCTTTGTATTCTTGCTTGTGTTAATCTTACATCGCCCTGTCGTGACAGGGCTTTATTTGAGTGGTGAAATTATACATGGTAAAGTATCTGAAACTACATATGATCAATTTACTAAAACGTTGATTAATCTAAGCTAAACCTAACATCGTTAGGTCTAATAACGGTTTTTTTCCAAATTTTTATATTGGCCTCAGATAGCAAAAATCCATCGACACTGCTGTAAAAAGCATCTCAAAATTAGTAAAGTGGCCGAGTTTAAAAGTGATACATGTATCTTTTAAAATCGTGGAGAGTATGTAGCTCCGCAAAGTCCGCAAATTTCACAGACGTTTGTATCGCGCGGCCAAATTACTTGCCAAACGTCCGTGAAATTTGCCATACTCTCCACTACTTTAAAAGATATTGTTTTTAAACTCGGCCACTTTCCTAATTTTGAGATGCTTTTTTCCAGCAGTGTTGATGGATTTGAAAAACCGCGAAAATACCTATTTCCGTTACAGGTTGATCGACACAGCTGTTTTTCTTCATTAACACGATTTATTCTCTTCTTTTACAGGTAATCTTAGTATTAGAGAGGCTTGCCTGTAACACTTTTACTATAATTATAATAAAACTAACTGTGAGGTGAACCCTTTTACCCAAAGCTAGTGTGAATTCTAACCTTGGCTGAATTTTTAGCCCTAGTGTAGCCTTGACCCATGACTGCGGCTAAAAATTAACTCCAATGCTTGGTGGCCAATCGGGCCAGTTTCCTTTTGGTGGCCCATCCCAAAACGTAGCCATCAAGTTTCCTCAATTTTAAAACGATTAAACGCCCCATGGCTTTTAACAGATCGTTAAATAAGGATATAACACAAAAAGGCATACAATGCAACCGGTATTGCCCTGAGACATCTTTTTAACATTTCAGCCATTCATTTGGCAATATAAAATCATTTGAGGTGTTGAAACTGAGCAAAACATCGCGTTATCGCCGAAAACTAGCCATGGCCTCTTTCCATCTGTTTTGAAATGCCCGCTGCCGTTTTTTCCGAAATGTTTAATACTTTCACTAAGCTGATACTATATATACTTCTGGTCACGTCATGTAATATTCTAAATATGTCAGACTAACGTAAGTCGAGTAAACAAGATGTCACGTGTCCTTTTTTGTAATAGATGATGACAGGCCAAGCATAAATCCTGCTCCTTGCTAAAATAATTTTCGCCCTGCTTTAGAATAATGTTACCCCAAATATGTGCTAGAGAGATTTTTCCTTTTTCATCAAAATTAAAATATAAGAGGCATCGACTGTTGTTCTAAATGTTGTCGATTCTTTGATCTTAGGAATAATTCTCTATCTGTGATACTGACAGAAGGAAGTTACGTTTTCCAGGGCCGTTTAGAATGTTTAGTTCTGCCGTGGTTTGTTTGCTTGCTCTTGGTACAGCAATTGGGTTTTACTTCGTGTACCGCACAGATGACGTAAAACAATAGGAAACATTGTTTTCGGTCATTGTTTTTGGGTAAGAGAATTTTGATGAAGCATTGTTTCCTTTTGTTTTACGTCATTTGTGTCCTCTACACGAAGTAAGAGCCCAACAATTAGGTTTGTTTTTTAACATAAACTAAAGTATGTATCCAGTGTGTACAATCAATCAAATTTACCTATTCTGTCAACTAACAAACAATACAACTATTGTAAAGTATTGAATTGCTTAGGTTACAAATTTACTAATCAAACTCATAAAAAACAACTAATGAAGCTTATCAATTTACGTATGCAGCTATATATTCTTGGGAATAGTTATTTTATGTATACACTCGATTAAAAAGTGTCAGATAAACAGTACAAACCATGAACGATACTACCGAATGGTTTTCTGGGAAACGAAGAAATTGCTGTGTTCTCAGATAACCTGCACATTATTATAACAAAGCATGCCCAAAATCATTCTCTGAAAAATGTTTAGGAGGGAATAAATCTTTAACATTAATAAACGGTATGGTAACAAGTCTTATTAGCCAAACATTCCCAAAATGCTACGGTGTATCGTTTATAGTTGATATGTATTTTTCTCGGCATCGTTTCTTCAAATATACGTACATTCCAGATACAAAGGGTTTATCACTGAATTTCAAAAGTGCACAATTGTATTTGTAAAAAAAAAGTAGATCAAAAAACCTAAAAAAAAGAGCAAATGCTAAAATAATTGTAAGCCACTTGTTCAATTTGAATGGTTAACCACATTAAAATCTGCGACAAAATTTGTCGAGGGCAGGACTATTTTAGGAAGCGCAGCGCTGTAAGTGGCACAGGTAATAATAGGCGCAATAAAATCTAAGCACAAAAATTTTTGTTTGTTACATGAACAAATGACATAATGTTGAAAAAAATGTCTGTAAAATTATCCTTCTCATTTCTTATAATCGACACTTTTTATTTGGGGTAGAATTCCCGGGCGCAGCTTGAGTGTTTGCGAGGCAATTTCCCCTTTCGTAAACGGCCGCTGCCATTTTCGCGACAGTTAGAAACATTTTCACCTAAGAACCTTTTGTAACCTAAAAGAAAATTAATTTAAAAAAGGTGCTTTACTTAATGATACATAAAAAAACGGGTGACCCTATCCTAAATCAAACCTAATCGCGAGTCTAACGTAGATCGAATCGCTTTACCTAGGCCCAATCTTGTCTGATAATGATAGCCTACGTTCGTCCTAACCAAGGCATAAACTAGAGCAGAAATGGCATCGACTATTACAAAAGGCTTGGTTACTAATGAATGTTAATGATGGCATCGACCGTTAAAAATGGCATCGATCGTTTACGAAAGCGAAATCAGCATCTGCGAGGTGCTACCCTCACTTATGGAGAACTCCTGCTTACAAGCAATTGCTTATAGCTATATAATAAAGGCGAGAGTCTTATTACCACTAGTCGGTGGGAGACACTTTTCAAGAAATACAAGCTAGGTATTTTCCCCAAAGCGACATACAATAACTAATTAATTTGAAACAATTCGCAGTCATGTTAACACATTTTTCAGCTTAAGAGCAATGCCATTGAATGTTTATTGTTTTCCTAGACAACGGCCGCTATATTGGAATTATAACCGTTATTTGAAGATAGCCTTTATTTTCTATTTACAGCTAAATAGTTGTCCAATAGATGAAGTCTCCATCACTTTTGGAATCAAAGATAGACAGCAAAATTTCCACCACTGCCAGGCTGATTATCAGCAGTTGTGCCATGTATTGCTGGTGCACCTGCATTTGCACGATCAAGTTGAGAATCATTTTGCACAGGCTGTGAAAGAAAAAGGAATAACGAAAATAATATATTTTGACATTTAGTACAATATAATATTTTGTGGTTGTCGTCACTTGGACAGAGTGTGCTCGATGCATATAGTAGAGCAGGGATATGTTTTTTTATACGATGTAATGTTACAAAACAGTAACTCTAGTTTCACGTTCGGTGGTGATCATCAGACTGAATAAAAATGTCGTTAAACGATGTTAAAAGCAACTCGCGCGCGCGCGTATCAAAGGTCGTATGCAAACAAACCGAATTAAAGGTTGTAATTAAACGTTCCATTGTCGGGGCTATCCTTAACCAGTTCGATTCTAATTAACTTTCAGTTGCTAAGTAATAGCTTGTGTGGAGGGCTGGACCTTGATGTTTTCTGCATAAAAATGGTTTTCATGCCTGCTTTTTGAAATAAGTTCTGATCACCTGTTGAGTAAGGGTGTTTATCAGCGGTCAGGATGCATAACGTTTCCGCGCAAGATACAGACTACATTGTTAGCACTGCCTTTATACACACTAGCGCGCCTCAAAATAGACCACTTGATCGAGAAGTCAACCTTACGAGCCTTCAACTCCCAAATAA
Organism: Cladopsammia gracilis; assembly: GCA_022457155.1. Classification (NCBI taxonomy): domain Eukaryota; kingdom Metazoa; phylum Cnidaria; class Anthozoa; order Scleractinia; family Dendrophylliidae; genus Cladopsammia; species Cladopsammia gracilis. Next base: position 2,152,636 of record JAJGOT010000020.1, read on the forward strand.
ACTTTGAAAGAGTAGTTTTGGCTGAATGCTTCTCGTGATTGAATGAAAGGTTGTGGTTATTGAAGCAGGTATTGAATGGGTGTTCGGTCATTCCGATGTAGATTTTATCGTCGTGACGACCTTGGTCAGATACTGGTGCTTTGTACACAAGGTTGGAAGTAAGTTGTCTCATGTGAAACTCGAGAAACTATTTTGTAACATCACATCGTGAAAAAAAAAAACGTTTTGACGTTTATGATTGTGAGTGTACAATTACATGAACTTCTAATCGACATTGGTGCTTATTATAAGAATGAGCCAGCTTAAAGGGGCTATGTCACGAGGACGGCGGTTGAGTACTGGGTACTAACAACTTGAAAAACGTCCGGTGGCTTTTTATCAAGTTGGCGGCCATTACTGTCGAATTCGCTGCAATCCGTTCCACCTCGTCGTATTGCGTGGAAGGATAGATCCCAAGTTTACAAATTAGTTAGAGTATTTACTTGGCTAGATTTTTGGTAAATTATTTCTGCGATTTGTTAGTCGTACCTTCGAAAAATTCGCTGTCTTCCAGAAGTGGTGGAAGTTGGGGAGTGTTTGTTTACCTCGTGTGGTTCGACACGAGTGCAAGCGCGATAAAACTTGCCGCGATCCGAGAGGGTACAATAGAAATTTGACATGTATGACGTTACCTGACGTCACATGACAGGAACTCATTGCGCAGACTCACCTTGCGACATAGTAACCTTAATACGAATTTCGCTATTTCAGAATTTGGAGTAATCTGATAAAATCTCCCTATGAGATAGCCTGGTAAGCCTGGGGTCAATTTAATAAAACTTTTACAAGTGTAATTTACAAGCGTAGCCATTGTTTCAGAGGTTGAAAACAATTGCTACACTTGTAAATTACAAGTGTAAAAGTTTTATTAAATTGACCCCTGGTTTGAGAACAAGGAATGCCTGGTTTAATAACTGAACCAGGCTTAGACCTGCATGTTAACTCTGGTTTTACTAGACTTTTGGTACAAGAGTCTGCAACAAAGTACAGTCAAAGTCAAATTGGATCCCTCTCTACAAAACATTGCTCTTGTTTTCTTAAGTCATTATTTTCTGTTGCTTGTATAGTCTGATTCCTATAGCTAACCCCTTGATAATTGCACAAACCAGTTAGTTTGGATGGGGCTAGTATATGTAATGCGCATGATAAATACACATCGGTAGTTTGGACTGACTACTATTTAACCGAACTGTCCGAGATACAGAAGTAAATAAGTCATCGTAAAGAAGTTCACAAGGTTACATTTCGAGTGTTTAAGCGCTTCGACAGACTAAATCATTCAAAGCAAGTTTCGTCACGACGTGGTTGACTTACCTGATAATGCATGTAATACATCGGAGAGGGCTGAGGCCTGTTATAACTAGCATCACTGGTTTTAGCGATAGCAGCAGCAATCATGATTTCAATGATAGACAGTATGATGGTGATTCCAAATACTGCCAGCGCACCTTCCTCTTCCTCAGTGTACTCCAACACTTTGTCTTTCTTCACAAAGCCCGAAAAGGTGTTGTGCTTGGTAAGCAATAACCACTCCATTCCCCAAGAGTGATACAGGTATACTGTCATTGCTGAGTACAAAATACACGCCACGCTGACTGACCAAATAGCATTGATCTAGTATGACAAATAAAAAGAAGATATAATGTAATCCTCTTTGAAAGTGAACAATATCCACGTGTAAGTAAGATGGCAAGTTTCTCATAAACATATGCACGCCCCTTACTTCAAAACTTAGCTTTTTTTTGTAGTTCCTGACTTTGAATTCTTCGTCGAATCAGAACTCAAAGTTTCTCCTTGTCAATGCCTTCAAAAAATTCCTGAACATATCAAATCACCCCGCCAGCAGAGCCGTTCTTTGTCTCGATACGAGAGAAGAAAGGCTGTGCAGAAATCGTGTGAAATATTTACTGAGTATAAGCAAGTGCTGCTTGTATACATTTTCAAATCCTGGCCGAATCGAGTGGGATCCAATTAGGTTGCCACCAAACCCAAATTGCCGCGACGTGGTCACTCAGGGCTACTAAACGAAGCAGGGTCTTGTCCAAGTCTTCGCGTGGAATGTAGCTTGGACGCCATTTTACTTTCAGCTGTAACCGTCGGTTTCGCAACAAGAAAAAATATTGCTTGCGGTGTTGAAAATCAAATTAAGGAGAAAAAAGAAACGGCCTTACTAGCCCAAACTTTGGGCTGTTGCGACATCAAAGACACGACACGATTTCGGCAGATCGAGCGAGCTTACCTTTCTTCCCGAGTTTAATATAAGGAAGGTAAAGAGGCTTTTCTAGCAGGGTGATATCAAAGAATACTGACGTGTTTTATATTTACAAGGGATAACAAGAGAGCTCTTAAGATTAACAGGTTATAAATAAATAATAAATAAAAATCACACTAGGTATTTAGCACGTGGTACTAATTTTTGGACACTTTCCAGATCTAATTGGAATTTGGAAGTGTCCGAGGTTTTGAGGAGAGGGGAAAACCGGAGTACCCGGAGGGTAAGGGTTAAGGTTAGATTCCTTGTTTGTATCACTAGTGCTACGTGGCTCAACATTTTTTTGTACCCTTCACATTCTCATTGCCACGAATTACCACCTTATTCACCCACGATCTGCTCCCGTACGGCCTCGTGGCTCAAGCGGTAGAGCGACGGAATATCTAATCCGGAGGTCGTGGGTTCGAATCCCACCGAGGTCAAAGATTTTTTTCTTTCCCTCGTGTGGTCCCTCATTTCCTTACTAGCGGAGCACTTGCCAGGCCGAAGGCCTGGCTGCGCAGCTCCATACTCATAGAACCTATGCCGTGATTTTTCATGGTCATGGCTAGCGGAATGTTTCGCGGGCGCGTGTGTACCCGCCCGTGTTGGAACAACATCCGGGATCTTAGCAATTTTGTTTTTCGCGCGGCCACACAGCCGTGAGCTCGGTAAACATTTTAGTTGTTTTGTTGTGTCTAGCGGAGAATTAAACTCGTTATTTTCCTGCAGTTTTTCGCGGTTTGCTACTCAAGACAGGGATACTAATTAAGGTATACTCAGAAGCTGCTTTAGTGGAAAAAGACGAGCTTTCAGGGATAAAATCTTGCTTCGAGGAACTTCATGTATTACGTTTTTATCAATGCGGGAGATGTTTGTTTTCTACGGATTTCAGAACCAGAAGCGGAGATTTGAATTTCCAAGCAAGCGAGGAACTTAAGGTGTTTCCCTCCAGTTTCCATGTAGCAGCATCGACCATTTTTAAGCGGCCGTTTAACTAACTTTCCTTTATTGAATTAGTATGAAGCTTACACAAAATATTGTGCTTAGTTTGAAGTTAATATGATTGTAACAATTTTGTAAATTGGATTTAAAATTGCGGAGATAAACGGGAAACATTGAAATCTCTTGAGTCTTCATTCCGAGCGATTGCGATGGCATCTAGAAAAATCAAAACTATTACGATAAACTATGACATATGGCAAACAAAATATCTAAAAATTAGAAACTTTTGTCAAGCCGATTTTGAGTAAATCAGAAAAACATTTCGAACTTGTGATTTTGCATGTGTATGAGCACATCTACAAAATCCTCAATTAAGCTTATAAAAGTTTAATTTCTCAATCTCAAATTTACGCCAAAATATGTGTTTATAGTATGAGATGAAACTATGAAAGTTTGAAAGCGTTTCTCGTTTTATATTTGGAGATTCGATTTTCTATAGGAAACCATAGTTTTTTGACCGAGTCCTTGATATTGTAGTTTTAGCGCTTTTCTATATATTTCAAAAACCGCGAGATAGATTTTTTTTAAACTTTTAGAGTCGTTTCTTTATAATATGAACGGCATTATCTCGAAGTTTCATCTTGATTGAAACATTGCAACATGGTCAAATAAAATAATAAAGTTCACCCAAAACGCGATTGAGACTTTGTGTTTTGATTGCACGGTTGAAGGCACGCAAAGACGCTTTAATTAATTAATTCAGGTGAAGCGCAACGCATTTCTGCGTGACCATCATGTTTTGCGGAGTAATGTTTAGGGGCTGTGTTCCACGTTATTTTTATCATTCCCACGAATTTCAGTGGGGCGTTTATTTGAAAGCAGTTTTTTTATTCGCATTTGACGTGCACTTGACACTCTCGACATTTTGAATTGTAGGGAAAAGAAAGAAGTCAACTCGATTTGCATAATTCTCAACACTCCGAAATGCGTTACACTTCATCTGAATAAATTAAAGCGTCTTTGCGACGTGCGCCTTCAACCGTGCAATCAAAGCACAGCTTCTCAATCGCGTTTTAGGTGAACTTTATTATTTTATTTGACCATGTTGCAATGTTTCAATCAAGATGAAACTTCGAGACAATGTTGTTCATATTATAAAGAAACGACTATAAACGTTTAAAAAAAATTATCTCGCGGTTTTTGAAATATATAGAAATATGCTAAAACTTCAATATCAAGAGCTCAGTCAAAAAACTACGGTTTCCTATAGAAAATCGAATCTCCAAAACTAAAACGAGAAACGCTTTCAAACTTTCATGGTTTCATCTCATACACTAAACACACAATTTGACGTAAATTTGAGATTGAGATAAGCTTAATTGAGGATTTTGTAGATGTGCTCATACACATGCAAAATCACAAGTTCGAAATGTTTTTCTGATTTACTCAAAATCGGCTTGACAAAAGTTTCTAATTTTTAGATATTTTGTTGGCCATATGTCATAGTTAATCGTAATAGTTTTGATTTTTCTAGATGCCATCGCAATCGCTCGGAATGAAGACTCAAGTGATTTCAATGTTTCCCGTTTATCTCCGCAATTTTAAATCCGATTTTCAAAATTGTTACACTATTATAAACTTCAAACTTTGTACAATACTTTGTGTAAGTTTCATACTAATTCAATAAAGGAAAGTTAGTTAAATGGCCGATTAAAAATGGTCGGTGCGGCAGCACGGAAACTTGAGGGGAACACCTTCGATGAGAATTTATATTTGTTGATATCAATCTGTGAGTGACTTTTTGTTAGTGTTATTGTTAGTTTTGGAGAATTGATTTTTAAACGTGCCTAAATTTAGTTGTATCGATCTCTTGAATTTCATCGAAGAAAGCTTGAACTCGATGAGCTATAATTAAATGGTACGCGCTTTGCTTTTAAACGTAAACTAATGGAGATTTGAATAATTTTTTTTCGAAAGAAGATTGTGTTTTCCATTTTTATGTGTTGGTTTATTCATTAGATAGATTGAAAAGCGATTTTATGTAAACAAAACAAGACTTTGATTTGATAGTACAGTTCTATCGTCACTCGCATCGCCTTATGCAAATATGTTTGTGTATTTTTGACAAACATAAACTGTATTTTATTCGGAAACTAGTGGTACTATTTATTCTAGACAGAGAAAAGTTGTTTTTGTGAACTTTTGTACGGTTTATAAAAATGTACTGTGCAGACGGTCGCGTAATACTGTTTTTGAGAATTGCTAAAATTGAAAATAGCCCGTTCGTCAATCTTAATTCTTGTGCTTCCAACCTTTCACCTTAGTTAAGTTTCACCTTAGTTAAGCTTGTTCAAAGTGCGACGCTGTTAGGCTTGGGCTATGTATATATATTAGGGCTAACGCTCAGTACAGGGAAATTTATGGGTTTGCCTTAGCACTATAATTTACACACAGAGTTAATTCTCTGATTCCTTGTTTACCCGGAGAAAAACCTCTCGGAGCAAGGAGAAAACCAACAACAAACTAATAATGGCGTATGAATACAAATCAATGTTATTATTATTACCATTATTATTATTATTATTATTATTATTATTATTATTATTATTATTATTATTATTATTATTACAAGTGAAACCGGAAATAATATATTATAATTAATTTAACATATTCCATAGACTATAGTCCAGAAAAGAACTTAAACAACGTTGAAGAAAAATCTGCGCCATTCAAGTAAATCTTGCAAATAAACATGTGTACACCACATGGCCTGCTTTTCAAAGGTGCTAATTGTGGTGTTGGGAGGGTTCGTACTAAATATATAGAGTTTGAGGGGGCAGCAATGTAGTGCGAATCGCTTTTCTGATGCAGTCACGCAACGTGCGTCAATAAACTTGACCGAATTATCTTTGTGAGAGACCTATTGTTCTTCTGTTGTCTGCTGAATAATAGACTTGTTGAATCTATTTTCGCCTAGAAATAATAGGGGAACATTTGATTGACAGCAAAATTTGCATCTTCGATCGACGTGTTTCAATGGGCGTAATTCAGTGTAAAGTTGTGTAATACGGCTGAGTATTTACTGACTAGTAAAAATGCCCAGCTGTATTACACAACTTTTTACTGAATGTTTATTATGCGACAGAATAATAACAGTTTTTGTAAGAACAGTTTTTGTAGCTGTTTTTCCTAGTGCACGGTCAGAAGAGTGTAATAAAATATGTACTTATTGACTAAGTTAGGTCGGGCCGGATGGGAAAATATTTGGCTCGAGGTAATGGCGTACGGACCGAGCGCAGCGAGGTCCGTGCGCCATGACCGAGAGCCAAATATTTTCCCATCCGGCCCGACCTAACTTAGTCAATAAGTATTTTATCATATGACCAATTTGGAGACAAAATTACTTGAAATTTTAGCGCGCGAGGCCGTCCGCTTTTGTAATAGGGCCGTACGGCTTTTTTCCGGCCCCGCTCGCGCAAATGCGTACGACCCTCATACGGGACTTTCATCAATGGTTTTGCAAAGAAAAGGCTCACAGGGTCGTACGGGTCATATGATAACGTGTCATATTTGCACTTGTTTGGTGCATATTTGTAATGTCAAATGCTACATGCATGTTGCAAAATAACACCATATACATTGATTTATAATCAGCAGTATTTCAAAAAATACATATTTATTTAAATTTCAATGATAATACATTAAAAAGACTTTCTGACACAGTAATTGATTTGACAAAATGTACTGGTCATTATTATAAAACTATTGTCACTTTCCTTATTTTCCCTATAGCATTTCACTCAAGTGGTCTGCAGCTATGCTAATTTATTTGAACAAAACATAGTGTTTACATTAGAAAAGAGTTTAATCCCCACAGGATTAGTTTGGGACACCAATATGGCCGCCGTTTTATTGGTTTGGGACACCAACATGGCCGCCGTGACGTGATGTGAAAACACTCTATATCAACCAGTGTACATTCACTTGGAAGATGACAAAGCTTTAGAAAAGAGTAAGAACATTGTCATGATGCTTACACTCTCTATTCTGTATGATCTGGGGATGATCAAATCGTACATGCACATGTATTAGTATATGTATATAACCAATTCACTAAGAAGAATGTCCTATCCATCAAGTGTTTATTACTTTAATTTACTATTTGTTTTCATGTTTTAAGAAAGAAAGAAATCCAGTTTGCCAATGTTTCAATGTACATGTAGCTCAACAGAACCTTACATTTTTGCAATAATCACTGGGTGGCCTTTTTCGCAGCACCCAAAAATGGCCACAAACAGAACTTCAGAAAGCAATGTACCCTGGTTGAGACTGACCCTTTAATGATTTAAAGGGAAGGTCAGATAATTACACTACAATGCTTTTTACAAACAGACAGTATTATTATTAAATGAAAATATTTTAGTCATTGTAAAAAATTCCATTTACTGTTTCAGTCGTAGAAAATCCACCTTATGCTTATACAGTACTGAATATACCAAGGGATGCCTCTTCAACAGTCTGTTGAAATAGAAAACGTTTGCACTAATTGTTTACGTCCATCTTTACTGCACATACAGTTTATGTCACAATGCCACACTACATCATGCAACTCAACCGTGCACAGAGGAAGAAAACTAACCACATCAAGGGTTGGTAGCTATTGCATTAACTTTGCTAAATAAAAGTTGGTGTCACCTCCATTTTTTTGCATTCATTTTCTTTACAATGTTTTTCTTCATTCAAAGGTATAAACAATTTTTATGCAAATTTAAAAAAAAAACATGGCTGTCAAAATCTTGTTGCCATGGAAACATCAAGTCATGTGATTAAAAAATTGTCATATGAAATTGTTGCCAGATAAATTTTAGGAAAAGTCACAAAGTTTGATGGCGTCTGAATACATATTAAATAAGTTATGAATGTTCAAAGTTAACGCAGGCACTTTGTGCCCCCCCCTCCCCCCCCAGGCCGAATAGGGTTAATTCATTTATTTATCCGGGGACATCTGATTAGCATAAATACACACTGTGGCTAGTTTAAACACTACCCTGGCCCTGACATGAGTTACTTATTACCAAGCTGTAGCAAAATTTTTGGCAATTCCCCCCCCCCCCCCCCCCCTCCACTTCCCAAGGGCCATAAATATTCAGTTTTCTTACTTTTCTTCATTAAGAACCATCTTCCTAAGAACTCATGGATCAAGACGTTCCGGCTAAATGAAATTGGCAATGCAATAACCGTCACTATGCAATGAAAGAGACAATTTCTTGCAAGTTCCGAGCATGTGTAGTCCATATACAGTAACAGGCATAGTACATGTACAGTATAACTAAACAATAGTAATATTCTGGGTGTTTCTTGGTGTTGCAGAAGCCATTGTTGGTTAGCTTTTGTGTTGTGGTGTGGGTATTGTTCAGTGTCTTTTGAATCTTTTGTTTTACGTCATTTGGTGATCACACTATCTGCAACACCAAGAAACTACCAATATTCTTAATACTGTGCTGGGGCAGTCGTACAGTATGCACGAAGAGGCCCAAAATATACATGTAAATCATTAGAGCAACTACAACCGACTTGATTTTACAAAACATGTTTCGACAATCCTTTGTCATCTTCAGTTGAAATTTAAAGTTACAAAGTTGAATTTATACTAAGTAAATGAAAATGCTAATGAGTGAAAACACCTTTAACAAATAAATGAAAGAATGTGTGACAATACGTGATTAAAAAGAAAGTTTTAAATTAACATGATACAACTGTCGGTTCAAAGAAGGTTGTTCCCATTTGATATGTAAAGCTTCCTTTATCTTAAGCTGAAAATTAGTGGAAGCATGATCTAAAATATTGAAACAATTAGGTGAACATAAACTGTGGCATTCTTTGGAGTCTTCCAGGTGTTTGAATAAGTGAGAGGCCCTATCAGTGGATAAGTGCTCACGAACGCGTGTGGAAAAATGTCGGGTGGTTTCGCCGACGTAGCAGGCATTACAGCCTGCACACAAAAATTTGTAAACAACACACGAACGGAGCCCGCTCGGGATAGGGTCTTTCACGCTAAACAAGTTGCCGATCTTAAAAGACGAAAAGACTAATTTTATATCTATATTACTACAATAGCGTTTGATAAGTTGCCGAATCCTTTTCTGTGTAACACTGGAAAAATGGCCTGTATAAGGTAATTTGAAATAGAACGGGGGTACAGCTTTAGTGGTAGGATCTGGGGGACAGTCAGGAATGTTGTGGGTCCCAGTGATGTAACGGCTGACAACCTTCTCAATTAATTGGGTGGGATAAAGATTTTTTTTATGGATTTTCATGAGTTTAGTAATATCTTCATGAAAGCCTAACCAGGTGTTATTAATCTTTTAGGTTCTGTCCACAAGAGTCTTAATGAGACCTAATTTGTAGGAAAATGATGTGAAAGAAAAATAATTAGTTAATAGACCAGTAAAGGTCTTCTTACTGATGATTTTAAGAATGCCTTGGTCGTAATCTGTTCGATCTAAAATGACAACCCCGTTTCCTTTGTCTGGTTTTAATATGACAACATTTTTGTTTTTTTTTTCATCAGTGACACCTCTAAATTCCAGCCCATCAAGGAAGATCCCACTTTACTGAGAGAAGGCAGACTGCAACGACTCCTCAGAAAATTAAAGAAAGCTGGTCACTTGGATAACGATGTGTAGCACGAATTTATGGCCTTCCAAAAATGCACAAGGAGCGTAGACCCAATTCTATCCCGCCATTTCGCCCCATCGTCTCTTCTATCGGAACATATAATTACAACTTGGCTAAATATCTGTGTAATCTCTAAACGCCTCGCATTCCATCTGAACACTGTGCTACTGACACTTTTACCTTTGTCCAGGATATCCAGAAATTATGTATGCATGGTAAGGTTATGGTTTCGTTCGATGTTGAAAGTCTCTTTACCAACATACCACTTGAGGAGTGTATTGACCTAGCTGTCAATTATATCTCCGAGGGAAACCCCGAAATTAAGTTAAATAATTCTGAACTTAAGAATCTTTTCTCCGTAGCCACTGCCCAGACCCACTTTTTATTCAATGGTTCCTTTTACGATCAGATAGATGGTGTAGCCATGGGTTCTCCCCTTGCTCCCGTTCTTGCTAACCTTTTTATGGGACATCATGAAAAGTTATGGCTCGAAAATTTTGAGGGGTCTGAGATTTTATTTTATCGCCGATATGTAGATGATACTTTTTGTTTATTTCACTCGGACCATGATGCTGTTCTGTTTTTCAACTATATCAACTCTATGCACCCCAATATTAGGTTTACCATGGAAAAAGAGGTAGATCATTCTATACCATTCTTAGACGTTCTGATTAGCAATATTTCAGATTTTCCTGTTACCAGCGTCTATCGTAAGAAGACCTTTACTGGTCTATTAACTAATTATTTTTCTTTCACATCATTTTCCTACAAATTAGGTCTCATTAAGACTCTTGTGGACAGAACCTATAAGATTAATAAAACCTGGTTAGGCTTTCATGAAGATATTACTAAACTCATGAAAATCCATAAAAAAAAATCTTTATCCCACCCAATTAATTGAGAAGGTTGTCAGCCGTTACATCACTGGGACCCACAACATTCCTGACTGTCCCCCAGATCCTACCACTAAAGCTGTAACCCCGTTCTATTTCAAATTACCTTATACAGGCCATTTTTCCAGTGTTACACAGAAAAGGATTCGGCAACTTATCAAACGCTATTGTAGTAATATAGATATAAAATTAGTCTTTTCGTCTTTTAAGATCGGCAACTTGTTTAGCGTGAAAGACCCTATCCCGAGCGGGCTCCGTTCGTGTGTTGTTTACAAATTTTTGTGTGCAGGCTGTAATGCCTGCTACGTCGGCGCAACCACCCGACATTTTTCCACACGCGTTCGTGAGCACTTATCCACTGATAGGGCCTCTCACGTATTCAAACACCTGGAAGACTCCAAAGAATGCCACAGTTTATGTTCACCTAATTGTTTCAATATTTTAGATCATGCTTCCACTAATTTTCAGCTTAAGATAAAGGAAGCTTTACATATCAAATGGGAACAACCTTCTTTGAACCGACAGTTGTATCATGTTAATTTAAAACTTTCTTTTTAATCACGTATTGTCACACATTCTTTCATTTATTTGTTAAAGGTGTTTTCACTCATTAGCATTTTCATTTACTTAGTATAAATTCAACTTTGTAACTTTAAATTTCAACTGAAGATGACAAAGGATTGTCGAAACATGTTTTGTAAAATCAAGTCGGTTGTAATTGCTCTAAAGATTATTACTTTCCTGCTATTATCCAGACCCACATGTAAATCAGTATTTACGATGAAAACATAATATAAACATGCCAAAGTGCATGTAATATACAGTAAACCCACAACCAATTATTCTTATTTACATGGAAACTAGTATATTAACAATTTTAAATTAATATACCTTAGAAAGATCACACATTTGCAGTGGGTTTACAATGTGTTGTAGACTTTTATGTCAATAATCCATGACAGTACATGTAGAGTATGTGATGTTTCCTGGGAGAAACAATTTGAATAATATAGCAAATGAGCATCTTGAATTGATACACAAATTTTTTAGACATAAAAAAAGGATTAATTACTGGTATATATGCACCTAGTTCAGCCGAGGGGGGCTGTCACTAAGGGCCATGGGCCGGGTATTTCCCCTGGCTACTATAAGCGTGACCCCAGCTACTTCCATGTGAAAATAGATTAGGAAAATAGAACCAAAAGAACTCCTCAGCTGTTAGAATCCCCACCTACTAATTGCATTTACCCAGCACTTGAATCTCAGTGACAGCCCTGCTTGCTGTTTGTAATTGTTATAGTAACATTAAATTATTCTTTCACTTTAAGCAAGGTACTGGGGCTTGTAAAAACAGTTTGCAATTTGATTGCCTTTCTACAGGTAAACAAAGGACTAATTGTTTGAGTATGCATTTTTTTGTCTCACTGATCTGATTGGTTGACAGTTGAGGCCTCATGATCTCATGGCCTCATGTGTGTTAACTTGAGAAGCAGAAAGAAGAATAACAGCATATAAGTTTTCAAGACAATGCTTGGCATTCATGGTTGGATAGAACTGTTTGATATTGTGTTCACCGCTTATTGCCACATGGGATTTTTGTTTCAGCAAGTTTTGTGTTTATAACTTTGCATTTCAGTTAACGATGGTGGTTTCGAGTGTCAGCTACTGAATCTAGTCTTACTTTTTAGACACAATTTTATGTTTCTCTAGAAAAGCACTCAAAACATTTGGGAATCAAATACTGCAATGGGTTAAAGACAACACAAGTTCAAGATGTGTACAATTATACCATCCAAGTTTCATTGTCACAGCTTTAATACTGTTGATAGTACATGGGAGGAAAGAGGGAATCCCCTAATGCACAGCCCAGTGAAAGGGCTCTAAGAGCCATGCATCTCATGAATATGAAACAATGTAAGGATAATTTTAGTTGTTCTTGATGTTTTGTAATTTAGCAGTGTCGCTGTGGTAATTAACACATCTTAGGATGACAGAAATAACCATTGTGTAAAACGAGTCAGCTGGATGATCTGAGTAAGCAAGCAATGACAGCAATCAGTGACATTTTACCCGAATGCTACAAATCCATTTGAAATTCAAAGATTGGTTATATTTTTCCATACTAAGTTAGAAGTCCAAGAATTGAAGAGTATTTTTTTTATTAAGTATGGAAGAATCATTCTCAGCCATATTTCAAAGTTGATGCAGAGCTGGCTACTACATTGCATAGCAACAAATGGCTCAGGAATATGCTGGGTAATTCATGCTGTGTGTTCAGAAAATAGGCACTGGCCTAGTCTGTTTATTCTAACACTTTCCTCTTACAGTCATGCATTGCCATGTCTGCATGAAAGGAGGCTCAATAAATAGTGGAGAGACTACAAATATTTTAATTCCCACCAGTGAATGACCAAAACGTACATCAAACCGTACATGTACATGTACATGTGCATGTATATAACCAATTCACTAAGAAGAATGTCCTATCCATCAAGTGTTTATTACTTTACTTTACTATTTGTTTTCATGTTTTTAAGAAAGAAAGAAATCCAGTTTGCCCATGTTTCAATGTACATGTACCTCAATGGAACCTTAAATTTTTGCACTAATTACTGGGTGGCCTTTTTTGCAGCACCCAAAAATGCTACAAATCCATTTGAAATCCACAGATTTCCATACTAAGTTTGAAGTCCAAGAATTGAAGAGCAAACAGATTTTAAAATATTTTAAACATTTTTGCATGACTTAACTTTGCACCAAATCATACAAACTCACATGTAACATAAGTGATGTAACATCAGCTCACATGTACACTCTGCTATACAAAACTGCATTTGCACTGTACATGTACATGTAACTCGCATACATTACATTGTGTCTCTTAAGAAATTTAATTATTACTACCAGCTGCTTCTAAAAACATGGTAGAAAGAACTCTGAGTTATAACACATGCTGCAAGATTGGGCATTATTAAATAAATAAATTGAAGAACAGATTATGGCTCCATCAATTCCAAGCCCACTCACACCAACATTTCTAAATTCCTTACCCCTAACCCTAACCTAATTCCAAGCCCACTCACCCCCCCCCCCCCCCCCCCCCCCCCCACCCCTGGCATTTGTCAGGCATTTTAGAACTTTTCCTTCCCAGGGGTGGGATATTTACCAAAACAGGTCAGCCTAGGGGTGGGGCATTGTCAAAACAACCTTTTCTTTCAGATTTTAAAAGTTGACTAGTACAATGCTTAGTTTTTTATAATTTTAAATGTCCCGATTGCCCTCAAAAATACAAAAACTGGGTTGATAAACATTGTTTGGGCCACAAACTTTTCAAGTGAACCGGAGCAACAAGCAACAGACTGAACGCAGGCTAGTGCCTTACCTTTCAAGTGCCACAGAAGATAATACATGTATCACGGTAAATTGTTATGATGTTCAGGTCTTATTTACCAACATTTCTAAATTCCAATTCGATCAAGAATTTTAGAGGGCCACGTCAGAGTCAAACGTTTTGCGGGAACAATAAATTAAACACAAATATTTAGAACGAATGAGGGAATGGATGTAAGTAATACTGAGGAAAAATGAAATAATTTCTAGCATCACTAAAGAGCCATGTATTTGTGAACAATTATTGCTGTCACCATTAATTATTGAAATAATTACCGGTAATTATTAAAAAAAAAAATTGATCTTGTCCCTCGGCATTTGCACTCTTTCAGAAGCCCCACCGTGGGGATTTGTACGTACATGTATAAGCTGACCCCACAGTGAGGCATTTGCAACATTATTAAAAAGAAGACAAATGCCTGATTAATGCCGGGGGGGGGGGGGGGGGGGCGATGAGCGGGTTTGGAATGGAGCAATTACCTTTATTCAACTTGTTCCTTCTTTGAAATGTAAACCACAACATGTACATGTGACTGTAGTCTACCTTAGGAGAACAAAAATAAACAAAACTTCAAAATAGCAATACAACTTACTGTAGTTGATGACAAATTTAATTCTAGAGCATGATGCAAGATGCAGACCCTCAGGTTTTTGTTTTACTTCCACCTCTAATTTCCACTGTCAAAGATCTACTGTACATGTACATCTTCGCGCTTGAAATGCAGTGAAACAGGTGAAAAGAAAGGCAATGAAACATCTTTCTAGCTACACGTCATATTTAAAACCTCTTATAACTTCAAATGTGTACAAAACATGTTGAGAGCAAGCTTAAAACCTTACCGTATACATGAAGCATATGTATTAACTTCGAAAATTACCACGATATCAGGGCATAACATGTCAGGGCATAACATGTCAATAATTTTGATAGTCTATAAAAATCATATCTAATGTTATCAGTCATTTACTTTAAGGTGAGCTTCTGTAATTGTTAAGTGTGCAGCAACCCGCCACGATTAACTTTAGTTATTTGCGGGTTGCTAATATATTTTGTTTTATTATTTGAAAATAAATTGTTGTTGTTGTTGTTAAATCGATCGTTGTTGGCGAACACGGATAAAAGAAGCAGGATCGACTATGTCAAGACTTAATTTTACCGATTTTACACTGTAATTGGAAGCTCAAATAAACACAAGCTGAAATGAGAAACTACTCTTTTCTTCCAATAAAGTGATTCATTTTCATGTCAAATCATTTTACGTCTTATCAGTGATTTATGCATCTCAGTTTCATACTACTTCTTGATCGCCGCCTTCTGTCACACTGTGTCATGCTGCTTCTGTGTCCTGTTCTCATAAAACCTGATTAAACTTCAGTGCTTATCAATTTTAAGTATAGTTTAAAAAACGAGCAGTAGTGTATTATCAGGTTTAAAAACTCGAGGCGAAGCCGAGAGTTTTTACACCTGATAATACACGTGCTGCGAGTTTTTTGAACGGCTTCAAAAACATTCTTTCAAAAGCGTGTCCCTTCGGAATTAAAACAAGGAGCCCGATGGGCTTCGAAACTGGCTCGTTTGGTCTCAGTTTCACCCGGTTTTCATTTTAGAGTTTTATATTAGCAATTCACAATATACAATCTGGAATCTATCAATATGCACAGTCCAGTCCACACTTACATTTACATTCCACAGCCCGCTTCAAGCACTTCTTTGGGACAGACCATTTTATTGTTAAAGGGGTGGGGGGGGGGGGGGGTTGGCAATTATTAAAAAAAATAAATCCCTGCACAGGAAAAGTAAAGAAAAAAATAATGCACAGCGAGCCAATGGAAAAAAACAGATATGGAACAATCCTAATAAAAATTCTTGCACAACATCAAGACAGAAAAAAAACGTTAACTTTATGAACACTGTCACTGGTTGACATGCGCCGGTTCTCATCTGATCACCGAAGTTAAGCCCTGTCGGGCGAGGTTAGTACTTGGATGGGTGACCGCTTGGGAATACTTCGTGTCGTAGGCTTATCATTTTTCTTTCCTTCACTCCCTTTCTTTTTTCATTTTGTTGGTTCCGTCAAGGAGCCACTCGTCCTGAGGAGGGCAAACTGAAGCCAAACGGTCATGAAAACATAGCATACCTTCGACGATATTCCAACGACAACAAATGGGCGACGAAGTTTGTCCGTAATTTCATTTTCGCTAGTAAACACATTCCTTCGTGTTAATACTAGCTACGTACGAACGTTTTAAAATTTTAGAGATCCTCTTTGGTAAAATATATTGATACGTGGATCTGCAACATAAAGGAAGTAGTCATAACATGTACAATCTAAGAGTACCCACCTTGTGTAGGGTAGGAAAAGGTCCCCGATGGTTGCTTCATATTCACGACTTGGCTCGCAAGGAGCCTTTGATTCTAAAGCAACAACACCATGAGAATCCGCATGTTCCCAAGAATGATCTCTTGCACGTAATATGCATCTATGTACAGCACGTTTCTATTTCAAATTGCTGTTATAAAAAAAACCTCTACCACAAGGAAGCCCCTGATTCGTCTTTGCCTAATATATAGGTTGACTTGAAGGTAAAGATTAGTGTAGAGGTGTAGTGTGGGTTGTGGGTTGTGGTTGGTGGCGTTACGGCGTGACCGCGTGACGTCGTTTTGATGACATCACTGATTACGTCATTTCAGAAAACCGGAAGTAAACTCGGTACGGTGTTGGCCGCAGCAAAACCGATTCCCGGGGCAGGTGACACGACAGAAAAAAAAATGAGGGTATTTTAAGAACTGACTCGTCGCAGAGCGACGAGCCAGTTAACAATTGCGCTTTTGTGCAAAGAGGAAATTAGCATACGAGAAAAACAAGTAGACTAGACTGATTAGCATACAACACATGTGTCACGTCTTCGACGAGGTGACCATTGCTTCCCGGCTCCTGTCGAATGTTTTGGGATTTTATAGTTCCGAAGGAAAACATCTACTGAAAAATGCTATACTAAAGTTGTCAGGTACGGTAGATAAAACGGCTGACAATTTCTTTTCAGAGGTAGAGAACGAGTAGAAATAAGCAGCTTGCATCTGCGAACCAGTCGCTTACCTGGCAATTTACACGAGGGCGCTGGTATCATTCAAATAACGGCTCACTTGTTAAACTGTTGGTTGCTTATTTTGTTGAGAAGATTCCAAATAGAATAGCGAAAGACCAGATTTCGTAAAACAGTACTGCACAAAAATATTAAAGTCACCATTTGTTGTACTAAGAATCCTGAACAATTACTATGCATATCAGTAATCTTTATATAAAGATTACGTGTGATCTTAATATAAATATCACGGTCATTTTAAAATCATTCTCATTAAAAATTCAGCGATAATTGCATTGTTTGCTCATTCAGCCCCGAACTCCCCTGTGACTGAAATCAAAGCCGCCACCAGGCTTTTCATAATGACCGTAGATTACCAGGTATAAAGGCTCATACACGTGATCGATTTGCGTCGTGTGATTGGCTGATATGCTCATGAATTATTAATGAGTTTTTGAACAGAATTTAACGGCTTTTTGGGGTCCATCAAGCACTGAACAAACCACTGTTTATCTTGGTTTATCATTTGTTAAGGTGATTATTCGATTCTACATTGAATAACAAACCACTTGGTTGCTCAGTTTTTTTTATGTAAGTTTATTGCCGTTAAGCCCCGGCTACACGTTCTAACATTGTTATATGACATTTTTTGGTTCAACAATGTTAGAACGTGTAGCCAGCATGTTAGATGACGTTTATCTAACATTTTTTGTTAGAAGAATGTTTTGATTTCGATCAAACACGGTTTATGCTTCCATAGAAAAGTCGTTCGAGCTATTATTAGTTTGGTTAATTTCGTAGCCATGAAAATCTTGTGATTATCGACTTTTATCGACAAATTAAGCCTTTCGATTGACAATTATCGACAAATATCGAGTACTGTCGACTTATCGACTACGTTTTCGATGATCGATTTTGATCGACATGTTACGCCTTGTGATATTTAATTTTTTTCAGCCCTCAGAGTCGCAGACTTTTGCCAATCTGTTTGTAATTAAGCTTAAGCTTAACAAAATAAACGCTTTAATAATAATTTTAAACTAGTTACATTAATGTAGATGTGCAAAATATCAAATAGAAACTAATAATCAATCGCCCCAAAAGGTCTAAAATAACCCTGAACCCTGTCCAGTTGGACATTAGGTTGAAAGTTAAACTTACTACATGTAATTTAAAACTCAAATCATTTACCTTTTCCAGCTTTTCTTGTCCTTTCCAAGTTTGAGAATCTCACCGGCACATGCATGACCGGGGAACTACATATACACTCTAAGCAGACTTATTTGTGCTATATCGTAAGTTAGCCACGAAAAGGACAGTTTGTAAAGCAATTTCGCCAGCTTTTTGCCACTAAACAGGACTCTGAATCGACGAAATAAAATAAATTTTCTGTGCTGACGCTACAGTACACGCAAAAATGGCGGAATCCGTTGTCGTGAAAACTCGAACCAGTCCTCCCGCTGACCATCTCCTGCAAACCCGAGCAGGGGAGGGGAGGGAAGTGGACCGAAGGGGAGGGGAGGGTGGGGGAAAAAATCCAACCCCTGATCGGTATGAAAGAAAAATGCTACAGAAAAACTGCCAACGCCATTGGTAAGAGGTAAGATAAAAACCACTTATGCAGATTTGTTTATAGTTCTAAACTGAAAAGTCGCTGAACAGGATCAGGAAAGGATGGTTTTTCAAGGTCTTCCAACGTGTAAAACTTTTTTTCGTCACCTTCATTTTTACTAGAGGAGTAATAATCGTCTTTTTTATACACAAAAATAATATAATTTTAACCTGGGCGGAAAAACGGAGATTTATTTAAGTTAATAAAAATGTTTGATGGTTCCAAGAAGTTTCAAAAATCAGTCAATTTCCGTGCGTTCTGGTCACGTGTTTCATGACGTCATACTGATGACGTTCATAAAGAACTTATTTTTAGACTTATATCTACCAACCTACAAAATTTGTTAACTTTGCATTTCACCCTTACAAAGATACATGTATACAAAGATACTTGTCTCCAGACCCCTATTTGCTCATGTGTATAGCCCCCTTAATTTTGAAAATCCAGAACCATACCGGGCATGACGAAATGGTGCAAGTGAATGCCTTCCTTGCCACGTTGACTGTATTTGCATTTATCATAGCATGTTCCTAAAAACCGTTAAAAGGCACTTGGGGGCATAGTCACGTGACTGATGACGTCATCACACTTAGTCAATAAAAGTAGGTATTTTATGGTAGGTGCAAATAGCACGCGGTGTAGTATCCTCATTTACTCAAAATTGACAGAGTTATTTGGTATGGAAATTTTTTCTGGTGCAAAGGGTGCTGGGAAGGTTTTTATTATAATTATAATATATTATTTAATTATTAATTATTAAAAATGCAATGCTGAGGAGCCTTTCATTGTTATATATTTTGTTATAATTATACGTGTTGTAATTTTATGTTGCAAATTTAAGATTGTTTTAAGAAAGTTGTTAATAAAGTATTATTATTATTATTATTATTATTATTATTATTATTATTATTATTATTAAATTATTGTTTTTGTTATTTCATTTTTATTATTATAAATACTCAGGGCGTTTTATGGACACTGGTTTAGCCGTCATTAGTATAATTCGATTGTATAATTTTAATACCTCTGTATCATGGAATTTGTAATTTAATAGAATTTTGAATTTTTATTATCAATTATTTCTATTTTTAATTTATGTTATTAGGTTTAATTTTTTAAATTGTGAATAAAGTTTATTATTATTATGGGATGTGGAGGCGCAACTGCTTAGCATGGTGTGTAAAGGCGTTGAAGTTGAACCAGTGTTGCAAAACATCACAGGAGAAGAGTTGAATAGGGGAGCCAACACTGCCCCGGATGCGCGGCTGGATAAAGTTGCTAGGGGATTCTGGGAGAGGCAGAGGTCCGCCTTTTTTGATGTGAGGGTATGTCACCCTAATGCGGACTCCTATAGAGACAAGGATCCAGACCAGATATTCAGGCAACACGAAACTGAGAAGAAGCGCCAGTACGCTAGCCGAGTGTTAGAAGTTGAGCAAGCTACATTCACGCCATTAGTTTTCAGCACGACAGGTGGAATGGCGGTGGAATGTATACGATATCATAGTAGGCTTGCTGAGCTAGTTGCTATAAAGAAAGGTGAAAGCTATGCGACTACCATGTCATGGATCAGAGCGAGAGTGTCCTTTGCACTGCTGGGATCAGCATTACGTTGCCTTAGAGGTTCGCGAGTTTCTAGGAGAGTCAATTTAGAATTGTCTGACATTGACTTTGATATCGAAAAAGCACACCAAATATTCATTAATAAGGCATTGAGAACACTATTTTTATTTTTATTTTTTTGTAATTTTCTTTTGTAATTTTTAATGATTTTTCTTAGTAAGATGAGGTTTTGTTGCATTCATAAGTCAACATAACCAGACATAAGTTATGTTAGGGCACCCAGGACCTAGGTTGCCAATGATTTACAGTGTTACCAAGGATTTATAGTGTTGCAGCTGCAGTCGATCGACCAGATGGGATGTAATATAGGCAATTTTAATGATTAAAATTATTATTATTATTATTATTATTATTATTATTATTATTATTATTATTATTATTATTATTATTTTATGACAATGATCAGTTTCATTTTAAAAATGTAAAGTATTATACCATTTCAAATGTACATATCTTATTGTATTAGAATTTTAATGTATTGTAAATAGTTATTTTAGTCATTTATGAGGAGTCTTTCATTATTATATATTTTAAAAAAATAAAAATTATTATCATTATTATTATTATTATTAATATTATTATTATTATTATCCATCCTTCAGCAAATTGATTGCTCTTCAAGTACATACACTTCTAATGATCAGTTCTTCTCAAAGCACCCTGCAACATTCCATTAGTATGTCTCACCAGTAATGTAGAAGGTATACGACTGCGGGCCAAAACCAGTCCCATGACACCAATTGGAAGGGCCTGGATACAAAATAAGAGAAAAAATCAAAACAAAAGTATGAAAGGTGGTCTGGATAAGTAAAACAAATGGAACAGAAATCACTAACCACAACCGAGACTAATGGGCGATAGAAAGTGTAGTGAAATTCACTTAAAATACCCTGGAAAAATGAACGATGTGGTGAAAATGTATTTCTTTGTGCTTCTGAATATGAAGTTAATTAACTCCATAATACATTGTACATAAGTATTTATGTGCAGAAAGCATCGTATTTTTGTGTCACTGTTGTAGTCAAAATACTCAGCGCGCGCGTTCCGCTTATTATTTTGAAATGAAATGACTTTCAGGAACGGATTGCGTTATTAAAATCAAAATTCAGGTTTTAAATTGATTGTTGGAATCTTCCAACGGTAGCCTCATTCGAAATAACGCATTTTGATTGGATAAAACGATTATTAAGAGAAAAACAGAAGTAGTAGTTTGGAGATAAAGTGCAATTGAAGATTGCTAGGACAGCTCATCAAATTCGATTTTTCGTGACAAGCGGTCAAGAATTGAAAATTGCCATTCTGATCTTGTGGATTTCTCCCCACAGACCAATATCACGCTAGCATGGCACAAAAATATATTTGGTTTATTTGGGAAAAGAGCCCGGCATCAAATTCAGCATATCAGTAAAACTACAAAGTTTTGTAAAGATTGCTAGAAAACTGACGAAGATATGAAATTTTGAAACTGAGCATTTTTACAAAGAAATGTATGGTGGACGGGCATAGATTGCCCGTCCAGCCTCGTTTTCGTGTTTTTCCATACATTTCTTTGTAAAAATTAGGCCAGAGAGCTAAGTTTCAAAAGCTCATATCTCCATCAGTATACGAGCAATCTTTACGAAACTTTACAGTTTTACTAATATTGATGTGCTGATTTTGATACTGGACTCTTTTCCCCATTAAATTAAATGTATTTTCATGCCATGCTAGCGTGATATTGGTGTATTGCATTTTGACGCTTTTGTTTATATTTCTTTGCTTTCATCACTTTAGCGATTTTTCGTTCTTATTTCAATATAATAAAGCAAGCTTAAAGCAAGCACCTGGCTGTAATCATGATATATCAGCCAGGACATTGTCCCTTTAATAGTGAGTTCTGTAAAGCCTGGTTTCCATATAATCGCAACGATCGCGACGTTCGCAGCGATCGCAGAAAAAAAGGGTTGTGCGACCCTTGCAATCATATGGAAACCAAAACTTTGCGATCCTTGCGATCGTTACGATCCTTGGGATTGCGATCGCAGAGATAGAAAAAATTCTATCTCTGCGATCCTTGCGATCATTGTGATCGAGATGTTGTTTATATGGAAACTACTCTAGCGATCCTTGTGATCCAAAATGCCCCAAAAAGCATTGCACCCCAAAGCCTTGTATCCTGTAATGCACTTAAAGTTTATCGGATCCAGGCCTACTCGACGTTTCTTTGTGATCGCTGCGATCATATGGAAACCTGCAGCGATCGCAAGGATCGCAAGAATCCGGCGATCGTCGTTCGTAACGATCGCTGCGATCGTTGCGATTATATGAAAACCAGGCTTAAGCAAACCACTAGCTGACATGTTTGGATAAGCGCATTTTAATAGCCGTTTATAGACCACTTCGCGCTTGTTGGGAGATCACGGGTAACCAAGGCAACATGAAAGAAAATATCCCAATTAACAGTTGTCTATTTAGTGGCTTGGCATTTGAGTGATACATTTTAACTTTTTCACATGTTTAGGGCAGGCATGTTTCAATGAAACACATTTCCCGTAAACATGTTTGCAAACCTGCCAACTTTTTTCGAGTGATAGGCGTGAGAATTTTTTCGTGGGAGTATCAGTCTTCCGAAGGCGACCCGACCAAATCCGAAGAGAACCCGATCTATTCCGAAGATGTCCGAAGATGTTCCGAAGAATTCGGAAGTTTCCATGGACCTCAGACCTCTGTAACTGTAATGTTCAGAATGATACAAACCTACAAAAAGTGCCATATTTTCACGAACGTAACTATATTTTATATTGGATCATGCGATCAGTTATAAAGGCTGATAGCTCAAATCTGTCATTTAGGCGTGAGAAATTGCTCCATAGGCGTGAATAGGCGTGAGATCAGAGTTTTGGACTCACAGGCGTAAGACTCACGCCTAAGGCGTGAGACTTGGCAGGTCTATTGTTCATACAGTTGTTAATTTCAAAACACGTTTCACGCCTGCTTCTATAATTTATGCTGTTTTCAGTACAAAACAAGCATATTATAATAAAGCTCGCATAAAATATTTATAATTACACATGAACCGAAATAAAATAGAGCATAAATTCTCTATTGTAGCAATCGTCGTTTAATTTCATTTCTCAAGCTCTTTGGGAACGAAGGGCATTGCAGCGTTCAACAAGGAGACGACATTTGTGCCAACGTGTTTCGTCTGGCTAAGATCGAAAATACCTCGTGAAGTAGTTTCAATCATGCTCAGAATAAACATGTTTCGATCATGATTTGCGCAGTGTGCCGCCTGATGTGAACAAATTTTCCAGTGAAACATGTTTCATTCGTGATCAGATTAAACATGTTTCGCTCTAGCGTGAACACAGCATCGCATCATTTAGATTAGGAATGTTTAAATTCATTGAAACACGTTTCTCGCAAACATGTTATGCAAATTCATTGTCAACATCAGTTGTTAATTTCAAAACACGTTTCACGCCTAAGGCCCCGTCCACACTTATCCGGATATTTTTGAATCCGCAACTTTTTTGTTGCGGATTAGAAAATATTCGCGTCCACACGTAGCGTATTCGAATCTAATTTGCCAGTCCACACGTATCCGGATTCGTTCTAGTACCGAAGGCTCCTCGTTAAATGTTGTCAACAGAGCATGCGCAAAGGCCAAGTTCAAAGCCGAGTTCAACTTTAAACACGTTGTTAGACTTAAAAAAAGTCCAAGTAGAAGTGAAGCGTTACCATTTCAGTCGGTCATGTTGAATATTCGCGCGGTTAAAGACTGGATCCGATACTGTTATGTCAGCGTATTCAAACGCATACGGATTCGACCGTCCACGCGATGCCGTACTCGTAGCGTATTCAAAAATTTCCACTCTGGAGAGCAGATTAAAAAAGTTGCGGATTCGCCAGCAGAATTCGCCGGATACGTGTGGACGGAAAGCCAATACGCAACAAAAAAGTTGCGGATTCAAAAATATCCGGATAAGTGTGGATGGGGCCTAATTCTATAAGGGCCTGGTCGCACGACAGTCAAAAACAAAAATCCGCCCGTGCAAAAATCGAGGAAAACAAAAGAAACCGCTCCGGTGGGACACGCTTTTTGTGGAATGTTTTTTTGTTTTTATGTCATTTTGCACGGGCTAATTTTTGTTTTGGACTGTAGTGCGACCAAGCCCTAATTTGTTATGTTTTAAGAAGAAGACATAAACTCGCAAACATTTGTTACAATTACACATGAACCGAAACAAAATAGAGCTGAAACTCGCTTGCTTCGGGAACGAACGGTGATGCAGTGTTTTACAAGAGACGACATTTGCGCTAGCTTAGATCAAAAGTAAAGCCTGGTTTAATTTCCATATAATCGCAACGATTGCAGCGATCGTTACGATCGACGATCGCTGCGATTCTTGCGACCCTTGCGATCATATGAAAACCAACCGTTGCGATCGTTGCGATTGCGATCGCAGACATAGAAAAGCCTGGTTTCCTTATAATCGCAACGATCGCAACGATCGCAGCGATCTTTACGATCGACGATCACTGCGATTCTTGCGACCCTTGCGATCATATGGAAACCAAACGTTGCGATCGTTGCGATTGCGATCGCAGAGATATAAAAATTTCTATCCCTACGATCGCAACGATCGCAACGGTTGGTTTCCATACGATCGCAAGGGTCGCAAGAATCGTAACGATCGTTGCGATCGTTGCGATTATATGGAAACCAGGCTAAATTTTTCTATCCCTACGATCGCAACGATCGCAACGTTTGGTTTCCATATGATCGCAAGGGTCGCAAGAATCGTAACGATCGCTGCGATCGTTGCGATCGTTGCGATTATATGAAAACCAGGCTTCAACACGCTTTATCAATTTACAAGGACGCGACTTGCAAAACAGAATAATTGGCAATGATTCAGAAATGGGCACCATTATATTTTATAGTTATTTCAAACAATTAGACACAACTAGAAAAGCACGTAGCATTTAAATTGGCATGTCTTGTTGATAAAGCAACAGATATACTTCATGTGTTTCAACCAATTTAGCCGTTAATTTATGCAAACAAAAGACTTCCTTGATAGTCGGTTTGGAAATTTATTCATTATTAACTAAGATTTTGCATCTCGTTTCAGTTTTCCCTGATACGCTTTCTCTGATCGCCTTTTTCGTTAATATTTTCAGAAATTGTCAAGTTTAAGTTGGGTTCTTTTGACTGATAGTTTCAATAAAAAATAATAAATGGGAGGGATAATGATCGATGCATGCAATGTCACACGATCCGAATACAGTGTGCATCTACAATGCGGAAAAACTGACAACTAGTGCATCAGTATCGCAAGTATTAATATTAGGATTTAAAATCTATCTAAACTTTTTTTTTTTATATATATCTGAAGTTCGAAATGCTGTGTTTAGATTTTCAAACAGTATTCGACAGCGTGAATTTGCCCGTTGTGATTCAATTTGTCACCTATCACTTAAGAAAAATCAAGAAATTCATTTACAGTTACAATGGGACCGTCGAGTTAATGCTAACTTCACGGAATATAATCGACCAAAAACAGAAAGATCTGAGAACTTTCTTCGCCATTTCCCACTGGTGATTAAATTATTACGAGCGATTCAGAGCTAATTTGTTTGGAAAACCGGGTTTGCTCACAGTTGTGGAATTAAAAAGGCAGAAAGTTCTTTCGAGAATATTTACCAGAGCAGCGAGCCAACATTGCGTGTACAGGAGGCTGACGTATCCAAAGCGGATCTTAAATCCGTCAACCATTCCAAGTATAAAGAAAATGGCGGACATCACAATCTCGACAATCGAGAGGACCATCAGGCTGCGTTTGTGAGGGCTTTCCATTGCAATAACTTGGATTGCGTTTACCTTCTCACGAATAAAACAGCGAACGTTCAGACTGACAAGAAGCACGTGACATGTCCATTCAAGCGAAATCAATAGATACTTCAAAATCGGATGTGTGGGCTCCCTGTATAGATACACTGGAATTAATAGAGCATTGGTATCCCGGATATTGCAAATTGCTCCCTTCGAAGCGGATATCTGTATCCTGGAAACGGCACCTTTTCGTGACAAGTCGGGGCGGACGAAGGCTGGCAACGAGCAATGAAACCGCGACGTGTGATACAAGAGAGATGAGAGACACTAGAGAATTATCCTGCATCAATCGGCCGGGAGCGTAAAAATTGAGAACGCGCCAAAATATTGACCCCTCAAACGAGACATTTGCTCCGGGCGTGCGCGCTATTGTTTTGCTTTTGGATTTATATTGTTTTGGCTTTTGTTTTAGTTTTAAGAACGGTATGCATAACTAATGTGTGGGGTTATACGGAAATCTTTACGATATCAATACTATCTTACTTGTTTATGTAACCTTGAAGCGCGCAGGGTTTCCTTGATAGCCGTGATTTATGCTTTCCTTCTGATTTCCCTCGTTCTCACCGCTAGGCTATGCACTGACAGACGAACAAGCGAACGTAAACACGTTGACGACCAAAGGAAGCCAAAATGCACTCAGTCGAAGCATCGTGCAGCTGCAAAGTGCAAAATGACGTCGGTTATTTCGCTCAAACCAAAGCATCGTATAACATATTATAGCATCGTATAGCATATTGTTTATTTAGTAACATCTTGTACCTGAAGAAGGCTGGTCTGGCCAGCTGAAATATTGTACCCAACAAAATATACGCTGTTTTCAGTTTTGCTTTAAAGTCTTATATTCAATTATTTTTGGCTGAAGCAGATCCTCACGGGATCCAGCGTACAAGTAGCGGGATTCTCGTATACGGTTTCTTGCCATTTAACCATCAATATACACCAAATTGAAGAAACGTTGTCGGGTGAAAAGCATAAACCATGAACAGTGCGACCCAAAGGTTTACTGGGAAGTTGGAAAAAGTAATCAGAATTGATCTTCGTCTGTCACAGAATAAACATTTTATTAACACAGAATGCATAAATCCATGCTCTTAAATATCTTAAATAACGAAAACATATTGATTATCAAGAAATGGAACATTACTTGCTTGCCAATGCTGTCTACCCAAAACCCCACTCGGTCTCATCGTTCGTGGTTTATGCTTTTTAAACGTCAACGTTTCTTCAATTTGGTGTATACACTCAAGTGTGTTAAGGCTTGACTCAACCAATAATTTGGTGGATTTTTAATTCAAGTATAACCATTTATCTAATCTTTATGAAACTTGGCAAGCATTTTGTTATTCGCGTTTGTATCCATTTGATCAATTCTTGTCAAGTTTGGGTCACGTGACATGCATTTGTCTTATAACGGTCAAAATCTTTCAACAAAAATGGGGAATAGATAGTCACATTATATCCATCTTGTTTATTCCTTTTTCTATGACTCCTAGTAAGGGCTTAATAATGCCGCCTTTTAATCGTGTCCATGTGTCAACGGAAACCGCCATTTAAGGAAAACAGGTCACGTGACATAACAAATGTCAAAATATCTGACAAGACATATGACGGATATCGCCTTAAAAGGCGGAGTTGCATTGGAAAGGACCATTTGGACTTTTCGATGGCGAAAGTTTTCAAACTTTCCGATTGCAAACGTTCCCCATTTCAAAAAACATGTTTTGTGACGTCATTAATCAGGGAATATCACGTGATGGTTGATGAGACTTCCGTTTGATCGAACAAGTCAATTATTTATTTCCTTAAACTCCATGGCCGAGGAAAGATATTATATCAAGAAAGAATGGTGTTCTTTAAAATCTCTGTAAGGGGTTCTTTAAGGATAAAAAATCCAAGCTGTTTAAGGCTTAAAAGTCACTTGAGCAGAAAAATTGTTACACAAATGTCATTTGTGTCTTGTCGTCTAACTGTAAAAATGGTCTACAAAAGAGTTTGTATATATTGTCCGATTCAAGGATGCGGTGCAAAGTACCTCGTAAGACAAGCTAACCATATTGCAGATGTTCGTTAGTTGGATCACACGCAACGGAGAAAGTACCTTCAAGAGGCCAAACTGCAACCAGAAGTTAAAGTAATTATCTACCACAACACGGAGAACAACCGCAAAGACTCGGGAGAATGTTCCACAAGCAAAGCACTGCCATCAACTGAACAAGAAGAACAACGCACTGTTTATCATGTATCGACACCCAGAGAACCAAAAGCTTTACAGAAGTTTAAAGCAAGCGGTGTTACAAGAACAACAAAAACCATTAAACGCCATCAAAGGACAAAACATTTACCTCCTCAATGGCTCACTTTATAACCTATTAATGTCAGGAGCATAATAAACTTAAATCTGTAAAGCCATTGACACCACCACAGATGGCACGGATGAACCAAACTCATGAGACAATCATAAATCTATTCTATGACTTTGAACAAAACAAGTCTATCTCCCTATGACGACAAACGCTATATTTTACAAAACGGATGTGAGACACTGGCTTATGGACATTATAAGATCAACGCTTGTTAAGATTTGTAGCTCGGTAAAAATATACATCTACAGCTAATTGAAAATTAGCTGTAGATGTAGACATATTAGCTTTTTGTAGACATATTTGGACTGGCCAACTCTGTTTGTTCCTTTCCAACTAAGCTTTTAAATTGCCTATATAATTATGTACTTGTTTGTTATCAATAAACATATTTGAACTTAAGGAAATGTTGATTTATTGTTTTAGCGCGCGCGTGAAATTGGTTGCTTTGTTTATTTTCCGAGGTGCTAATTTTTCATGCAAATTTATAGTTCAGTGTTCGCATAATTAAAAGTTTGAACTTTGAAGCTACCGGAAAGTCATAGTGATAAATAAAGAGTAGACTTAACCTACTGAAATCATCGATTAAAATACACCACAATTTATGCATCGAATGGCCTTCATAAAACTACCAATTCATAGAATTGAATGGTGCGAAAACCGCTTTTAACCAATCGTCTTCTAGAGAGAGAGAAACAATGTTTTATTAAGATTAAGTTTTACAAAGAATAGACAGCGTACACTATAAAGACGAGAACATATATATATACATACATACATACATACATACATACATACATACATACATATAGATAAACTGCAATCTGTACAAAACTTTGCCTGTAGAATTATAAGCGGCACGCGAAAATATGACCATGTTACCCCTGCACTAAAAAAAGTTAAATTGGTTGCCAGTATCTAGCCAGCTTTATTTTCGGAGTGCCACCCTGGCCTTTAGGTGTATGACAGGCTGTGCTCCCGACTACTTGATATCCAAATTTATTAAGCGTGAAAATATTAGTAACCGTTCAACTAGAAATTCTCGACAATGAAACATTCCTTTATTTAGAACTGCTTCTGGCCAGAGGACATTTTATTATCGGACTGTTAACATTTGGAACTCTTTGGACCCTATTTTAAAATGTAGTAAATCTGTCTCGGTTTTTAAGAAAGTTTTAAAGCGCAAGCTTCTTAAGGAATTTTTAGAACCTTAACTAAATTAATTCAATTTATCTTTGTAAATACGATTTGTATTTATGATCATAATGTAATTAGTTATCTTGCGATTATTTTTGTTAGTTAGTTTTAATTAATTTGGGGAAAGGTAATAAAGGTAGAAAGGTAATAAAGTATGTATGTATGCATGTACATGTTACATCTCTTATTATGCAGATCTGCATGATCCGTATGATCCGCCCGTCGTAAAACCCCCATACTCTTAAAAGAGTAGGTGTCATCTGTTATCGACCCTGTATCATCGTGTGAATTGCTCTGAGTTGCTCTAAGTTGCTCTAAGTTGCTCCGAGTTGCTTCGAGTTGCTCTGAGTTGCTCTGAGTTGCTCTGAGTTGCTCCGAGTTGCTCCGAGTTGCTCCGAGTTTCTCTACGTTGCTCAATCAAATGGTCTGAGTTGCTCCGAGTTGCTCCGAGTTGCTCCGATTTTTTTTAATGCTGAAATGTTACTTTTATTTAACCCTCGGACGTACAAGGGGGGGGGGGGGGCGGTGGTTGCCACCCCCCTTAAGGTTTTTCGCCGATATTTTCAACAAGACCATTTAAGATTAGCACATGCCGTTTTCAGTAGCTGTTTATTTGTCCTTCAGACACATTTTGGTAAAGTTTGGCGACAACCGGTTGCTATAGTAACGAGATATGACGTCATAAGTAACATGTGGTCAAGCCATTTTTGAATAAAAATGCGTGTTTTTCACCTTTTTTCAGTGACAAAAACATAAAATGCTACCAAAAGCATCAAAATGTTTAATTGTATGTTATTTTGCAACTCTAGCAAACAATATTTGCAATTTCCACATTTCCCGATAAATTTGACTTTTTGGTAAAATCCAAGATGGCGGCCATCTTGGCGGCCATTTTGGATGACGTCACAGACCCCCAGTAGCGTCACAACCCATAATATTTACCTTATCTTGTAGTGCACATCGCGGGCTATCTATTAGATGTAAAATATTTCCAAAATATTGCAACATCGCAAAAACCCAAGGGGGGGGGGGGGGGGGACAACCCCAACAACACCCCCTTGTACCGCTGTGGGGTATACGTTAGCGTGTACGTCCGAGGGTTAAGAGAGGGCGAGAAATGGTTAGTTCAATAAGTGAAGGCGATGAAGACATTTTTAAAGTTACTCCCATCTTCCTATCAGAGTTCGTTAGAGAAAAGGAGGAACAACAAATCAGTGCCTTCAGTTTACTGGAGCAGTTTTCTATGGAGTGTCTGCTTTGGTTTATCATTTTTCGGCTTTGTGATTTTTTTTGGATACAAATATGTCTTTTATTTAATTACAACAAAAGAAAAAGATTGAAAAACACTACTTACAATACGTGCACTCTTCACTACAATGCCTACACTATTACAATATGATACATTTAGCTCTTACAATACAATCCTTACACTATTTACAATACAAAACTTACATTACATACAGTATGGTACTTACACTTCTTTCAAACTAAAGCTACAGTTTTATTACTAACAGTACTTGCTATATATACAATAAAAAGACTAATTACAATAAATAACTAATTATAGTAAATTCTCTACTTACAATGCAATACTTATCTTACTTATTTTTTAATTACATTTAACATCCATACATAAAAAGGACAACAAAACGCACGTTTGCTACATTAATTTAGGAGTCAAAACACGTATCAGAAATGCACAGGGAGGTCCACTTATTTCTATATTTGTTAAGGCTTCCGTTTTTTATTGCAATTTCTCTTTCACATTGAATTTTAATTTCAAGGAGAATGATGAAAACCTCCAGTTTCGGGGTCTCAGAAATGCACAGGGAGGTCCACTTATTTCTATATTTGTTAAGGTTTCCGTTTTTTATTGCAATTTCTCTTTCACATTGAATTTTAATTTCAAGGAGAATGATGAAAACCTCCAGTTTCGGGGTCTCAGAACTGTTTCTAGCCAGATAGATATAATATCTGGCAATTAGAAGATAATGATTGAAAGTGTGAAAGCTGGTGGATTCTGGTTTGTAACCGTAAAGAATTTCAGTAGCACTAGGATTTATGTTTTCTGAACGCTTTAAGTTCCACCAGATTAAAACATCCTTCCAAAAGCGTTTAACGGCAGGACACTCGTAAAACATATGGGTGGTTGTTTCAATAGGAACGTTGCACAGCTCACATTGAGGTGAAGTTTTGATGTTCATTTTCCAAAGTCGTTGATTTGTTGGAATAATGTTATGTATGAGTTTAAACTGGAGACTTCTCAGTTTCTTTTCAATGGTGATTTTAAAAGGCAGTTTATAAACAGCGCTAGGATTTATTTTTTCCCTTTTAAATGAAATTCAGCTAGCGGAGAACAGAAGAACCTTTCGGCGAGCAACACGCGAGCACGTTTGGCCGAGACATTGTCAGCCGTTAGTACTGTCGCTAACGATTGGTTAGCAGCTGTCTGGTTACTATGTAAGATAGTGTTTTTCCAATCTTTAGGAATTGCGGCAAGAAGACCGGCATAATCAAGAAAGGTGCAACGAACCCCAAAACTACTTTTGAATTTTTCGAAGAAAGAAAATGGCCATGAAAATCGAGATCATTTATTTTACGAATACCTTTGGTAACTCAGGCTTTATAGTAAATCATCTTTCCGCCTATCTTGATAAAGCGGTTATTCCAAAGTATTTCCTTTTTTATTTCATTTGCGCTTGAGGGTGTTCTGGAATGAAGTTCTTGTCAGACAGTTAAGACGCTCTTATAAAAAGGCGGAAGATCTTTCAGAACCAACAGTTTTAGGTCGTAATTACATTGAAAAACACTACTACTCCGAACTTTGTAAGCATAGAATCGAGTTGCTCCGAGTTGCTCTAAGTTGCTCAATCAAATGGTCTGAGTTACTCGCTCAAGTGTTCTGAGTTTGATACTTCAGAATATCCAGCAGAACATTTTCGAGAACTCGACGACATCTAAAGGCAACGGAAGAGCAGGTGAAAGATAACACGATGCAGGGTTTGCCACAAGACGTTGCGGAGGTTCAAGCATCCAATCTTTTACTCCCTGTTTACAGAAAGAGGCTACGAAGGCTGTATCTGCACTATCTAAAGTGGTATCGTGACCTTAGAACTGACCTAATGTAAACTACAAACCTTGAAACAGGGTTCTACATTTGCATTTGGAGCGCTCCCATGGGTGTTATGTACAGAAGGTAGATACGCATATATTTATTTCAGTTAATTCATCTACTGAGATTAACACATCACAAATAAGGAATCGAATGGCCCTCGTTAAACTTATAACATGAAATTGATCAAAAACCCCTTTTAAACCAATCACCTACTAGAAACAATTAGAAACGATTTATTAGGATGTCAACGTTGTTGATAGAAGAGACAACGAACCTACAACTTTTTAATATATAGACCCGCTTTCATAATACAATTCTATAATACCATTATTTTGCTGACAATACAAAACACAGAAACATGACCTGCCTACGCACAACGAGAAGACTAAGCGCATCACATTTGACCGCTCTGTGGCCTAGCCCGGCGAGATCCTGTACATTTCGGTGCCCATGCTGAATGAACATGAGGTTATCGTGTCGGGCTCGCTTGCCTTGCTTTTTAACATCGAGCTAGCCGGCGGTCACGCAAACAACTATCTCGTACACAATGTTCCCCGCGCGCTAGATGACAGACGCTTTGTGAAATGTGCCGCCACCACTGTCCAGGACACTGTTGGGTATGACATTTACAACATATTTGAGGACCTGTTTTTCTCAGTGGATGAGCGCGACAACATGCTGCCGGTGGACATCCAGAGTGTGGATTTGTGCAAGATCCGCTCTGGTGCCGGTGATAAGAAGTCCTCTGGTGTGGATGCAGAGATTAAGCTGGAGAGCGTTTACAAAAACAAATACCGCATCAATCTGGACCACCAGATTTTGACTGACCATGGTGTTTTGTACCTACAGACACTCTACAACGATCTTATCTTCGAACTGACCCTCGCCCCTGCATCTCAGGTTGTAAGGGGTTCGTATGCAAGTAAGCTTGTGTACAAGTTGACAAATATACAGCTTGAGTACAAGACAATCCGCAGCAAACAACTGGCTGACGAGGCGACGAGCCTTTACTTTAGCGAAAGGAGTTGGCCTACGACAACGTGATGCGAGAAGAGGTGGTTCCATTTGTGAAAGGCTCAGACGCTAGACTGAATCTTCGGGTGAACCCATAGCGCAGATCGCTCAAGGGTATTCTTCTGCTATTTATCGAACCCTACACGGTAGGCGCCAGGGATTCCGAAAGATACTTCAACCCCGACATCATCAAAGTGAATGTCACCATAAACGGCTTTCCAAACAGGGTTTACAACAACGGCATCGATGGCAGTGACATGTGGAATGAAATCAGCCGACTCTTCGGAAAATGTGGTGTTGGCAGGCCAAACATGAATCTGACCAAATATCTCACGGGCAACAAGTTCGGCCTTCTTATCGATCATAGATCAGTTGCTGATACAACCCTGTACGGCATTCATTGGCCAACGCCTCGTCAACACAAAGGACGGTGTGCACCTTGAGATTGAAAGAAAACCCTCCGGCTCGGGAAATGTGCACTGCCACATCTACACCATTCGTGACTCGCAGATTGACATCATGGACAGACAGCTAGATGCAGGCTGTTCAGTATTAAAAAAAACACATGTAAAGAAGTGTAATTCATTGAATGGACCCACGAAAGCTGCCCTTCAATGCCGTAAATGTTGGGCCAACCAATTCTGGCAAAACACAGTATCTTCTGAATCAGCGACGGGTCCCCTTCAGGGCAAGTTTGACTATATCGTGTTAATTTGCCCCTCCTTTGTCCTCAACAATACCTACGATGGTTTCGTGGATAATGAGCCACGCATTTTCGTGATAGACGGCAAGCAGCATGAGATTGAATTGTGGTTAAAACTAGCAAGTTTCTTTTTTGAGAAGACGAACACGCTCATCATTCTCGATGACTGTGCCGTTTCGAAAGACGTGAAAGGTCGCACGAGCCAGCTGGTTAATCTCGGCTTTAGCGCGCACCACAGTGGCATAAGTGTGTGGGTACTGACTCAACAGATAACCACATTGCTAAACTGTTTAGGGAAAACGTAGCCGCAATCGTGCTTTTTTACACTCCATCAAGCAAAACAACGAAAGCCTTCTTTTAAGACTATGCCGGCGAGCTTACACACGAAGAGTACAAAGAGCTTATTGCACGGGTTAAGAAGCGCAGGTTTTCTCACCTAGTTTTCTCTCTGCGACATCCATAAGGAATCGAAGTGAAAATATAAAAACTAAATATATACGATTGATGGATACCCCAACCAGTTTCTACAAGTTAACAGCTTTTTACCAGATTTTGAACAAATTACAGACCAAGACAGAAGCAATGCAATTCAAAATTATCAAAGCTGCTGGTGAGGATGATTTGCGTCTCATGCTTCTTAACCGTTACCCTTTGAAACTCTGTGAGATGCCAGACACCATGGCCTCGCTTTTGCAGGAGGTTGAAAAACTCCCACCTGACATCAAGAGAATAATCGAAAATTAAAAACACTATAAATACACACGATGGCACACGCAAACTCTGAAGAAGAAGCCGCAATAAACGAAGTCATGCAGATGCTGGAGGCAGCCCCTGTTAGCTCAGCGGAGCCTACAGTACCCTTTGTTCAAGCTGATGGCATTCCAGCTCAACGCGAGAAGCTGGCTGTTCTGGTCTCGACTGGTAAATCAAAAGAAGCTGTAGGCGTCCAGCTCTCACACGAGCAGGTGAAACGTCTTTCAGACAGGGCGGTTGAAAAGCTATACAAAAGATATGAAGCCTACGTCGGCAACAAGACGACCGAGTCTCTGATTGACAGCGTTCTAATGCTTGTTAGAAAAGGCGTTAGCATGGCTGTTTCGATTGATGATGTAAAAGAACTGCAGAAAGAACCAAAAATGACTACATGATTAACCATGAATTATCATTCTTTGCTGGAAGCCTTGCACTGCGATGCGGGCGATTGCTAGCGGTGGCCAATACTGCTCTGATCACTGCAAAACATATCGACTTCAAAAAAGAGCCTGAAAACGCTGTGTGTGAAGAGCTCATGTCACCCACACACCCAAGCATAGACAGTGAAGGCTACCCACTAGAGGGATTTGATGAAGTTGACAACTAAGAAAAACCAAGGTAGGAACCAAGTAGGAATCAGATAGGTACCATGTAGGAACGAGGAAGGAACGAGCGCAGGTTTATATATATATATATATATATATATATATATATATATATATATATAACTGTTGCAGCAAAAAAACTTTGGTCGTGTTGCTTCTGGCAAAAGACTAGCAGAGCGCAACCGTCTGGCTCGCGAAGCAAAAAAACAAGCTGCCAAAGTGACAAACGATCCTACTCCAAACTCCACAAATGACCCCACTTCAAACCCATCCCCAAACTAGGCCACTGGAGGTGAAACAAGCAGCAACAACTCAGGTTACTTTATTCTGGGGGTTGGCGGTTTGATTGTCTCCGCTTTGGGTGTGTATTAACCAACGTGAAGACATTATGAAGACTCTTAGGCGCAACAAAACCCCAACCCCTCCAGCAGCGGAAGAGGTCCAAACTACTCCTCCAGTCACACAGACAGCACAAAAACGAAATTACGGAATTCGCGAGATGGAATAAAAAATCCTATATATACAATGCCAAACCTCACCCAAGGTTTTGTAAACGGTGATGCAATCGGAGGCATTCTTCTGGTTTTGGTTAATTTCAACATAACCGCCTTAAAAAAAAAAAAACAATTTGGCGGTTAGCAACACAACCACTTAACGAAAACACAGGCGAAGTGCGCGATGAGAACTTAATCAAAATTTAAAATATTATATATACACACCATGTCTGACAACAAGCTTGTGAAATCAGTTACTGATGCCGCCGTAATCACTGGACTTGTTGCCGGTATTGGGTGGATCGCTAAAAAAAACGTCAGAGACCTTCACGGCTGACCCCAGCTCTAATGTGATGAACTACTTGAAGTTCACAGCTGTTATGGCTGGTAGCATCGCACTGAAAAAATATCTTAAGGATCAGAAAATCCTTGCCACCTCGATGTAAAAACACAAAACCATTATATATACTTACACAACAATGGCCTCAGTCGTCATGATGATTAGTGGAGCAATTCTCAATTCAGCCGCTTTCACTGGAGGCAATTATCTAGCAAAATACTTGTCTGGGGATAGTGGTCAAGCCGCACTGGAAGAGAAGACCAGGCACGACAAGGCCCTTGAGGCCTATCACGCGGCTTATGCCAAATATCAGAAAGTCCGCACAAAGCTCCTCGACTGGATTGCGACCAATGATCGGATCAAAGATCAAGCAAAACAAAATTTTACTAACACCGACCAAGCGCTGACGCTCTACAACCAATCCCACCGGGACCAACAACTTTCTCTTCCCAAAGAGCCCAAGTTCTTTGACTTCTATCAGTCCAGCGAACAACAGAAGCAAGGCGAGCTCTTGTTTATTGGCACGGGCGCGCTTGCGCTTCGGTATGCAGCCTTTCGCTTTCTTTAAACTCAAAATATACACGATGGATGCTAAACTCTGAAAGATTTACTACAGCCGAAAGGCTATTGGAAAGGCCTTGCCGCTGTGAAAAAGCTAGCAGTTACGTCCAGGATTGCAGATAGATAGATGCATGGCAAATTTAATAAGCGTCACAAAGTGTCCTCTTGCTCTTCTACTCAACTTCAACATCACTTGTTTTCAAAAATACAGACAAAAAACGTCACGACGTTTCCCCTAAATTCTGCTCTTTAAGTAAAGATAAACACGTACGTTTACCCTAACCTAAAAATAACACTAACACTAATGCTTACCTTACATTTCAAAAAAGATGGTAAACACTTAGACTTAACGGGACACTTCGTGTTGGATATCAAAATTTGTCATGCATCTAATTATCTGCAATCCTGGACATAAGTGAAAGCTAGCTGCAGCAGCTAAAGTCTCAGAAGATGTAGCGAAAAAGTGGCTCGTCAAACAAGCCCTTTGGCAGATTTATCTCCCAGCGCCACGCTACATCATCCCTCGACCAAAGTTTGATGTCTTCTCGCCCAATGCGGTGCATCAATCAGACCTCTTTTTTTTACCCCACGACAAACTTCCTCGTGGGAGGAAGGTTTACAAATACGCTTTGACGGTTGTTGATGTGGCTAGCCGTTACAAAGCAGCAGAGCCATTGACCTCGAAAGAGTCTGATAGAGTTTCAAAAGCCTGTCAAAAGATTCACAGGCGCGGGCCTTTGAAATGGCCAGAATTATTGCAGGTAGACCCTGGGCGTGAGTTTATGGGTGCTGTGACTAAGGCTATGAAAAACAACAAAACAGGCATTCGTCGTGGGCGCGTTGATATCCACAGAGACCAAGGGGTGGTGAAGGATTCAACCGAACCCTGGCAGAACGCTTGTTTGGCCACCAGTATGCTGTTGAAATGCGATTACCTTCCGGCAAGAGGTCGACTGAATGAGTTAAAAGGCTGCCCGACGTTGTATCAGCTTTAAACAATGAAATGACCAGATTAACTGGCAAGAAACCTGCGCAAGCAATCAAAGAAAAAGCTGTTTCATCCAACCCTCTACCCCCAATTCAAGACCAGTGGAAGTGAACGAAAAAAAGCTACCTCCTCGAGTAAATGTGAGATATTTATACCAGCCTGGTGAGCTGGAAGGGGGTGGTAAGCGGGCGACCGATCCAATCTGGTCTTTGAAGGTCTACAACATCGAAAGGATTGATACCAAACCGAACGAGCCGGTCGTGTATTACCTTTACGATGGGCTCAAGCGGGGCTTCGTCCGTGAGGAGCTGATGGTTGTGCCGCCCGACACTCAGTTGCCACCGATATCTTTGTGACCATATACCAGTGTGTGGACTCCATCGTCTGTAATCCATCGTTTTGAGTCAAAAGGTGAGAGTGTTGTCTTGTTTAGATGCACTCTGGTGGTCTTTATGTCGAAGCATGTCCATCCCGTGTTTGTAGCGGAGAACTCGCCGGGCCGAAGGCCCGGCTGCGCAGCCCCATACTCATAGAACCCATGCCCGTCATTTTTCATGCTCAGGGCCAGCGGAATGTTTCGCGGGCGGCGTCTGTCACATGCGTGAGCGTCGCGCAAGGCTAGCTCGCTGGCGCGTATGACGTCGCAAAACATGCGCGAATGACGCCACACGCGCGGCTACACAGTCGTCAGCTCGGTAAACGCTTTAAAAGTTGGATCTTTCGCAGTGTTTAGTGGAGCAGTAAAGTCGTTATTTCCCTGCATTTTTTCGCGGCTTGCTACCCAAGACAGGGATACTAAATAAGGGATACTCAGAAGCCTCTTTAGTGGAAAAATAAGAGCTTTCAGGGATAAAATCTTGCTTCGAGGACCTTCATACGTTTATATCAAATGCGGGAGATGTTTGTTTTTATTACGGATTTCAGAACCAACGCGGAGATTTAAAGAATTTTCAAGCAAGCGAGGGACTTAAAGGTAAAACAAATTACATTTTTCGATGGGAATTTATCTTGATATCAATCTGCGATTGACTTTTTGTTTGTGTTCTCGTTAGTTTTAGAGAATTGTTTATAAACGTGTAGCTTAAATTCGGTTGTATTAATTTCTTGAATTTCATCGAAGACACGGCTCGCCTCGATGCGCTATAAATGGTACGGGTTTTGCATTTAAACATAAACTAATGGAGATTTCAATAAAATTTTTCGAAAAAAGATTGTGTTGTCCATTTTTATGTGTTTGTTCATTCATTACGTATATTGAAAAGCGATTTTATGTAAACAAAACAAGACTTAGATTTTTATACTCGCGTCGCCTTATGCAAATATGTTTGTGTATTTTTGCATTTTTGATTTCCAAATCAGTTTCTCGGGCATTTTTTGACAAGCAACAACTGTATTTTATTCGGAAAATAGTCGTAATAGTTATTCTAGACAGAGAAAAAGTTGTTTTTGTGAACTTTTATACGGTCTAAATGTACTGACGTGCAGACGGTCGAGTAATAAGCTAAGCTTACTGTTTTTGCTAAAATTGAAAAATAGCCCGGTCGTCAATCTTAATTCTTGTGCTTCCGACTTTTCACCTAAGTTAAGTTTCATCTTAGTTAAGCCTGTTCAGAGGGTCTTCAGAGGGCGACGCTGTTAGGTCAAGCCTAACTATATATATTACACTTCCTTTTTTAGGAGAGCGTCTTTGTAGCTCTGATGTAGTATTTCCTTCTTTGTCACCACCTTCGTCGTGCCCTTTGCTTTTTTGATGTTTTTTCTCATTTCCCAACAAGATTGAGTACATTTTCGAGCGCAAGCACACGACCTCAGAGATTGGCACGCCAGCACACTCGTCCTTCATTTTCCCGATGACTTTCTTGTTCTCTTGGCTGTGAAGGAAGTGGTCCTTTGGGAAGTCGCTCGTGTCGTAGTAGTTGATGTCTTTCTCCACGTCCTTTTAGATATCCTTTGCCTTGATCTCCAGAAGTAGTGAATCTGTGTCGGTATAGAGAAGCTGGCATTTCGAGCCGTATCTCAGACCCAGGTGGTTTTAGTAGAAATCGCACATCAAAGTCTTGCTTACATCCAGCACACACATACCTTGTCTTTGTGCATCTGGATGCCAGCAAGTCTCTGTCCGAAAACTGATGCTCTTGCGAAGAGAGGGTTGCCTAATAGCTTCCTCAGCTTGTCTATCTCGTCTGCTCGAACAAGCTTTACAACGGTACGATTTCTGAGGCTCTCCATCGTCTTGCTGAATACAGAGTTGTTCATGAACTTGAAAAAGTTCTTTTCAAAGTTCGATGTGGCTTTCTTTCTGAGCTCGGTGTTCAGTCTGATGTATGGCTCCATCCAAGCTTTCTGGTCGAAACCCAGCACTTTGTGCACCTTTGTAAGCTTCATCCCGAGCGTGAGATATTGCTGAAGATTTTGGTAGTGAAGGATATAGTTGTGCTTGTCTTTCAAGGTGGGGAGTAGCTTTTCTGTCCTGTCCTTTCCTAGATTCAACTCTTTCGCGAGGGATCTTTAAAAAGTGACATCCACTCACTTGAAACTTGCGACTTCTCTGGGGCAAGAGGGTAAGAGTTGTGCACGTCGTGGAGCTGTTGTGGGTACTCCAAATCCACCTCGAGAATG
Organism: Cladopsammia gracilis; assembly: GCA_022457155.1. Lineage (NCBI taxonomy): Eukaryota > Metazoa > Cnidaria > Anthozoa > Scleractinia > Dendrophylliidae > Cladopsammia > Cladopsammia gracilis. The sequence continues at coordinate 2,193,778 of JAJGOT010000020.1, forward strand.
AAGCCTCGCTTTCTGTTTGATGCCCATTTCATTATCTGCTCTTCGGTTGGCATCTTTCTGAGCCACCTAAAGTTGCCAACGGGAAGCAGCTGACTCATGGCCCAACCGTAAAGATTATTTGCATCGAGGTAAAAGATGTATACTGTATCTTCCTCTGGGTTGTAGTCGCTAAGATATGGATTGTTCGCCTTGCTGTAGCGCTTCATCTCTGTGGAAATGCTGCCTCTCGTTCCCTTTTCAATGAAGATATGCATGCTGTAGTCGGTCAGAAGCTCCAGTTCGATGTTCGTATATTTTAACAACGCGTCCCAACTCAAGCCTGGACTGGTGTAGTAGTGTGCCTGGTCTAAACCCTAGTTTTTGAGGCACATTTTCCTAAAGTTCTCATACACATCAGCAAGAAGCAATACATCTGTTAACAGATAAAGATTGTGATACTCTCCGAGATTCTTACATCCGACGGCATCCCACACTCGTTGTGCATGCTCGTAATCTTCGTCTTCGATGTGCTCATTCTTGAGCTTGCTGTAGAAGGCCTCTTTTTTTGCCTCTTTTTAAAGACTCTTCTTCGAAGCGCTCAAAGGAGTCCATGTATTGGTAAGGATTGACACCTTTTCGGAGGAGAAGGCTTATTTTTACTGGATCCGTTTCGTGTTGTTTTGTGATCTTGAAGTCTTCTGGTTTGTTTGATGCAACAAGGCTATCTAGACTCGATTGCAAGAACTGACGACTGTCTATGAACCTCAGCTTGCCTAGGGAGAAAGAGATGTACTTCTCCATGTTATTGGGGATGCATTTCAAATCAGAACCAACCTCTGCTATTTGCTGCATCAGATGATGAGCGTCGTAGCCTTTTAGGTTATCAAAGACAACTGGGATGATTGTCCTTTGGGGGTTGATTCTGAACATACTTCTGTTGCAAGTGTTGTGGACTGCGCCGCGGTATTTACCTGAAATATGGCAATGGTCTCTTACTGCGCTCTATAACTTTCGCGTAATAGAGGCTCACCGCAGAAGAAACAGTAGTCATCGATCTTATCGTCTTCTTTTGGCAATCTTGTGTACCACTTATCGGTGATATAGTTGCCATGGTCATCTTGTGTTGTAAGTTTGAGGAGTTTGGAGTAACATCTGTTTGTACTTCTGTGTACCTGGCCACAGTATTTTCCTGTGGTTGGATCGACGAACTCTATCTCGTCTCTTACATTGTGCCTGATCAAATGCTTGTGGCAGATACTGCATTTGTCGACTGTGTTATAGTCTTTCCAATCTCTCTTTGTCATTTGTAATGAAGCCTTATGTTTGAGAGCCTCCCTGATTTCTCTCTCCACTCTAAGAAGGGTGTAGTGTCGTTACCATATATAGTGCTGCTACCAAATATGGTGGTGTATTGTGCAGCCTAGGATTCCCGGATGTGCGAGCACGAGGTTGTAGTATCGGGAGAACGAAGCATGTACGGAGAATAAACGTGTGTTGTTTCGCTACTTTGGACTCCTTGTTATGAAGCACCTTTACATTGGCGACGAGGATTCTCGGACCAAACGTGTGGATGGTTCTATACGATAGTCAGACCGAAGAACGCGTGAAACATGGTCGCAGCGCTACCTACGTTCCCGGAGTTTGACGTAACCGATACCAGCACACAAGCTGTTAGATGGAAGAAATGGCTTTCGAGATTCCGCAATCTACTCGTTGCGATGAACGTCACAGACAAGAAAAGGAAGCGAGCATTGTTGCTCCATTATGCCGGCGAAGCCACGAACGAAATTTTTGACACGCTACCCGATACCACACCGGGCGAAGGTGAAGATACGTTCGAGAAAGCCGTACGAGCCCTGACAAATTACTTCACTCCCAGACAGAATCGTGAGTACGAGATTTATGTTTTCCGTTAAGCTAAGGAAGAGTCAAACGAGAGCATTTTAGCCTTCCACACGAGACTAAGGCAATTAGCAGAAACCTGTGAGTTTGCCGATGTTGACCGCGAGGTCAAAACAAAGATTGTTCAAAGTTGTAGTTCCCACAAGCTTTGCACAAAAGCGCTCGAGAACCCGTCGTACACTCTGACGCAGCTGTTAGACGTCGGAAGAGCCATGATGCTGTCACAAAAGCAAGCCGCTAACATAGAGGAGACTGAGTCAAATAGTAAACAAGTTATCCTCACACGGTGGCTATCAAAATCAACGGAATTGGGACGCCAAAGCTGGCAAAAACAAAGATGGCGGACGCGCAACTGACAAGAAGTCACGCAACCGGAAGTCGCGCGGCGGAGGTCACGAGGTCCGGAAGTGGAGTGATAAGTGCCGAAATTGCGGTGGAGACTACCCACATTCCGGAGGAAGAACGTCCTGTCCCGCTTATCAAGCCACTTGCCGGGGCTGTGGCAAGTTAAACCACTTTGAAGCAGTATGCAGATCCAAAGGAAAAGGGAGTAGCCGAAACAAACGCCGTCCCACTGTAAACAAAGTGAGCGAGGACGAATCAAGTGACGAAGGTGAAGTATACACATTCTCTCTGAGCACGAAGACCCTGAAGGATCAGCCCCTCTTCAAGATCAAGGTACATGACACGCCAGTAACGATTATGGCTGACCCTGGAGCGAGCATAAATATCCTGGATGAAAAGGAATACCGCAGGTTACCCAATTGTCCCAAGCTTGAACCGAGTAGTGTGAAAATTTACGGCTACCAGTCAAAAGTTCCCCTTGGTGTCCTTGGAAAATTCAGTACCACGCTTGAGTCGGAGACGAAGAAGCTGCACGCCAAGTTCTATGTGCTGAAGGGATCCAGTGGCTCCCTGCTCAGCTGGAGGACTTCACAAGAGCTTTGTCTGCTTCAGACAGTTCAGCAAGTCAAAACCCTACCGTCGGAGCTGGAAGCAGGAACACCCTCGGGTCTGTTAGCAGAGTACGACGACCTGTTTCATGGGCTAGGCAAACTAAAGAACTATCAGATAAAGTTGCACATCGATGAGGAGGTACCACGCCGCACAGAGGAGTTCCATTCCATGTTCGTAAGCAGCTAGAGGAGCAGCTAAAACGCGACGAAGAGTAAGGTGTGATAGAGCGTATAGAAGGGCCTACGCCTTGGGTGTCCCCAATCGTGGTTGCACCTAAACCAAAATCTCCAGGCAAGGTACGAGTGTGTGTTGATATGCGCCAGGCAAACAAGGCGGTCAAACGTGAACGTCATGTCACCCCCACCGTGAAAGAGATGATCGGAGACTTAAATGGGGCCAGAGTTTTCAGCAAATTAGACCTCAATCAGGCTACAATCAGCTTGAACTAGCACCTGAATCCAGGTACATCACCACCTTCAGCACACATATGGGTCTCATGAGATACAAACGTCTCAACTTTGGTATTTCAAGCGCAGCTGAGATCTTCCAAAACGTGATCCGCGAGACGCTTGAGGGTATTGACGGCGCAATCAACATCAGTGATGACGTACTAGTGTTTGGGAAGACGCTCGAAGAACACGACCAGAACCTGAAGGCCGTGTTCCAGCGACTTATGGAGAAAGGTCTGACCTTGAACAAGAGCAAGTGCGAGTTCAGAAAAGACAAGTTGGTATTCTTTGGATACGTGTTCTCCAAAGACAACATCTCGCCAGATCCAAAGAAAGTTGCAGATGTCGTCAATCTTCGGGCACCGTCGACAGCATCAGAAGTACGCAGCCTTCTGGGGATGACAAACTACTGTTCAAGGTTCATCCCTGACTATGCTACCAAGACAGAGCCCTTGCGCAAGCTCACCCACAAAGACTAACCGTGGTGTTGGACAGAAGAACACGACCACGCAGTCAGCCAGTTGAAAGAAGCACTTGTTAGCGCACCCGTTATTGCCTACTTTGATCCAGAGAAGGATACGGAGATATCTGTTGATGCAAGTCCAGTCGGCTTAGCAGCCATTCTCTCTCAAGTGGACCCGAACACTGGGGACAGTCATGTTATCACCTATGCAAGTCGCTCTCTTACAGCAACCGAACAGCGGTACAGCCAAACAGAGAGCGAAGCCCTCGCTGTAGTTTGGGCTTGTGAACATCTACACCTGTACAATTACGGGAAACCGGTTACAATCTACACTGATCACCAGCCCCTAGCATCTATCTATGGCAATCCGAGTTTCAAGCCGCCTGCAAGAATCGAGAGGTGGGCTCTACGACTTCAGACGTACCAGATCACAATCAAGTATCGAAGAGGAGAAGTTAATCCTGCAGACTACCTATCGCGTCACCCAGCCGAGCATGGGGCTGAAACAAGTCGGCAGCAGAAAGTCGCAGAGGAGTATGTCAGCTACCTCGCAACCTCCTCTACTCCCAAAGCCTTGAAGACACAAGAAATAGAGGCAGCCACTCAGGATGATGCAACTTTGCAAGCTGTAGCAGATGCTATTATGAGAAGCAGTTGGCACCATTAAATCAGACGTCCCTGCGTTGATGCCGTTGAGTTTCGCCTTCTCGAGAAGGTGAAGGATGAGCTCGCCGTTAGTGCGTCTGGCAACCTCATTCTACGTGGAACCCGCATAGTCGTCCCGAAAAGTCTACAAGACCACGTTATCAACCTCGCACATGAAGGCCACCAAGGGCTTGTGAAGACTAAGTCACTGTTACGAGAGAAAGTTTGGTTCCCGAACATTGACAAGCTGGTTGAAAGCAAGGTGAAGTCATGCGAAGCTTGCCTGATTGCTACTCCTGAATGCAAGATAGAACCCTTGCATATGTCGCCACTCCCAGCAGCGCCTTGGAAAGAAATTGGTGTTGACTTTGCTGAGATCCCAAACAAGGAGTATCTCCTTCTGATAACTGACGACTACTCCAGGTACCCAGTAGTGGAAATTGTGAAATCGACTGCCGCGACAACGGTCATACCGAAGCTCGACAAGGTGTTCTCAGAGTTTGGAGTCCCTGACGTAGTGAAATCGGATAACGGGCCCCCGTTTAACAGCAAGGAGTTTACAGCGTTTGCAGATGACCTTGGCTTTAAGCGTCGGAAAGTGACCCCAAAGTGGGCGCGGGCCAACGGAGAAGTAGAACGATTTGTGCGCACCGTGAAAAAGGTCATAAAGACAGCAAAGTTGGAGCACAAGAACTACAAGCAAGAGTTAAACAGAATGCTGAGGAACTACCGCGCTACGCCGCACAGCACTACAAGAGTTGCACCAGCGACAGCACTGTTTGGCAGGCCAATGAAGACAAAGCTACCTGAGGTAAGAAGACCCTGCTCAGACGCTGATATCAGGCAGCGTGACCAGGCAGCGAAGGCTAAAATGAAGGAGCACGCGGACAACAAGCAGTGCGTTAAGCCGTCGGCTATCAAAGAAGGCGATATTGTACTGGTCAAGAGAGATGAGACAAAGAGGAAAAGCGACACACCGTATAACCCGGTACCGCGGACTGTCGACCGGACCAAAGGGTCCATGGTCATTGCAGAAGATGCTGAAGGTGTCCCTATTACAAGAAATTCTTCGTTCTTCAAGAGCGTGCCCGACTTCAAGGCCTCCTGTGAAGAGCAAGAGGGCCCCTACGGTGATGGTCCTCCGACGCAGCCCAGTGATGCGCCTGCGATACGCTATCCCCAGCGTGCGCGAGCACGCCCAACCAAGTTTGCTGACTATGTTCTTGACTGACACTGTTTGCATGAGAACTCTTCTATAAGGACTTTAGGTTTTTAGGGACCCGGACACTTTGTTACTTTATTCCGTTTTCAGTTAGGTTTACTTTTGGACATGTTATGTTCTTCGTTCAATTCATAGTTGATTAGCCTCGGTGTACGGAATTCTCTCCAGGGAGGAGAGGGATGTAGTGTCGTTATCATATATAGTGCTGCTACCAAATATGGTGGTGTATTGTGTAGCCTAGGATTCCCGGATGTGCGAGCACGAGGTTGTAATATCGGGAGAACGAAGCATGTACGGAGAATAAACGTGTGTTGTTTCGCTACTTTGGACTCCTTGTTATGAAGCACCTTTACAAAGGGCAGCTAAAAACTCTCGTACAGAGTTCTCGCCTCTATAGAGGAATGGCTTGCCTGACGCGCCATCCGATCTGACAACGACGAAACTGAAGCCGCAGGGTTTGTGACTCTCAGTCTTAGTGGTGCTGCTTTGTTCGTTGGTGGAACGCATGTGTCTATCTTCTGGATAAGGCTCTCACAATCGGCATATATTACGTACGGTGCCTTTATCTGTTTTTAAAAGTTCTCGAAGCCAAGAAAGTGTTCTCGTTCTCGTTCTCGTGGCTTCACGACTCTAACTGGGCGGCCCGCGGCTCCTCTGCAATAGATGCGATGGTCTTCGAGAATTTATCTGACGAGAAGCCTTGCAAGCATCTCGCCCAGAAGTGAACTTTGTGGTCTGTTGCGTGTTGTTCGCGAAGAAGTCTGCTTAAATTATTGATATAACAGTAGCCTCTGTTTTTACCGGTAAGAAGCATTACGTTGACACATGGGATTTCCTGGCCTTCCATATTGCTAAAATGATAAATCACTACTTTTCCGTCTTTCCAGCCGAGAACATTGATTGCAATGTTATTCAGCTTCTGAACCTTCGGTATTTCATACAAAGGAGTTGGGAAGGAAATGCCTGTAAAGTCAAAGCCATCGTCTGTTGGATATTAACTTGGTCTATCCGAGTTTACCGCAACGGGAAAACGTGCAGCTCTCATAGCCCAACGCAAACAAGCTTGATCTCTGTTTTTGATGTTTACAATGGCTTGTTTGGCTTTGAGCTTTGGTGGAAGACGGATGTACGAACTGCCTCTTATTGGCACATTTCTCGCAACGTCTAGAAAAACGGTCAAAACCCCGTCAACAACCCATCCTTCACGTTGTAGTTGGCTGGAAGGGTCATGTTATAACTGTGCAGCCAATTTCGAAACCCGCGATTCTGTTGTATAAGAGCAAGGTGTTCCATAGTGGAATATATTTTAGGGGTATACATTTCTTCAATTGGTGATACCCAATTCCTTTGTAGTGTGGTTAGACATCCGGGGACGCTTTAAACAGGTTAAAAATACAGTTGGTGGATCAAACAAGGAGTAGTTAAAACGATGCCCGCCACGGGATCACCCCAAATAAGCCCCCAAAGACCCCAACGAACCCCGGTAGGGGGTGGCAATTATTCCTGGGGGCGGGGGGGGGGTGTTCGTTGGGGTCTTTGGGGGCTTATTTGGGGTGATCCCGTGCGGGCATCGTTCTAACTACTCGAGAAACTCTTTACTTAAATGCTTTCATGCCACGCATTTAATTTATTTTCTCGCACCCTTATTCTTATATATATGCTTAACCGGTACCCTCAATTTATTCATTCGACAATGATGACATGAAGTCATCGAAACGTCATGTAGTTTTCGTATCGTTAATTTTCTTGTTAAAATCTTAGATAACTTGCACATTATTATAACAAAGTATGCCAAAAATCACTCTCTGAAAAATGTTTAGGAAGGAATAAATCTTTAATATTAATAAATGGTATGCTAACAAGTCTTATAAGCTAAACGTTGATTCCCAAAATGCTACGGTGTATCGTTTATAGTTAATGCATTTTCCCGGCATCGTTTTTTCAAATAGGCGTACATTCTAGTGATACAAAGAGTTTACCACTGAATTTCAAAAGTGCACAATTATATTTGTAAAAAAAAAACAAATGTCACTCGTTCTATTTGAATGGTTAACCACATTAAAATCTGGGAGAAAACGTTTGTCAAGGGAAGGACCGATTTTAGGAAGTGCAGCGCTGTCAGTGGCACAGGTGATAATAGGTGCAAATTTTAGGATTTCTCTTATTCACACGTACGGTGTACATCCAATTAAAAAACTAAAATTTAAGCATAAAAAGTTTTATTGCCTTGTGTAAAATTTTCTTTCTCATCTCTAATCATCGGCATTTTTTATTTAGGTAGAATTCCCGTACACAGCTGGGGTGTCTGCGAGGTGCCACCCTCACGTATGGAGAAATCCTGCTTGCAACGAACTGCTTATAGCTATAAATTAGCCGGTGGGAAACAGTTTTCAAGAAATGCAAGCTAGGTTTTTCCCAAAGCGACATACAATAACTAATTAATTTGAAACGTTCGCAGTCATTCTAAAACATTTTCTAGCTTAAAAGCAATGACATTATGTTTATTGTTTTCCTAGACTACGCCACTATGTAAGTTTTTTTTGGTAGTATAACCATTATTTTAAACCAGCCTCTTATTTGCTTCGTACAGCAAAACAGTCGTCCAATAGATGAAGTCTCCATGAACTTCGACGAAACAAGTCTCCGTTTTGGCATCAACGAGAGACCGCAACATTTCCAAAACTGCTAGCCTGATTAGCAGCAGTTATTGTGGCATGTATTTCTGGTCCACCTGCATTTGTACGACCGTGTTGAGAATGATCTTGCATGCGCTGTGAAAGAAAAAGGAATAACGAAAACAATTTATTTTTTCATTTACATTTGTGAGTGTGCAATTACATGAACTTCTGATCAACATTGCTGCTTATCATACTAATATGCTTAATACGAATTTCGCCATTTAAGAATTCAGAGTAATGTAATAAAATCTCCCTATGAGGTAGCCTGGTTTGAGAACCATAAATACCTGGTTTAATAACTGAACCAGGCTTGGTTCCGGATTAACCCTGGTTTTAACTAGACTTTTGATGTAAGAGTTTGTAACAAAGTACAATCAAAGTCAGATTGAATCCTTCTCTACTTAACATGCTCTTGTTTTTACGTCATTTTTTCTGTTGCTTGTATAGTCTGATTCCCATAGCCAGTCCCTTGATAAATGAACAAACCAATGGGTTTTGAGGGGCTAGTGTATATAATGCGCATGATAAATACCCGGTACTCCCCGCTGGTTTGGGTGACTAATATTTAACCGAACTGTCCGAGATACAAAAGTCATTAAAATAAGTCATCGTAGGTTCAAAAGGTTACATTTCGAGCGTTAGCGCTTCGACAGACTGAATCATTCAAAGCAAGTTTCGCCACGGCGTGGTTGACTTACCTGATAACGCATGTTATACATCGGAGAGGGCTGAGGCATGTTATAACTAGCATCACTGGTTTTAGCGATAGCTGCAGCAATAATGATTTCCATGATAGACAATATGATGGTGATTCCAAATACCGCCAGCGCATGTTCGTCTTCTTTTGTCAACTCCAACAGTGCGTCTTTCTCCACAAAGCCCGAAGAGGTGTCGTAGTTGTGAAGCAATAACCACTCCATTCCCCAATGGTGATACAGGTATACTGTCATTGCTGAGTACAGAATACACGCCACGCTGACTGACCAAATAGCATTGATCTAGTATGACAAATAGAGAAGATATAATGCAATCCACTTTAAAAATGAACATTGTCCACAAGTAACATAGCAAGTTTCTCGTAATTATATTTTATTGATTAACATGTTGACCCTAATGCGGGCCCAGCAGAGCCGCTCTTTGTCTCATTACGAGAGAAGAAAGGCTCTGCAGAAATCGTGTCAAATGTTTACTGAGTATGCGCCGGTGCTGGTTCGATACAGTTTCAAATCTTAACAGAATCGAGTGGGATCCAACCAAAAAAGATTGCCGCCAAACCCAAATTGCCGCGACGTGGTCTCACGATGTGCAAATTTGTTCAACAAATTTGTCGTCGCTTTCTTCAATTCCGGAAAGAATTTCTACTGAAAAAACGGTTTACCATCATGTGATGTGGGAGTACGTCTTCACTAAGAACTCAAGTTCACTGGTTTACTACACGAAGCAGGTTGTTTTCCAAGTCTTCGCGCAGATTGCAGCTTGGACGCCATATTGCTTCCACACAGTGGGCTCACCTGTGACCGTCGGTTTCTCGACAAAAACGAATACTTGTGGTGTTGTAAACCGGTTTAGCGAGAAAAATTCGACACGATTTCGGCAGATCGAGCCCACTTTTCTTCCCGAGTTTAATACAAGGGAGGTAAAGAGGCTCTTCCAGCAGGTTCATATCAAAGAATACTGACATGTTACATATTCACATGAGATAACAAGAGCGCAATTTCGATCAACAGGTTACAAATAATGGCGTAAAAGTAAAAATCAATGTTACTATTATTGTGTAAGCCCATCCTTCCATTACTGAATTGATTGCTTTTAAAGCACACTGATAATGACCAGTTCTTCTTAAAGTAATATGCAAAATCCCTTTGGTATGTCTCACCAGTATTAAAGAAGGTCTGCGACTGAATGTAAAAACCAGTCCCATGACACCAACTGGAAGGGCCTGGATGCAAAATAAGAGGAAATAATAAAAAAAGGTACAAGAAGTGGTCAGAATAAGCAAGACAAATTATGAAATAGAAATCACTTACTACAAAAGAAACTTATGGGAGCAGGGAATTTACTTAACTCTATTCAGACTGTTGGCGGGGGAGGGGGGTGCACAAAGTGGCCTCGCTAAATTTCAACATTCATAACTTCTTTCAAACGCCATTAACTTTGTGACTTTTCCTAGACAAGAAATCTAGGATCAATTTAATACGGCAATTTATTGACCACGTGACGTGATGTTTGCATGGCAACAAGATTTTGACAGCCATGTTTTTTTTATTAAATTTGCATTTGTACCTCTGAATGAAGAAAAACAATGTTTATTGGTATAACTTTTATATTTTACGTCATTTAGCGGTTTGTTTATTGGTTTTGATTAATTTTGAGTCAATTTGGACGGTTTTTAAGACTGAGGTTTTAAAAAATTTCAGAAATCCAAGCTGGCGGATCCAAGATGGCGGCCGTATAACTAATTACATAATAACTACGTCATATGACGCCATCATTCCATTGTGCGAGCCGCCAAAGAGACAGTTTTGGACGTACTGTGTACCCTCTAGGTTTCATTGTCATAGCGTTAATGTTCTCAAAAAAAGCCCAGGCTGAATAGGGTTAAACACCCTGGAAGAATAAACAATGCGGTGAAAAGGATTTTGTTTCTGCTTCTGAATATAAATTCCATAATACACTGTACAGAGTTATGTGCAGAAAGCATCGTATTTTTGTTACTGTTAAAGGGACGCCATGGTATATCAGATAAATTTGATAAAACGATTATATCGAGCAAAACAGAAGCAGTAGTTTGGAGATAAAGTGCAAGATTGCTCGGATGGAAGTGGATTACAGCTTATCAAATTTGATGTTTCGCGACAGGCGGTGATGACTCGTTCTTGTTTCAAGAGAATAAAGCAAAGCTTAAAGGAAGCAGCTGTTCATAATCATAAAGACACGAGGTATAACCCGGAACTGTTCCTTAAACGCCGGTGAGTTCTGTAACGGCATGTCTGTAAGAACATTTTATTGGCCACTCCGAAGAATACCATAATACCCTTTTATGCGCAGGCTCAGCCTCACCGGGTGTTCCGTTTGTAGTCCTGTTTCGTATCATATCTGGATTAAAATGTATTTTAATAACCGTTAACAGCCTACTTCGTGCTTGTTGGGGAATCATGGGTAACCAAGGCAACATTGCAGAAATATCCCTGGCCTTTGAGTGACACAATTTAACTTTTTTCACATGTTGGAGCAAACCTGTTTCAGTGGCCGTGTTTTCACGAGCGACTTTTCAAGTCGCTGAGTGAGTGATAGTCGAAAATCTCGTGAAACAGTTGCTTGTGCAACTCACTTGTGATGGATGGTTCAGCGTCCTCATTAACCTGCAGATGGACTGTGCCGGGTAAATTTCCTAGTCTTACAGACGCAAAACTGAAGCTGCGAAATAAAGAAAGTGTCTGTTACAAACAGTGACTCGGGCGACATTCACAACAACTCGCAGTAACAGGAACACAAAATTTATTACGACAATGTGCTACAAAACTACAGCTATAAACTAATAAAGTTCATTATAAAGTTCAGTTCGCTTATCTGCCAGGATCCAGAAGGTCTTTAAGGTCCAAGAACCAAGAAACGGAGCGAAGGTTTTACGCCTTGGGTGTCCCCAATCGTGGTTGCACCTAAACCAAAATCTCCAGGCAAGGTACGAGTGTGTGTTGATATGCGCCAGGCAAACAAGGCGGTCAAACGTGAACGTCATGTCACCCCCACCGTGAAAGAGATGATCGGAGACTTAAATGGGGCCAGAGTTTTCAGCAAATTAGACCTCAATCAGGCTACAATCAGCTTGAACTAGCACCTGAATCCAGGTACATCACCACCTTCAGCACACATATGGATCTCATGAGATACAAACGTCTCAACTTTGGTATTTCAAGCGCAGCTGAGATCTTCCAAAACGTGATCCGCGAGACGCTTGAGGGTATTGACGGCGCAATCAACATCAGTGATGACGTACTAGTGTTTGGGAAAACGCTCGAAGAACACGACCAGAACCTGAAGGCCGTGTTCCAGCGACTTATGGAGAAAGGTCTGACCCTGAACAAGAGCAAGTGCGAGTTCAGAAAAGACAAGTTGGTATTCTTTGGATACGTGTTCTCCAAAGACAACATCTCGCCAGATCCAAAAAAAAGTTGCACATGTCGTCAATCTTCGGGCACCGTCGACAGCATCAGAAGTACGCAGCCTTCTGGGGATGACAAACTACTGTTCAAGGTTCATCCCTGACTATGCTACCAAGACAGAGCCCTTGCACAAGCTCACCCACAAAGACTAACCGTGGTGTTGGACAGAAGAACCGTGGTGTTGGAAAGAAGCACTTGTTAGCGCACCCGTTATTGCCTACTTTGATCCAGAGAAGGATACGGAGATATCTGTTGATGCAAGTCCAGTCGGCTTAGCAGCCATTCTCTCTCAAGTGGACCCGAACACTGGGGACAGTCATGTTATCACCTATGCAAGTCGCTCTCTTACAGCAACCGAACAGCGGTACAGCCAAACAGAGAGCGAAGCCCTCGCTGTAGTTTGGGCTTGTGAACATCTACACCTGTACAATTACGGGAAACCGGTTACAATCTACACTGATCACCAGCCCCTAGCATCTATCTATGGCAATCCGAGTTTCAAGCCGCCTGCAAGAATCGAGAGGTGGGCTCTACGACTTCAGCCGTACCAGATCACAATCAAGTATCGAAGAGGAGAAGTTAATCCTGCAGACTACCTATCGCGTCACCCAGCCGAGCATGGGGCTGAAACAAGTCGGCAGCAGAAAGTCGCAGAGGAGTATGTCAGCTACCTCGCAAACTCCTCTACTCCCAAAGCCTTGAAGACACAAGAAATAGAGGCAGCCACTCAGGATGATGCAACTTTGCAAGCTGTAGCAGATGCTATTATGAGAGGCAGTTGGCACCATTAAATCAGACGTCCCTGCGTTGATGCCGTTGAGTTTCGCCTTCTCGAGAAGGTGAAGGATGAGCTCGCCGTTAGTGCGTCTGGCAACCTCATTCTACGTGGAACCCGCATAGTCGTCCCGGAAAGTCTACAAGACCACGTTATCAACCTCGCACATGAAGGCCACCAAGGGCTTGTGAAGACTAAGTCACTGTTACGAGAGAAAGTTTGGTTCCCGAACATTGACAAGCTGGTTGAAAGCAAGGTGAAGTCATGCGAAGCTTGCCTGATTGCTACTCCTGAATGCAAGATAGAACCCTTGCATATGTCGCCACTCCTAGCAGCGCCTTGGAAAGAAATTGGTGTTGACTTTGCTGAGATCCCAAACAAGGAGTATCTCCTTCTGATCACTGACGACTACTCCAGGTACCCAGTAGTGGAAATTGTGAAATCGACTGCCGCGACAACGGTCATACCGAAGCTCGACAAGGTGTTCTCAGAGTTTGGAGTCCCTGACGTAGTGAAATCGGATAACGGGCCCCCGTTTAACAGCAAGGAGTTTACAGCGTTTGCAGATGACCTTGGCTTTAAGCGTCGGAAAGTGACCCCAAAGTGGGCGCGGGCCAACGGAGAAGTAGAACGATTTGTGCGCACCGTGAAAAAGGTCATAAAGACAGCAAAGTTGGAGCACAAGAACTACAAGCAAGAGTTAAACAGAATGCTGAGGAACTACCGCGCTACGCCGCACAGCACTACAAGAGTTGCACCAGCGACAGCACTGTTTGGCAGGCCAATGAAGACAAAGCTACCTGAGGTAAGAAGACCCTGCTCAGACGCTGATATCAGGCAGCGTGACCAGGCAGCGAAGGCTAAAATGAAGGAGCACGCGGACAACAAGCAGTACGTTAAGCCGTCGGCTATCAAAGAAGGCGATATTGTACTGGTCAAGAGAGATGAGACAAAGAGGAAAGGCGACACACCGTATAACCCGGTACCGCGGACTGTCGACCGGACCAAAGGGTCCATGGTCATTGCAGAAGATGCTGAAGGTGTCCCTATAACAAGAAATTCTTCGTTCTTCAAGAGCGTGCCCGACTTCAAGGCCTCCTGTGAAGAGCAAGAGGGCCCCTACGGTGATGGTCCTCCGTCGCAGCCCAGTGATGCGCCTGCGATACGCTATCCCCAGCGTGCGCGAGCACGCCCAACCAAGTTTGCTGACTATGTTCTTGACTGACACTGTTTGCATGAGAACTCTTCTATAAGGACTTTAGGTTTTTAGGGACCCGGACACTTTGTTACTTTATTCCGTTTTCAGTTAGGTTTACTTTTGGACATGTTATGTTCTTCGTTCAATTCATAGTTGATTAGCCTCGGTGTACGGAATTCTCTCCAGGGAGGAGAGGGATGTAGTGTCGTTATCATATATAGTGCTGCTACCAAATATGGTGGTGTATTGTGTAATAATAATAATAATTACTTTATTGTTTATATAGCGCAAAATACATTTGTATATGATCTAATGCGCTTTACATGATCATAAAAAAAGATTCTATTCTAACTAATATATACTATAAGTTATTAAATATTATAACAAATGACATTTCTTATGTGAATATATAAATTATATCATTAGTAAGCTATTTTAAAAAGATACGTTTTCAGTAATTGTTTAAATTTATCCCTTATATTCCGTGGAAGTGTGTTCCACAAGGAAGGAGCTGCTACCTCAAAAGCTCTGTCTCCAGAATTTCTTTTCGTTACATTATGTACAATATCAAGGAGACGACCGTTGTTATTGGAACGTAAATTATAACTAGACTGTTCTGTGTAGCCTAGGATTCCCGGATGTGCGAGCACGAGGTTGTAGTATCGGGAGAACGAAGCATGTACGGAGAATAAACGTGTGTTGTTTCGCTACTTTGGACTCCTTGTTATGAAGCACCTTTACAAAGGGCAGCTAAAAACTCTCGTACAGAGTTCTCGCCTCTATAGAGGAATGGCTTGCCTGACGAGCCATCCGATCTGACAACGACGAAACTGAAGCCGCAGGGTTTGTGACTCTCAGTCTTAGTGGTGCTGCTTTGTTCCGTTGGTGGAACGCATGTGTCTATCTTCTGGATAAGGCTCTCACAATCGGCATATATTACGTACGGTGCCTTTATATGTTTTTAAAAGTTCTCGAAGCCAAGAAAGTGTTCTCGTTCTCGTTCCCGTGGCTTCACGACTCTAACTGGGCGGCCCGCGGCTCCTCTGCAATAGATGCGATGGTCTTCGAGAATTTATCTGACGAGAAGCCTTGCAAGCATCTCGCCCAGAAGTGAACTTGGTGGTCTGTTGCGTGTTGTTCGCGAAGAAGTCTGCTTAAATTATTGATATAACAGTAGTCTCTGTTTTTACCGGTAAGAAGCATTACGTTGACACATGGGATTTCCTGGCCTTCCATATTGCTAAAATGACAAATCACTACTTTTCCGTCTTTCCAGCCGAGAACATTGATTGCAATGTTATTCAGCTTCTGAACCTTCGGTATTTCATACAAAGGAGTTGGGAAGGAAATGCCTGTAAAGTCAAAGCCATCGTCTGTTGGATATTAACTTGGTCTATCCGAGTTTACCGCAACGGGAAAACGTGCAGCTCTCATAGCCCAACGCAAACAAGCTTGATCTCTGTTTTTGATGTTGTACAATGGCTTGTTTGGCTTTGAGCTTTGGTGGAAGACGGATGTACGAACTGCCTCTTATTGGCACATTTCTCGCAACGTCTAGAAAAACGGTCAAAACCCCGTCAACAACCCATCCTTCACGTTGTAGTTGGCTGGAAGGGTCATGTTATAACTGTGCAGCCAATTTCGAAACCCGCGATTCTGTTGTATAAGAGCAAGGTGTTCCATAGTGGAATATATTTTAGGGGTATACATTTCTTCAATTGGTGATACCCAATTCCTTTGTAGTGTGGTTAGACATCCGGGGACGCTTTAAACAGGTTAAAAATACAGTTGGTGGATCAAACAAGGAGTAGTTAAAACGATGCCCGCCACGGGATCAACCCAAATAAGCCCCCAAAGGCCCCAGCGAACCCCGGCAGGGGGCGGCAATTATTCCTGGGGGCGGGGGGGGGGGGGGGGTTCGTTGGGGTCTTTGGGGGCTTATTTGGGGTGATCCCGTGCGGGCATCGTTCTAACTACTCGAGAAACTCTTTACTTAAATGCTTTCATGCCACGCATTTAATTTATTTTCTCGCACCCTTATTCTTATATATATATGCTTAACCGGTACCCTCAATTTATTCATTCGACAATGATGACATGAAGTCATCGAAACGTCATGTAGTTTTCGTATCGTTAATTTTCTTGTTAAAATCTTAGATAACTTGCACATTATTATAACAAAGTATGCCAAAAATCACTCTCTGAAAAATGTTTAGGAAGGAATAAATCTTTAATATTAATAAATGGTATGCTAACAAGTCTTATAAGCTAAACGTTGATTCCCAAAATGCTACGGTGTATCGTTTATAGTTAATGCATTTTCCCGGCATCGTTTTTTCAAATAGGCGTACATTCTAGTGATACAAAAAGTTTACCACTGAATTTCAAAAGTGCACAATTATATTTGTAAAAAAAAACAAATGTCACTCGTTCTATTTGAATGGTTAACCACATTAAAATCTGGTAGAAAACGTTTGTCAAGGGATGGACCGATTTTAGGAAGTGCAGCGCTGTAAGTGGCACAGGTGATAATAGGTGCAAATTTTAGGATTTCTCTTATTCACACGTACGGTGTACATCCAATTAAAAAACTAAAATTTAAGCATAAAAAGTTTTATTGCCTTGTGTAAAATTTTCTTTCTCATCTCTAATCATCGGCATTTTTTATTTAGGTAGAATTCCCGTACACAGCTGGGGTGTCTGCGAGGTGCCACCCTCACGTATGGAGAAATCCTGCTTACAACGAACTGCTTATAGCTATAAATTAGCCGGTGGGAAACAGTTTTCAAGAAATGCAAGCTAGGTTTTTCCCAAAGCGACATACAATAACTAATTAATTTGAAACGTTCGCAGTCATTCTAAAACATTTTCTAGCTTAAAAGCAATGACATTATGTTTATTGTTTTCCTAGACTACGCCACTATGTAAGTTTTTTTTGGTAGTATAACCATTATTTTAAACCAGCCTCTTATTTGCTTCGTACAGCAAAACAGTCGTCCAATAGATGAAGTCTCCATGAACTTCGACGAAACAAGTCTCCGTTTTGGCATCAACGAGAGACCGCAACATTTCCAAAACTGCTAGCCTGATTAGCAGCAGTTATTGTGGCATGTATTTCTGGTCCACCTGCATTTGTACGACCGTGTTGAGAATGATCTTGCATGCGCTGTGAAAGAAAAAGGAATAACGAAAACAATTTATTTTTTCATTTACATTTGTGAGTGTGCAATTACATGAACTTCTGATCAACATTGCTGCTTATCATACTAATATGCTTAATACGAATTTCGCCATTTAAGAATTCAGAGTAATGTAATAAAATCTCCCTATGAGGTAGCCTGGTTTGAGAACCATAAATACCTGGTTTAATAACTGAACCAGGCTTGGTTCCGGATTAACCCTGGTTTTAACTAGACTTTTGATGTAAGAGTTTGTAACAAAGTACAATCAAAGTCAGATTGAATCCTTCTCTACTTAACATGCTCTTGTTTTTACGTCATTTTTTCTGTTGCTTGTATAGTCTGATTCCCATAGCCAGTCCCTTGATAAATGAACAAACCAATGGGTTTTGAGGGGCTAGTGTATATAATGCGCATGATAAATACTCCCCGCTGGTTTGGGTGACTAATATTTAACCGAACTGTCCGAGATACAAAAGTCATTAAAATAAGTCATCGTAGGTTCAAAAGGTTACATTTCGAGCGTTAGCGCTTCGACAGACTGAATCATTCAAAGCAAGTTTCGCCACGGCGTGGTTGACTTACCTGATAACGCATGTTATACATCGGAGAGGGCTGAGGCATGTTATAACTAGCATCACTGGTTTTAGCGATAGCTGCAGCAATAATGATTTCCATGATAGACAATATGATGGTGATTCCAAATACCGCCAGCGCATGTTCGTCTTCTTTTGTCAACTCCAACAGTGCGTCTTTCTCCACAAAGCCCGAAGAGGTGTCGTAGTTGTGAAGCAATAACCACTCCATTCCCCAATGGTGATACAGGTATACTGTCATTGCTGAGTACAGAATACACGCCACGCTGACTGACCAAATAGCATTGATCTAGTATGACAAATAGAGAAGATATAATGCAATCCACTTTAAAAATGAACATTGTCCACAAGTAACATAGCAAGTTTCTCGTAATTATATTTTATTGATTAACATGTTGACCCTAATGCGGGCCCAGCAGAGCCGCTCTTTGTCTCATTACGAGAAAAGAAAGTCTCTGCAGAAATCGTGTCAAATGTTTACTGAGTATGCGCCGGTGTTGGTTCGATACAGTTTCAAATCTTAACAGAATCGAGTGGGATCCAACCAAAAAAGATTGCCGCCAAACCCAAATTGCCGCGACGTGGTCTCACGATGTGCAAATTTGTTCAACAAATTTGTCGTCGCTTTCTTCAATTCCGGAAAGAATTTCTACTGAAAAAAACGGTTTACCATCATGTGATGTGGGAGTACGTCTTCACTAAGAACTCAAGTTCACTGGGTTACTACACGAAGCAGGTTGTTTTCCAAGTCTTCGCGCAGATTGCAGCTTGGACGCCATATTGCTTCCACACAGTGGGCTCACCTGTGACCGTCGGTTTCTCGACAAAAACGAATACTTGTGGTGTTGTAAACCGGTTTAGCGAGAAAAATTCGACACGATTTCGGCAGATCGAGCCCACTTTTCTTCCCGAGTTTAATACAAGGGAGGTAAAGAGGCTCTTCCAGCAGGTTCATATCAAAGAATACTGACATGTTACATATTCACATGAGATAACAAGAGCGCAATTTCGATCAACAGGTTACAAATAATGGCGTAAAAGTAAAAATCAATGTTACTATTATTGTGTAAGCCCATCCTTCCATTACTGAATTGATTGCTTTTAAAGCACACTGATAATGACCAGTTCTTCTTAAAGTAATATGCAAAATCCCTTTGGTATGTCTCACCAGTATTAAAGAAGGTCTGCGACTGAATGTAAAAACCAGTCCCATGACACCAACTGGAAGGGCCTGGATGCAAAATAAGAGGAAATAATAAAAAAAGGTACAAGAAGTGGTCAGAATAAGCAAGACAAATTATGAAATAGAAATCACTTACTACAAAAGAAACTTATGGGAGCAGGGAATTTACTTAACTCTATTCAGACTGTTGGCGGGGGAGGGGGGTGCACAAAGTGGCCTCGCTAAATTTCAACATTCATAACTTCTTTCAAACGCCATTAACTTTGTGACTTTTCCTAGACAAGAAATCTAGGATCAATTTAATACGGCAATTTATTGACCACGTGACGTGATGTTTGCATGGCAACAAGATTTTGACAGCCATGTTTTTTTTATTAAATTTGCATTTGTACCTCTGAATGAAGAAAAACAATGTTTATTGGTATAACTTTTATATTTTACGTCATTTAGCGGTTTGTTTATTGGTTTTGATTAATTTTGAGTCAATTTGGACGGTTTTTAAGACTGAGGTTTTAAAAAATTTCAGAAATCCAAGCTGGCGGATCCAAGATGGCGGCCGTATAACTAATTACATAATAACTACGTCATATGACGCCATCATTCCATTGTGCGAGCCGCCAAAGAGACAGTTTTGGACGTACTGTGTACCCTCTAGGTTTCATTGTCATAGCGTTAATGTTCTCAAAAAAAGCCTAGGCTGAATAGGGTTAAACACCCTGGAAGAATAAACAATGCGGTGAAAAGGATTTTGTTTCTGCTTCTGAATATAAATTCCATAATACACTGTACAGAGTTATGTGCAGAAAGCATCGTATTTTTGTTACTGTTAAAGGGACGCCATGGTATATCAGATAAATTTGATAAAACGATTATATCGAGCAAAACAGAAGCAGTAGTTTGGAGATAAAGTGCAAGATTGCTCGGATGGAAGTGGATTACAGCTTATCAAATTTGATGTTTCGCGACAGGCGGTGATGACTCAAAATTTTCATGTATATGACATACATTGCAATGCAATTTAGCGTTTTTTTCGTTCTTGTTTCAAGAGAATAAAGCAAAGCTTAAAGGAAGCAGCTGTTCATAATCATAAAGACACGAGGTATAACCCGGAACTGTTCCTTAAACGCCGGTGAGTTCTGTAACGGCATGTCTGTAAGAACATTTTATTGGCCACTCCGAAGAATACCATAATACCCTTTTATGCGCAGGCTCAGCCTCACCGGGTGTTCCGTTTGTAGTCCTGTTTCGTATCATATCTGGATTAAAATGTATTTTAATAACCGTTAACAGCCTACTTCGTGCTTGTTGGGGAATCATGGGTAACCAAGGCAACATTGCAGAAATATCCCTGGCCTTTGAGTGACACAATTTAACTTTTTTCACATGTTGGAGCAAACCTGTTTCAGTGGCCGTGTTTTCACGAGCGACTTTTCAAGTCGCTGAGTGAGTGATAGTCGAAAATCTCGTGAAACAGTTGCTTGTGCAACTCACTTGTGATGGATGGTTCAGCGTCCTCATTAACCTGCAGATGGACTGTGCCGGGTAAATTTCCTAGTCTTACAGACGCAAAACTGAAGCTGCGAAATAAAGAAAGTGTCTGTTACAAACAGTGACTCGGGCGACATTCACAACAACTCGCAGTAACAGGAACACAAAATTTATTACGACAATGTGCTACAAAACTACAGCTATAAACTAATAAAGTTCATTATAAAGTTCAGTTCGCTTATCTGCCAGGATCCAGAAGGTCTTTAAGGTCCAAGAACCAAGAAACGGAGCGAAGCGAAGCGAAGAAAAACTTCAACGATCGAGCGAACAGAAATCTTTTACACACTCAGCAAATCCTACATTTTCCATATATGGGCAATGAAATGATTATATAACATATACGCGTGACTTGAACAACAATACGGGAGCGTGACCTTCATAATACTAGGTCCTTCGGGAATACGTCTGCATATCGCCGGATTAGCTCCACTGCTGTCTCGATCTTTCTCACGTCTTCGCGCGTTTTTCTCTCTGGCAGAAAGACTGATACGAAATTATCTGCATGTATCGTGATCAGCTCCATTTGTTGTGCTGTACATGCGCCTAACAGGGGTGTTAAGTCATCTGGAGCAACAACAAATTCAATTTAGTACTTCTTTCCGATTCTAGGATTCTTGACTATTAAAGCGGGTGATTCGGAGGGGCTTCAACTCCTTTCCATTCTACATCTTCAATGTTTTGTTCGATGGTGTTACGTGACTTCCGGTGGCGTGACACTGGTTAATAATATTTATCGAAGCGCAAAGTCAATTTGAAACTTTACTTTCTTGTCGTTGATTTGCATTTCTGTGTAGATCTCTTGGCGTAACCGGATGTTTGTGCGACAGCATTAATTGGCTCTACTGTGATACCGGCAAGGAATTCATAATTGCTCTCATAGCTGTCATCGTCGCTGTCATTAGAGATGCTTTTGCTGTCATAGACGTCATAGTCTTATTGTTCTGGAACACCGTGTACACCTCCACGGGGATTTCCTTTACGGAAAACGACTGAGAAATGATTTCGGCCATTGCATTTTTGGCAACGCTTTTGCCAGGCTGGGCATAGGTTTCTCTCCATTGGATGATTTCCGCCACAGAATTTACAGTTGTGTGTTGCGTTCCCGTGTTTTGCGGATGTGTCATCCTTGGCATTCCGATCATATTTTCGTCTCTTAACAGGTTTCCTGCTGGGTTTAGATTGCTCATTCAAACCATTTACTTCGTGTGTGTTACTACTAGCTGCTCCCGAGACGCTTTTAAGATACGATGTTGCGGCTTCGCTGCTTTTACACAGATCAATGCACTTTTTCAGATCTAACTTCCTTTCTTGTGAAAGGCGTTTTCACATATTGTGCTTGTTTACTCCCAGGATGTAAACGAATATTGACAACAACAATAAGCTTATAGATGTTTCGCATTTAGAGTTTTTAGTGCAACATCGATCAAAAAGGATTTCACAACCGAAACACGCGTTTTGATGCGTATCTACCTTAAAATAATAACATTTAGTCTTTTTCGAGCATGTATTCCTCGATAGCGTGGTGAGTTGATGTTATGGCCTACCTCTGGAAGACCCGAGTTCGAGTCTCGCTCGAGTCGTTTGTTTTTTTTTTCTTTCTTCGGACTGGACATTATGAAAGTGATGTACTGTTTTTTTTTTTTTTTTCTTTCGTTCGTCGAAAATCCTTACGTTTAACTTTTTGTAAAAAAAAATATCGAACCGTGTCAGTGCGAAAACGTAAGCTTACGACAATATTGCGTTACGCGTTAGCATTTCGTCTTCACGCGTTCGCTCTACAAGGAGCCTTTGATCAGACATAATTTAAGCTTATGTTTCGCCGTTAAAGCACTCAAAACACTCGGGAATCAATGCTGCGATGAGTTAAAGGCGCCACGAGTTCAAGCTGTGTACATGCAGCTTCTTGTTTATTCTGTTTTAAGAAGCAGTCATAAACTCGCATAAAATCGTTTAAATTGCACATGAACCGAAACCAATAGAGCTGGAACTTGCCGTTGTATGATTTTCTTAGTTTAATCTCACTTGTCAAGCTCTTCGGGAACGAAGGGTGATGCAGTGTTTAACAGGGAAACAACATTTGTGCCAACGTGTTTCGTCTGGCTAGCTTAGATCAAAACTATGCGCACTTTATCAATATTTTACAAGGAAGCGAATTGCAAAACAGGATTATTGGCAATGAAATGGGCACAATTATATTAGTTACTTCAAGCAATTAAACACAACTAGGAAAGCACATGGCATTTAAATTGGCATCTGTTGTTGATAATGTTCCAGATATGCCTCATGTGTCTTAACCATTTAGCTGTTAATTGTCACTTGACAAGCGACTTCCTTGATGGTCGGTTTCGAAAGTTATTCGTTTTTATCTAAGATTTCCTATCTCGTTTCTTTTCCCTGATACGCTTTCTCTGATCTCCGTTGTTGTTAATATTTTCAGAAATGAGTAAGTTTAAGTTGCGTTCTTTTGACTGATAATTTCAATGAAATAAAAAGGTGGGATAATGATCGACGCATGGAATGTCGCGCGATCCCGAATACAGTGTAACTACAATGCGAAATGCAAGTCGTGCATATACATCGCAAAGTATTTACCTGAGGATTTAAAATCTACCTACAACGAAGTTCTAAATTCAGTGTTTAGATTTTCAATCAAAATTCGACAGCATACATTTGCCCGTCGTGATTCAAATGATCATTTTATAAAGAACAGTGACGAAAATTTGCAGTTACAATGAGACGGTCGAGTTAATGATAACTTCACGGCAAATAATCAACAAAAAACAGAAAGATCTGAGAACTTTCTTCGCCTTTTCCCACTGGTGATTGGATTATTACGCTCGATTCAGAGCTAACTTGTTTGGAAAAACGGGGTTCGATCACAGTGGTGCAAAAGAAAGTTCTTTCGAGAATATTTACCAGAGCAGCGAGCCAACATTGCGTGTACAGGAGGCTGACATATCGAAAGCGGATCTTAAATCCGTCAACCATTCCAAGTATAAAGAACATGGCGGACATCACAATCTCGACAATCGAGAGGACCATCAGGCTGCGTTTGTTAGGGCTTTCCATAGCAAGAACTTGGATTGTGTTTACCTTCTGACGAATTAAACAGCGAACGTTAAGACTGACTAGAAGTACGAGACATGTCCATTCAAGCGAAACCGATTATGGAATGGATACTCTAAAATCAGATGTGTGGGTACCCTGTGCAGATGTGCTGGAATTAATAGAGCACTGCTATCCCGGCTGTTGCAAATTGCTCCCTTTGAAGCGGATATACATGTATCCTGGAAACTGCACGTTGAGAAGGCTGGTCGGACGAAGCGAGCGATGAAATCGAGCGATGAAATCGAGCGATGAAATCGCGTCATGTGATACAAAGAGATTCGAGAGATACGAGAGAAGTCTCCTGCACCAATCGACCGGGAGCGTGAAAATAAAAAAATTGAAAAAAATATCGAAATACATACACCTTTTTCGATGGTTTATCATAAAATAGGTGGGGATATTTTATCAATTACGTTTTTTTTCTTTTTTCTTTTTCTGTCTTTTTGTTTGCGAGCAATGAGTTATTGTCCGCACGTACTACATGTAAAACCATCGCGAATAAGGTGTGTATGTTTTAATATACTTCTCAGTTGAATAATACATATTTTACCTGGGTGTGTTTGTCTAAAAACTTGTTTAACTGCAAAAACCGTGGACGAAGATCTTGCTGATTTTTCGTTGGATCTCACCTAATCAGCTAAAATGAATCAATATACTAGACGAGAAGTTCAAGGTCAGGTAGGACTACTGCAAAGCTGATACAACCAGTAAATATATTTGAAACAATATTTCGTCTGGCCAAACCAGCCTTCTTCAGGTTATAAGATGTTTCTAAATTATAAAATGAAAATACAACGTTATATAAAGGAGAATGTCGCAATACATATTTAAACAAGAGGCTAGCTGGTAGCCTGTACTCATGCGCTTGCATAAGAACGTTTAATGGTTTATGTTAACTGGTTCACGCACCCCTTCCCTCTCAACGAATTGTTTTGTTTACATAATATCAGATATCATTTATTACGACTGAATTTACAACTGAATTTAAACACGTTTTATAAGGGGCCGGTCGCACTAGGCCGATTTTTTTATTTACTTTGCAAAAAAATCTCTCAACGCTGATGCTAGACGAGTGCGACGGAAATGTTTTACTTTGACAAAATTTTCGCAACCTTTACCAAACTACAAAGAAGCCGCGACCAAAAATCGGCGAGCCCTAGGAAACAAATAACTGTATATGCAAAGACCACCGTAACGAGATAGAAGCACCGCATCCTGTAGTAAAGGATCTAATCAGCTATAAAATAAAACGATATGATATAAAAAGCAGGGCTCATAAATGGTACGGAAACGACTATATTTGTAAAAAAAAAAGGCACAGTCTTTCTTCTTCAGGGTCTTACAGATAATGAGAGCCGTAGGAGCACGCCGATTTTTTGTCAGGCGATGTTATCGCGCGTTTTTGTTTGTTTTGTGTCCGCAAAATCCATTAGCACTTCAAAATCCATTAGCGCGGAATTTGATCCATTTTACTTAATATACACGTTTCTTAGTTCATACACCCCATCTGCGACGTCCATAAATGTTTCAATAGCCGTTGTTTTTTTTTTTTCAACATTCATAGCGACACCAGCATTTTCGAATGATCCTCCGTGCGCTAAACGATAAATCCCAATTGCGTGAACTTTTTCTGGTGTTACACAATTCCTAAATCGTGTATCCTCCCTTTGAAGGTCAGGGCGTAGAATTCTTAGTAGCCGATCAAATGTACTTCGCTACATTCTCATCTGACGATAAAGAAAGTTCTCAGGTATGATTCTGTGGTTGAAATGTATCTCAAACCAAGATTCTGCGGGTCGGGGAAGCACCCAGTACGGACGAAATCGACGGCCACGTCTTCAAGGATTTGTCTGCTGCAAAAGTACCTCCAATTCGCCAGTCCCAGAGGAATAAGAGCAGTAGTAGCAGCTGTTGTTGAGCGATATTTTGCAGTGCAAGCCAGCAAACTGCGATGATTACAATAATGTTTCTTGAAAGAACTATCTCTTTCACATAATTTTTGTTCTTAGCAAAATGTTGTGACATCTGATATTTATCCGCGCAAACTGGCGTGCATAGCTGAAATGAATACTACAGAACAAACAATTTGAATGACGTTTCCAGTTGTAAATATACATTTTTGTCATGTTTTTATTTCTCAGTGCGACCGTGATCAACGCTAAAAATTTGTTAAAGGATAAATTTTCTAATAATTTGCTTGAGCCTACAATTTTTTTTTCCACCTAGTGCGACCGGCCCCTAAGCATCTCTCCAAAACTAGCGACAACACAAAGAAAAATTCAATCACAAATTGATATCAACATAAATTCCCATCGAAAAATGTAATTTCAAATGTCCAAATGCTAGTGGCTTGACTCGGCTATTTGAAAACAAGAACGTGATTACGGGCACGCCGAAATCACGAGGTGGTGTGTCAACCAACCAGACCAGTGAAAGTTGTCCCGCGGGATACGGGAAACTTTAAAAATATCAAGGCCATTTGAGCGGAAATGACCTACAAGTTAATAAAAACTAAAGATAAGGCTAGTATCGTAAACTACAATTCATCGCGTCTGTTCAACCCACGTGGTTCTAGTGTTTTCGCTCTATCTATTAAATACGACTCTCTGGCTGTTCGAATAGAATCCCATGAATTGTGAATTATTTCTAGTGGAATAAGTTGCATGTCAGTGTTGGAATGGTTAGAATGTGAAAGAAAGTGTTCAGAGACAGTAGTAGGTTTGGATTTAATGTTTGGTTTCGTGTGTCGCACTTCGTAGTTGCTCGTGTTTCGGACGTGCGCGTTTCCTTGTGCGTTTGGGTGTAACGGCTACCCAGCTGTTGCGTTCAAGGATTTGTGCGTGTGTCGAGCGTTTAAGTTTGCTCGTATGCCGAGCGTTTTAGATCTTCGTGTGTTTAGCGCTAAGTTCGCTCGCCTGTCGAGTGTTATCGCTCCTCGTGTGCTCGTGTGCTCGTGTGCTCGTGTGCTCGTGCGCCTAACGTTAACGTTTGTTCGTGTGTCGAGGGGGAAAAGTTTGTTCGTGTGTCGAGCGAGAGAGTTTGCTCGTGTGTCGGGCGAGAAAAGTTTGCTCGTGTGTCGAGCGAGGAGGTTTGCTCGTGTGTCGAGCGGGAAAAGCTTGCTCGTGTGTCGAGCGAGAAAAGTTCACTCTTGTGTCCAGCGAGAAAAGTTAGCTTGTGTGTCGAGAGGGAATAGTTTGCTCGTGTGTCGAGCGGGAACATTTGCTCGTGTGTCGAGCGAGGGAAGTTTGCTCGTGTGTCGAGCGAGAAAGTTTGCTCTTGTGTTGGGCGTAAACGTTCACTCGTTTGTCGAGCGTAAGGGTTCCTCGTATGTCGAGGGTGAAGGCGGGTTCGCTCGTGTGTCGAGCGATACAGTGCCTCGGGTGGAGCGTTTGGGTTTTCTCGTGTGTCGAGCGAGAGAGTTTGCTGGTGTGGCAAGTGTGCACGTTTGTTCGTGTGTTGAGCGCGAAAGTTATTCGTGTTTGGAGCATTTGTTAGTTGCTCATGTGTGGAACGTAAGAGTCAGTTGTGTGTCGAGCGCGAGAGTTGTTTGTTTGTCGAGTGTGAGACCACTTTGCGTCTCGCGGTTAGTTTTTGCTCCTGCTTGAGCTGCTCGTACGTCGACGGTAAGGTCTGCCCGCGTTACAAGGGTAGTTTGCTCGCTTGATGAGCGTCGTTTGCTCGTGTGTTTGTCTTTGGTTTTTTGTGTTCCGCGTTGTTCAGAGTTTCGCGTCTGTCAGGTGTGGGAGATTGCTCATGGGTCGTGGTTTGGCGTGATTTGTTCGCACCCTAGGGTTCAGCCGCCGTGTGTTGAACTCTCCGACTTACTCGCGGGTCGGCTTTTCATTTGCTCGTATGCCAGCCTATGTTGTTAGTGTTCGATCCTGGAGACGCTTGTGGGCCAAGCCTGACTGTTTCTTGGGTGTCTGCCGTAACATGTTTGCGTGTCGGCTGTTAGTGATGATCGTGTGCTGAGCGTCGGCTTTATGCTTTTACGCCGTGCAAGATGTCCCTCGGGTACCTCGGGGGAATTTCTTCGCGCCCCGTGTGTTTTGCGTGAGTTTTTCTCTACTCTGGCTTTTTCATCGCGTTTTCGGGTCTGCGATTTGGCTTTTGCTCCATTGTTTGTCTTCTCGCGTCCAAGCGCTTGTGCTGCTCTTCTGTTTTCGTATGGATGTTTTTGTCTAATTATATATCGCCTTTTTATGTACTTGAGCGTGTCTTTCCGTATTGTTTATCGCCCCGTTTTTCGAGTAATAGTACAATACTAACGTTTATTTCTCCAAAGATTATGCACGTTTACAGAAATGAATAATTAAGAGATAAGGAGAAACAGGGCAAAAAATAATCAGACTTATACCTCGTCCTCATGGCTTGTGTATATTAAGGGTGTTTAATTAAGTGGATTTTTCGGACAGGATGCCAATCACATACAATTCCATTTTTCGGGCCATGTATTGGTCGTAGGAATTGGGGGTCTTCGGTTTTATTTTGTGCCTAATGCTAGGCTCTTTCTGTTGTCATCGTTTTGTTATCTCTGTCATCCAGGGAGACCATGAAAACGACATTGTCACCCTTTAAAAAGAGCTGGCCGCTCTCAGAGAACTCCACGACACTGGCTCTGTTGATTCAGCACTGGCTCTCCTTCGCCAACATTTGGCAAGACCAGCCGGTGTCTTTGACCCTCACGCGGCCCTCGCCGCTTTGGACCATTTGGTGGATATGGCCAGAGACAAGGCCGACCATAGGGCTTCTCGTTTTAGTGTGGTTCTCCGTCAAGCACGCCCTTTGCTTCTTAACTCGTCTTTCCAGCAGCTGTTGTTGAAGCTTGTAGGAGACAAGGAGAAGGTCGCCGTGGCGAAGGAGATCCAGAAGGCCCTAAAGCAGGTACCTTCGGATCCTTTCTCCCTTCGTCCTAGAGACCGCCCCGCACCGTACCCTAGACGTCCACCTCCTGTATGTTTTAATTGTGGGAACAGAGGCCATTTTGCATCACGATGCTTTGCGCCTGCGCGCCGTGGTGCTACTGGCCGAAAGCGTTTCTGATCTACACGTTTGTGTCTCTTACAGCACTTTCCGTTAAAATTTTGTCTCGCTGGTTGTTGTGTTTTGCTTACCTTGTTATAGCCCGGGTCCAAGTTTCCCATCCCTGGGTGCTACCTCCGTCCCTTACCCTCCTCCTTGCCGCGACCAGAAGGGTTATCTTAATCACGCCCTATAACCAGTCTTAGGACGGGTTTCTGGTCCGGCTTGGCTGTCGGGTAATTTTCCCTCCCGGTTTGGGGTTCCTACTCTTTTCCTAATTGCCAGTTTTTTCTTTGTCTTTACCTCAGGTTGTTCCCCTGCCCCGTTTACCTTGGCTCTTCAGCAAGCTAAAGCTCATCCTCGACATATGCAATAGTGCGATTGGGATGGAAATCCCGTTAGTTGGGCCGGACCACTGCCATCTATTGAGATGGTGTCGAGGGGTTTGGTTTTGCCTCTCCCACTATGTTGCGTTTTCCATCGCCCTATAGTTTCATCGTTGGAAACCTGTCCTCCTGCCTGTCGTTTTGGAAAGTCATTTTACAAGACCGCCCAAAAGCCCGAGATCCTTTGTTACACCTCAGAGGGGTTAGAATACAAGAGTTTTTTGTCCCTTTCCGCGGCGTGTTTAAAGGGCGAGCTTACCACTCCGACGCTACCCCTCCTGTTACGTTTCCCAATTCCTCATCATGCGTACGTTTTAGGGGTTTTGTTACTCAGACTGTCCTCGAAAGGGTGCTCCCTCATTGTTTGGGTGGAGGTAGGCAAGGTTGACCCTCTACTTTTGTTCATGCCGATTACGATCGAACCGACCAAGCCCAGAATGTGCCACGACGAAAGGTTCTTGAATTTATGGATTGAGGATTGTCCTTTCTCCTTGTATTACATCACTGATTTACCCCGTTACGTTGCCCCTGGACACTACCAGACAATCTTTGACGACAAGAGTGGTTACGATCATGTCCGTTTGCACCCTTCCAGTTCCACTTATTTCGGTTTGCAGTGGGAGGGCTGGTTTTTCGCATACACCACCCTGCCTTTTGGTTGGAAGGCAAGCGCCTACTTGTATCAAACCATCGGAATGGCAGTAACCAGTTTTGTTCGTTCAGTCGGGGTCCCTTGTTCCCATTACATTGATGACAGGCACGTTGGCCAACTGAGATTACCTCTTTGCGCACGTCCTCACCCGTTTACGGCTTTTCAATTAGCTGAAATGGCAGCTTTCATAGCTTGTTAGGTTTGAAGATCCCTGGATACGGCAGTCTACTATACCCAGAGGGGAAGGGTACTTAATATGTCTCGTGCGGCCTCAGCGTTGGCGGACAGCACGTGGACGACGGGCGGCTCCATTTCTGCGGCAGTTTCAGCGGCTGATACATTTCGCTCCAAGAGCAATCTGCGCGGTTTCTCTTTTGCCTTCCTGTAATGTGTGCCCTTCCCCAGGATTTAGTTAGATGCTAAGAGATTTTCTCTGCCTTCTTTACTTGGGTGTCTCTGAGTTTTGGAGGAGTGTTCATTAACCCTATTCGGCCTGGGGGGGGGGGGGGGGGGGCACAAAGTGCCCGCGCTAACTTTGAACATTCATAACTTCCTTAATATGTATTCAAACGCCATCAAACTTTGTGACTTTTCCTAAAATTTATCTGGCAACAATTTGATAGACAATTTTTTGATCACGTGACTTTATGTTTCCATGGCAACAAGATTTTGACAGCCATGTTTTTTAAATTTGCATATTTATACCTTTGAATGAAGAAAAACAATGTTTATTGGTATAACTTTTGTATTTTTACGTCATTTAACGTTTATTTATTGGTTTTCATTAATTTTGGGTGAATTTGGACGATTTTTAAGAGGTTAAAAAAAATTAGAAATCCAAGATGGCGGATTCAAGATGGCGGCCGCATAACCAATTACCTAATAACTACGTCATATGACGTCATCGTCCCATTGAGCGGACCTCAAAGGAGACAGTTTTGGACGTACTATGTACCCTCTAGGTTTCATTGTCATAGCCTTAATGTTCTTGAAGTTACGAAGGGGGGGCACAATGTGCCCCCTCCCCCTCCCAGGCTCAGAAACTCAAAAAAAGCCCAGGCTGAATAGGGTTAAAGTCGTTTCTATGGACTTTTGTGTGGTGTTTCGTCTGCTGTTTTTCGACTAAGGGTCTTTGCTAAATTTTGGCTCCCATATCTTAATTTCGCGTAGGCAGTGAGTGGTTGTTTTGGCAGTGAGAATGGTTTACGATAACGTTTGCTCCGGGACCATAAAGTATCACAAAAGAAAAGATCACATAGCTTGTATATAATGGGAAGTTCAAGCACGTAACCGTGGACGACAATCCTGCTGGTATACGTTGGATCAATGGTGATCTGATCGGTTTAACAAGTGAAATAAACTAAAAAAGCAAGGACCGATACAACGTAGATACAAATTTAAAAGGTGTACTATATTTCGGCTGGCCAAACCAGCCTTCTTCAAGAAGGCTGGTTTGGCCAGCCGAAATATAGTACACCTTTTAAATTTGTATCTACGTTGTATCGGTCCTTGCTTTTTTAGTTTATTTCACTTGTATATAACACTGGAATGTATTGATGACTTAAATTAATGACTTAAAATTATTAGCTTAAATAGAAACTTAAAAGAATTCTACAATGTCAGTTTAATATCTCGACAATAAATAATTTTTGTTGAAGATATTGTTACACATAATTAAAACAACCCAGGTTCAGATAGAAACCACTAACGGAAATGGTCTTTCGGACAGGAACCACCATTTAACAAAAAGACCCATCTCGCCCCACCTAAAAAGATGGTGTATTGTTCGTATAGCCCCCATTCTATCAGGAGTAGAAACTGAGAGAAAGATAAAAATTTTCCTGTGTCATTTTACTAGCAATGCAAACTTCATGCAGACAGAATATTAAACTCTTATCTCTGATATTTTGGCCAAAGAAAAATTCCCATTAGACTCATTAGATAGTTAGTATCTTGTGTACCCCTACACAGGGTAGGTCCTCGTCGAGTAAACTTGTTATGACCACTTCCCTAAAAGCCACCATCTTTAAAGTGATGATGGCATTTTTCCTGCAGCAAATGACAATTAAAAGCTAGTAATTAATTGTATGAATGATAACAGTTATAGAAAACTTGTTCAATCTCTAAACAGACAACAAATCGAGATTTTGTTACCATGTACATGTGTTACACTCTGTTAAAAATGACGAGAATGCCATTATTTTATAAGTGGTGGTGCATGTTTAGGGAAGAACTGAAACAGTAACATATTGTTTGTTTGCGGATCTTGTTAGATATTTTAATAGTAAACCAGGCGGAAATCCAGACGAGTTGAAACTACTAACACTCGCTCCAGAAACAAGACAAGAGGAGAGCATCACCATTTTAAATGACGTCCAAAAAAATGATAGAAGAGAAATTTGAGTCAAGAAATCACACAGTCTAGCCTTAAAACAATATTTGGACATAATATGACAGCACTACATGATAGGAAAAAAAACTTACAGGAGATAGCCCAAAGGGCACTTTGATTATTATCTTGTAGGTCAATTCTGCTCCTCCTCACTTTTCTAAATATGTATTGCGACATTCTCCTTTATATAATGTTGTATTTTCATTTTATAATTTAGTAACATATTGTAACCTGAAGAAGGCTGGTCTGGCCAGCCGAAATATTGTTTGAAATATATTTACTTTTGTATCAGCTTTGCAGTAGTCCTTGGACTTCTCGTTTAGTGTGTTTGTCTACCCTTTTCAGATCATGTGACGTTAAACATTGCGTCTGACACCATGTTAAAGACAATTATCTCTTCCTTAAAATTATGTTTTAAATCTATGGGCAACTTAAGAGAAATACAAATATTACACTTTCGTGAAATTTTTCGGACACTACAGTCCGTTACTAAAATCTTATTAGGTTAACACAACATAACATTATTTTTGACGGAGAGGGTTATCTTCAAACTAGTCTTAACACTGCATACAGAAATAATTACTAAGGTTGCAGCGCGCGCCGTTAGCGTCTTGTGAAAATGTTGTGAAATCGTTCGTAGGTAGGATCTTTCAATGCCATTATGCTGTATGCGACCGATGTCTGGTGTATTCTTAGCTCAACGTAATAGTTGCTTTTTTGTTGCGCATGTCAGTTAGGTGTAACGATAAGTAAACAGGCACACGGATACCAAAACATCAACTGTATTGAATCAAGAACAGAACTACTTGATAAACAACATGGCCGCGCACACGAGGAATGGTCACGTGTCCCTGATCGGCGGGAAAGCTAAATACTTAATATATGCGCACTCGTTACATCTCCTTTCCTTAGTTTCAACAAAAAAAAAAAATCAGTGTTAGAAAATGTTTCTATGCCTCAGAGTTCTTGTGTATGAAACAAAGCCACAGTGCATAACAGGTAAACATAACAAACATAGGTAAACTATAAACGAACACAAGTAGGCAAAGTCAAAATGTCTCGTTCCTAAGCACTCATAATCTTCAAGCCACTGCGGTGGGCGATGTTCGCGCGTTGGACGACTAGGTGGCTCTGGAACTATTGGTGTTGACGAAACTAATGGTTGCGGGAACTCAGTCGGCAACTCGGTCTGCTCTGTTAGCTCAGTCGGCTCGCTTGTTTCTTCGGGAGTTGCTCTTAACCATCTGCGGTTTCGACGATAATGTTTCCCCGTTGACCTCTACCACGTAGGAACGGTTGCCCACATCTCCGATGACCTGTCCAAGAGACCATTCTTTCTCACCTGGCAGGCGCATTCTTATGGCATCAGCACCATCTAATTTCGGCAATTCCTGCGTGTGTTGATCATAATAGTGCTTCTGTTTCTGATTCCTCATCTTAACATTCTCTGGTACATTAGTAATCACATTCGGCTCTAACAATGTCTTAGCTACTGGGAGACGAGTGCGTGTTCGCCTGCCATACAGTAACTGAGTAGGTGCAGCATGCATGCCCTCAGTAGGTGTGTTGCGCCATTCAAGTAACGCCAACAAAAAATCACGTTTGTCTGCACGGGCTTTCATCAACAAGGACTTGCAGGACTTCATTGCATTTTCGACACGACCGTTACTCTGTGCATGGTAAGGGCTTGGCGTAATGTGATGAAAGTCCCATTCTTTACTGAAGGACTTAAAATCTTCACTGTTGAAAGGCGGTCCGTTGTCACTTATTACTGTCACAGGGATGCCATGTCTGGCTAACCAGGTCTTTAAAACCGAAATGACACGATCACTTGTGGTGTGGCTCAGATCTTGTACCTCAAAATAACCAGAATAGTAGTCAACGGTTATCAGGAAACCCTGCCTCTCAAGCATAAGCAAATCAACCCCGACTTTCTCCATGATAAATTGGGCACCCCATGGGGCTGCAATGGTTGGTTGCATTGTTCAGGCCGATAACTGTTACAAATGCCGCATTTCGACAGGTAATGCTTGAGCTGCACCGTGATCCCAGGCCAGTAAACAATATCGCGAGCACGACGCAGTGTCCCTTCGACCCCAATATGCGACTCATGCAGACTCTTCACAATGTCAGGACGTTCACCAGCAGGTATCACTAAACGATGACCCTTGTACACCAACCCGTCTTCTGTGGTCAGCTCATCCCGGCTGTTCCAATACAACTCAATTACTTGTTTTCGACGTCTGTCATATTTACGTGCTTGTGCCAAGGTCTCCAGCCATCCTTCACAGGTAACATCGGATAGAATCTGCAACTCCTCATCTTTAGCAGTCTCCTCGCGCTGCTTCTTTAGCCGAGTAGGAGATACAGTCAGTTCTTCATCATGTTGATCTGCTTTAACTCAAAGGCAAATAGTCGTTCCTTAATTGAACGGACATCACTGTTTAATTTGGGACATTTCTCAACTGTTCGCCCTCCACATATGCTCGACTTAAAGTGTCAGCCAAGAACATGGTGGTGCCTTTCTTGTATTCCACTTGGAGGTCATAGTTCTGCAAGCGGAGTCGCATACGTTGAAGGCGATTTGGGGAGGTGTGGATGGGTTTCCTGAATATGGTT
Organism: Cladopsammia gracilis; assembly: GCA_022457155.1. Taxonomy (NCBI): domain Eukaryota; kingdom Metazoa; phylum Cnidaria; class Anthozoa; order Scleractinia; family Dendrophylliidae; genus Cladopsammia; species Cladopsammia gracilis. The sequence continues at coordinate 2,228,894 of JAJGOT010000020.1, forward strand.
TCCAACGTTTTATGGTCTGACTGGACAACTACGTCACTTCTTGCAAAGATGTACTGATCAAATGTTTCACATGCAAAGGCTATTGCAAGTAGCTCTTTCTCTATTTGAGCATAGTTTTGTTCTGCAGGAGTCATCACACGGGAGCTGTAAGCCACTGGCTGCCCTTCTTGTAACAAAGCGGCTCCAAGTCCGGTCTGGTCTGGGAAGCATCGCACTGGATAACTACTGGTTTGCTCACGTCATAGTAAGCAAGCACTGGTGCAGCAACAATCATTTCTTTGACGCGGTTTAAAGCATCTGCATGAGCAGATAGCCAGCACCATTCTGCATCACTTTCAGTGAGTTTCTCAGGACTTCTGTTTCGTCTGACAAGCGTGGCAGAAACTTTGCCAAATAGTTCACGATGCCAAGGAACCTACGCAGAGAGTGAACATCAGTGGGGTCTGGCATTCGTACAATTGCCTCCACCTTGCATGGGTCAGGTTTGAGACCTTCTAGGGTTAGAATATGGCCAATGAAAGGAACTTCTTGCTTTCTCAACCGGGCTTTCTTCTTGTTCAGCTTCAGGTTTCTTTCACGACAGCGATCCAGGAAAGCACGCACATTTTGGCTTTGTACATTTTGACTGCCACTCGGCGGGTGTGTTTCCGTATCCAACGATCACAAAATAATCTGCAATGACCTCTAATCCCTTAATCCCCTCTATGTGTTCTCGCATTCTGCGCTGCCAAACTTCTGGTGCACTGCTAATGCCAAACGGCATTCGCTTCCACCGGTAACGCCCAAATGGCGTGTTAAATGTGGTGAGCATGCTGGATTCTTTGTCAAGTTCCACTTGCCAGAAACCATTGCTGGCGTCAAACACGCTCAACAGCTTTGCTCCATTTAGCCTAGTTGCAATTTCTTCAATCGTTGGCATTGGGAAATGTTCACGTTTCATGCATGGCGACATTCAGATCTCTAGGATCTAAACAAATGCGTAACTTGGTTTTCCCGTCAGCTTCAGAAGGTGGTTTGCTCACCACCAGCATGCTGGATACCCAATCAGTGAGCTGATCGACTCTTGCTATGACGTTGTCAGCTGCCATTTCCTCAAGTTTCCTTTGCACTCGCTCGGTCATAGCCACGGGTAAACGTCGTGGTGGATGGACCACAGGCTTGATGGTATTGTCAGTTATAATGCTGTACTTGCCATCTAACTTTCCAAAACCTTCAAACAAATCAGCATACTCTTCTAGTAAAGGGTCTTTATCTGTCTTCAGCACGTTTATGGGGGATCTCGGTCGCAATCAAGGATCTTTATCAGGTTCATTTCTAACATAGTCTCCTTAGACAATATTGGCTCATAGCCATGACCCTTGACTACACTGGCTTGTACCTTGTGTGTTTGTCCTTTACGGTTTACATACAGGGTTGCTTTGCCCTCAGTGGATTGTTCATATCCATTAGTCAAGATCAAAACTGACTTTGCTCGAGTATCAAGAAAGTTTAAGTCCAGATCTCCGGTGACATTCTTGTATACATCTAAAGGCAATAGTTTGCATTCGGCTCCAGTGTGCCACTTCATGATCTGTGGTAGCCTAAGCTTCCTTTGAAACCTTGAGGGTCACCATCTCACGAGCTTCATGGCCCCCAACACCCGCAGTACTCAAATAAAACCGCTCCTGAACAGTGGACACCTTACTTTTGGCTGGGCACTTGACTACAAAATGATTCTTCTTTTTACAATATGCACAGGTCTGTCCAAATGCGGGACAGTTACGTCTTTCATGATTCCTTCCACAGAATCTGCAATCTCTGATCCTGTTATAAACGAATTATGTTCAAGTTTTTGAATTGTGAAAAGACTTGCATCTTGCTCACCAAGCGTTGGTGTCGAAGATCGTCAAACGCCGCCAGGTCGAGACGGTCCAGTTCGACAGGAAGAGTACGTAGAAAATTGTCAACCTTCAAACAATTAACTACAGAAAGAAATGAAATGTTTTATGAACTTTCCGGTTGACGAAACAAGGACAACAAGAACAACAACTCTTCGAGTAGTGAAGTCGTGCTTTAAGGGTCTTGTAAGTGCCCCTAAGGTACGAGAATTAATTCAATATATTGTTATGATTTGTTTTACATATACAGTCGCTTTTCCGGTCACACTAGGTGATCAGTCAAGAACGTTACTACACTGTACGTCATTTGAAACCTTTAATCAGTCTTTCGCAATCACTCGTGCATGAAAGGTCATGTTAATACTTCCATATATCTGTTGCTCGAAAAGGAAAAAAAAAAACCGAGATCGTTATCGAAGGATACTCTCGCCAAACTCAGCAATAATAGCTGCGGTTACACGTTGCAACTTTTACCTAGGTAAATGCGAAATAACAATAGCCAAGACCATAAAAAGCGTGCAGCGGCTATTGTTATTTTAAATTAATCGTGCAGCGGCTATTGTTATTTCGAATTTACTTGGGTAAAAGTTGAAACGTGTAACCGCGGCTAATGTAAGTTCCTTTTACTTGATATGTTTCCTTTCGTCATATTCCTTTTTCATCTTATGTTGTAAATAAATCCAATCATCTATAAGCTTGTAGTTGCCATATCAATGATATGACGTCACTAACACTTCGCCTCAGGCTATAAACCACTTGAAAAATCTCGACTTTTTCACAAATTGAAGTCCATTTTATAGAGTCAGCCGCCTTGGCTCGGAGCCAAGGCACGACTCAATTACTAACTAGGTAAGTCACGTAAACAACATGTCACGTGTCCTATTTTGTAATAGAAGGTGACAGGCCAAGCATAAATCCCGTTCCTGGCTAAAATAATTTTAGCCCTGCCTTAGAATGTTGCTCCAAATATTTGCTAGAGACTGATTTTTCCTTTTTGATCAAAATGAAGATGTAAGAGGCTTCCACTGTTGTTCTAAATGTTGTCGATAATATTTCTTTGATCTTAGGAATAATTTTCTATCTGTGATACTGACAGAAGGAATTTACGTTTTCAGGGCCGTTTAGAATGTTTAGTTATGCCGTGGTTTGTTTGCTTGCTCTAGGCCCGACAACTGAGTTTAGTTAATGAACATTAACTAAAGTATGACATTCAGTGTGTATAAGCATTTAAACACATAAAATAAACAATCAAATCTACCTATTCTGTCAACGTTCTAACTATCGACTAACAAACAATACAACTATTGTAAAGTATTTAATTGCTTAGGCTACATTTTAACTAATCAAACTCATAAAAAACAACTAATAAAGCTTATCAATTTACGTATGCAGCTATATATACTTGGGAATAGTTATTTACACCTGATAAAATAAACAGTATAGAAACCATGAACGATACTACCAAATTTTGGGGAGGGGGAAACGAAAAAATATTGTGTTCTTAGATAACTTACACATTATTATGCCCAAAATCATTCTCTGAAAAATGTTTAGGAAGGAATAAATTTTTAACATTAATAAATGGTATGCTAACAAGTCTTACAAACCAAACATTCCCAAAATGCTAAGGTGTGTCGTTCATAGTTTATGTGTTTCAGTCCTGGCATCGTTTCTTCAAATATGCGTACATTCCAGATACAAAGGGTTTACCTGCACTGAATTTCAAAAGTGCACAATTGTATTTGAAAAAAAAAGTAGATTAAAAAAAAACTAAAAAAAAAACGCAAATGCTAAAATAATTCTAAGCAACTCGTTCTATCTCTCAAATGGTTAACCACATTAAAATCTGAGACAAAATTTGTCGAGGGCAGTACTATTTTAGAAAGCGCAGCGCTGTAAGTGGCACAGGTAATAATGGGCGCAATAAAATCTAAGCACAAAATTTTTTACTGCTTACATGTACAAATGACACAATGTTGAAAAAATGTCTGTCAAATTATCCTTCTCATTTCATATTATCGACAATTTTTATTTAGGGTAGAATTACCGGGCGCAGCTAGAGTGTCTGCGAGGCAAATTTCCCTTTCGTTAACGGTCGCTACCATTTTCGCAACACTTAGAAAAATTTTCACCTAAGAACCTAACCTAAGAAAAATTTAATTACAAAAGGTGTTTTTCTTAATGATACAACAAAAACGGGTGACCTATCCTCCCAAATCCAACCTAATCGCGAATCTAATAATCGCTTTACCTAAGCCCAATCTTGTCTGATAATGATAGCATACTTTCGTCCTAATCCAGGCATAAACTAGAGCAGACATGGCATTGACCATTACAAAAAGGCTTGGTTATAATGGATGCTAATGATGGCATCGACCGTTAAAAATGACATCGATCGTTTACGAAAGCGAAATCAGCATCTTCGTGGTGTTACCCTCACCTATGGAGAATTCCTACTTACAAGCAACTGCTTTATGTTAAAGCTATATAATAAAGGCAACAGTCATTACCACTAGCCGGTGGGAGACACTTTTCAAGAAATACAAGCTAGGTTTTTTCCCCAAAGCGACATACAATAGCTAATTAATTTGAACCAATTCGCAGTCATTCTCTATTTTTCAGCTTAAAAGCAATGCCATTGAAAATTTATTGTTTTTTTTTTTTTTAGTCAACGGCCGCTACATAAGTTTTATGGCGGTATAACCATTATTTTAAGCCAGCTTTTTTTTTTTTCTTTGTACAGCTGAACAGTTGTTCAATAGATGAAGTCTCGATCACCTTTGCGAAACAATCTTACGTTTTGGCATCAACGAGAGACCGCAAAATGTCCACCACTGCCAGGCTGATCATCAGCAGTTGTGCCATGTATTCTGGTGCACCTGCATCTTCACGACCGAGTTGTAAATCATATTGCATTGGCTGTGATGAAAGAAAAAGGAATAACGAAAACAATTTATTTTGACATTTAATTAATACGATATAATACTTTGTGGTTGTCGTCACTTGGACGGAGATGCTCGATACATATAGTAGAGCAGGAATAAGGTTTTTTTTTTTACATGATGTGATGTTACAAAACAGTAACTCGATCTTCACGCTCGATGGCGATCACCAGACTGAATAAAAATGTCGTTAAAAGACGTTAAAAGCAACTCGCGCGCGCATCAAATGTCGTATGCAAACAAACCGTTAAGAATTTGAATTTAAATTTCAAATTAAAGGTTGGAATTAAAAGTTCTAAGAGTCGGGGCTATCCCCAACCAGTTCGACCCTAATTGACTTTAAGTTGCTAAGTAATAGCTTGCGTGCATAGAGGGCTGGATTGATGTTTTCTGCATAAAACTTTTTTTCATGCCTGCTTTTTGACATAAGTTCTGACCACCTGTTGAGTAAGGACTGTTTATCAGCGCATCAAATGTCGTTCGTCGTCAGCGGTCAGGATGCATAACTTCTCTGCGATAGATACAGACTACATTGATAGCACTGCCTTTATACGCACTAGCGCGCTTCAAAATACGAATGCGGGTATGAATGCGTGTTCGGTCATTCCGATGTAGATTTTATCGTCGTGACCTTGGGCAGATACTGTTGCTTTGCACGAGGTTGGAAGTGAGATATTCGCGTTAAGAGCCCGGAGCGTCTCACGTGAAACTCGCGTTACTGTTTTGTAACATCACATCGTGTAAAAAACATAATTTGACATGTATGGTTGTGAGTGTGCAATTGCAGGAACTACTAATCGACATTGGTGCTTATCATAAGAAACAGCTTAATAGAAGTAATCTGATAAAATCTCCTTATGAGAAGCCTGGTAAGCCTGGTTTGAGAACCAGGAATGCCTGGTTTAATAATTAAACCAAGGTTGGACCGGGTTAACTCTGGTTTAACTACACTTTTGGTGCAAGAGTCTGTAATAAAGTACAGTCAAAGTCGATTGGATCCCTCTCTACATAACCTTGTGCTTGTTTTTTACGTCATTATTTTATGTTGCTTGTATAGTCTGAACAAACTGGTGGGTTTGGAGGGGCTGGTGTATATAATGCGCATGATAAATACTTCCCGGTAGTTTGGGCGACTACTATTTAACCGAGTTGTCCGATATACAAAGTAAAAAATCGTAAAGAGGTTCAAAAGGTTACAGTTCGAGCGTTAGCGCTTCGACAGACTGAATCATTCAAAGCAAGTTCCACCACGGCAGGGTTGACTTACCTGATAATGTATTATACATTGGAGAAGGCTGAAGCATGTTATAACTAGCATCACTGGTTTTAGCGATAGCAGCAGCAATCATGATTTCAATGATCGACAGTATGATGGTGATTCCAAATACCGCCAGCGCATCTTTATCTTCCTCAGTGTACTCCAACACTGTGTCTTTCTCCACAAAGCCCGAACGGATGCGGTGCTTGTACATCAATAACCACCCATTCCCCAAAAGTGATACAGGTGTACCGTCATTGCTGAGTACAGAATACACGCCACGCTGACTGACCAAACAGCATTGATCTAGTATGACAAATAGAGAAAAGATATAATGTAATCCCTTTAAAAACAAGGAGCCCGTTGGGCTTCGAAACTGGCTCGTTTAGTCTCAGTTTCCACCCGGTTTTTATTTTAGAGTTTTATATTAGCAATCCACAATATACAATCTAGAATCTATCAATATGCACAGTCCAGTCCACATTTACATTTACATTCCACAGCCTGCTTCAAGCACTCCTAGGGACGGACCATTTTATTGTTAAGGTGGGGGGGGGGGGGGGGGGGGGGGGGGGGGGTTGGGCAATCACTAAAAACAAAATTCCTGCACAGCAAAAGTAAAGAAATAAAAAATAATGCACGCGAGCCAAAGGAAAAGCAGTTATGGAACAATCCCGAAAAAAAATTCTTGCACAACATCAAGACGAAAAAATTCATGATCATGATGATGATCATGTCCCTCCCCCCCCCCCCCCCCCCCCCTCTCCCCACAAACAAACAAAAATAAAATAAAATCGTACATCCCTTAGTTGGCTAATACTGACGTGTTGCATATTTACAAGAGATAACAAGAGCGCACTTAAGATTAACAGGTTATAAATTATAAAGAAAGAAAGAAAAAGTGTCAAAGTTATCCAGCACGTGATACTAGTTGGGGAGAATTTCCAGATCTAATTGGAATTTGAAGTGTTGGGTTTTGATGAGAGTGGAAAACTGGAGAATGAAAATAAATGTTATAATTATTATTGTTATTATTATTATTATTATTATTATTATTATTATTATTATTATTTGACATTGACTTTGATATCGAAAAAGGACACGCAAATATTCATTAATAAGGCATTGAGAACACTACTTTTTATTTTTCTTTCTAATTTTTTGTAATTTTCTTTTGTAATTTTTCGTGATTTTTCTTAGTAAGATAAGGTTTTGTTGCATTTATAAGCCAACATAACCAAACATAAGTTCTGTTAGGGCACCCAGGACCTAGGTTGCCAAGGATTTAGTGTTACCAAGGATTTGCAGTGTTACAGTTGCAGTCGATCGGCCAGATGAGATGTAATATAGGCTAGATATACCTTTTTAAATGTACATATTTAACCGTATTAGAATTTTAATGTATTGTAAATAGTTATTCAAATTATTAATAAAATTATTATTATTATTATTATTATTATTATTATTATTATTATTATTAAAATTATTATTATTATTACAAGTGAAACCGGAAATAATATAATATAATTAATTTAATGTATTCCATAGACTAAAGTCCAGAAAAGAACTTCAACAACGTTGAAGAAAAATCTGCGCTGTTAAAGTAAATCCTGTAAATAAACATATGTGTACACCACATGGCCTGCTTTTCAAAGGTGCTGATTGTGGTCAGTTGGGAGGGTTCACACTAAATATATAGAGTTTGAGCGGGGCAGCAAAAAAAAATGTGCTGATCCTTAATAGTAAATAGAGGTTATTCAGCGTAAAGTTAATTGTGTAATACGGCTGTATTTACTGACGAGTAAAAATGTCCAGCCGTATTACACAACTTTTTACTGAATAAATTTTTTATTATACAACAGAAATCTCAGTTCTCCTAAAACTAAGTTTTTGAAGCTGTTTTTTTTCTAGCGCACGGTCAGAAGGGTGTAATAACGTATCATATTTGCACTCGTTTAGATGCATATCTGCACTCTAGAATGTTGTTTTGGTGCATATTTGCAATGTCCAATGCTACATGTACAATGTTTGTTGCATAATAACACCATTTACACTGATTTATAATACAGCAGTATTTGAAAAAATATATATTTATTTAAATTTAAATGATAATACATTTAAAAAGACTTTCTGACACAGAGAAAAGGTAATTGATTTGACAAGTACTGGTCGTTATTATTAAACTACTGTATTGTCACTTTCCATATCTTCTCTACACGGTACATGTATATCAACCAGTGTACATTCACTTGGAAGATGACAAAGTTTTAGAAAAAAAGTAAGAACATTGTCATGATGCTTAAACTATCTATTCTGTATAATCTGGGGATGATTAAATCGTACATGTACATGTACATGTATATAACCAATTCACTAAGAACAATGTCCTATCCATCAAGTGATCTAAATCACTTTGTCAGCTCTTCATTTTGCTTATTACTTTAATTTACCATTTGTTTTCATGTTTTAAGAAAGAAAGAAATCCAGTTTGCCAATGTTTCAATGTACAAGTACCTCAATACAACCTCAAATTTTTTGCAATAATCACTGGATGGCCATTTTCGCAGCACCCAAAAATGGCCACAAACAGAACCTCAGAAAGCAATGTACCCTGGTTGAGAATGACCCTTTAATGATTTAAATGGTAGGTCAGATAATTACACTACAACGCTTTTTGCAAGCAGACAGTATCGTTATTAATAGAAAATATTTTAGTCATTGTAAAAAATTCCATTCACTGTTTCAGTCGTTGTAGAAAATCCACCTTATGTTTATACTGAATACATGTATACCAAGGGATGCCTCTTCAACAGTCTGTTGAAATAGAAAACTTTTAATTTAAGCATGTTCGCACTTATTGTTTAGGTGCATCCTTTCTACACATACAGTTTGTCACAATGCCATGCTACATCATGCAACTCAGCCCGTGCGAAGAGGAAGAAAACTAACCACATGAACGGCTGGTAGCCATTGCATTAACTTTGCTAAATAAAAGTTGGTGTCACCTTCATTTTTTTGCATTCATTTTTTTTTAATTCATTTATTTATCCGGGGACATCTGATCAGCATAAATACACTGTGGCTAGTTTAAACACTACCCTGGCCCTGACATGAGTTACTTATTACCAAGCCAACGTCTTCATTAAGAACCATCTTCCTAAGAAGTCATGAATCAAAACGTTTTTGCTGAATGAAATTGGCAATGCAATTACTATCACAATGCAAAGAGATAGACAATAAAATTTCTTGCAAGTTATGTTCTGAGCATACGTAGTCCATATAATAGGCATAGTATAACTAATCAACAGTATAACTAAACAATAGTAATTCTTAACACTATGCCGGAGCAGTCGTACAGTATGCATGAAGAGTAGTGGTGTAATTAATCGATTTGTTAATTAATTGCGATTATGACCATTCGGTTCGATTCAAAATTCTTTGCTTCCACGTTTCGATTTAGGTTCGATTTTTGTATACCTTTTCCTGGGTGCCCTCAACGAGTTATAATAATTATTGTGAAATCAGGATTCAGACCTCTTTAAAATCTGTGTTTTTGATTGACGAACAAAAGCGTTTGCAGTTGCAGGCGTTTTGTGTTGCCTGGTGAAATTGCTGCCCTTCTACCATGTTCTCAAACATGGCGACGAACGACCAAGCAATTGGAATCTGCCTGCATATTTTAGATCACCTGTGTAGAAATATTATGGTTTTCCGGCTAAAGACGGTACAACAGATAAGTATAAAACTATCTGCAAAAAACATTTTCATAATCGAATCGAAATATTTGAAATCGAAAGGCAATAATCGAAATCGAATCAAATCACAAGGAATGTGAATCGTTACACCCGTAATGAAGAGGCCCAAAATATACGTGTAAATGTTCAGTATTTACATTGAAAACATAATATAAACATGCATGTAATATAAACCCACATCCAATTATTCTTATATTTACATAAAAACTAGTATTTTAGCAATTTTAAATAATAACATACCTTAGAAAGAGCACACATTTGCAATGGGCTTACAATGTGGTATAGACTTTTATGGCCATAATTCATGACCGTACATGTAGAGTATGTGATTTTTCTTGGGAGAAACAATTTGCTTAATATAGGAAGTGAGCATCATGAATAGATTGAAGAATTTTTCAAACATAAAAAAAGATTAACTACTGTTATACATGTACCTAGCAGAAGCTGAATTTTGTAATTATTATAGTAACAGTAAATTATTCTTTCACTTTAAGCAAGGCACTGGGACTTGTAAAAAACAGTTTGCAATTTGAGAATACTTAAGCACTTTACATTTAATCATTTCATTTCTTCCTAGCAATGGAGTAAGCAAGTGCCCTACTGCACAGCCAGTGAGAAAAATAGAGCATCTTTAGATATCCTAATTGTACATGTAACTGACAATGACAAAAGAGCAAGGCTGATGAAACATGTCTTGCAGAATTGAAACTGTGGTTCTCTTATTACACAGCACCAGTTACAATTTTAGATCTTTCTTCATGTAGCATCCTTGTATTGGTTTCAATTAATTTTGAGTTATAAATTTGGCTTTGTCCCATTGGTGCATGTAAATTTTTGCATGCATGCATGCATCTTTTTGCCTCGCTGGTGTGATTGGTTGACATGAGGCCTCGTAATCTTGTGGCCTTGTGTGTGTTAACATGAGAAGCAGATCGAAAAAAGAATAACAGCATACAAGTTTTCAAGACAATGCAAGGCATTCATGGATGGATACGATGTAGGACTGTTTGATATTGTGTTCGCTGCTTATTGCTGTGGGATTTTTGTTCCAGCAAGTTTTGTGTTTTATATAACTTTGCATTTCAGTTAGATGGTGGTTTCGAGTGTCAGCTAATGTACTCTTACTTTTTAGACACAATTTTATGTTTCTCCAGAAAAGCACTCAAAACATTTGGGAATCAAATACTGTAATGGGTTAAAGACGCCACAAGTTCAAGCTGTGTACAGCATCTTGTTTAATTATACCATCCAAGTTTCATTGTAACAGTTTTTATACTATTGATATTACATGGGAGGACAGAAGGAATCTCCTAATGCACAGTCCAATGAAAGGGCTCTAACAGCCATGCATCGTGCCATGCATCGTATGAATACGAAACAACTTAAGGATAATTTTAGTTGTTCTTGATGTTTTGTAATTTAGCAGCGTCACTGTGGTAATTAACACATCTTTTAGGATGACAGAAATATATCCATTGTGTGAAACGAGACAACTAAATGAGCCGAGTAAGCAAGATATGACAGCAATACAGTGACATTAATTTCCCTACATACATGTAAATGATACAAATCCATTTGCAATCCACAGATCAGTTATAATTGTTCATACTACTGTATGTTTGAAGTCCAAGAATTGAAGAGCAAACAGGTTTTAAAATATTTGAAACATTTTTGTGTGACATAAATATGCACGAAATCATATGAACTCACATGTAACATACATGTAAGTTATATAACATCCACTCACATGTACACTCTTCTATATTTAACTCACGTGCAGCATGTGTTATACATTTACTCAAAGTCACACCACTTATTCAACACAACACATAATACACTGGCCAGGAGAAGTGAAAATTTTACGACTGAGGGACATCTGCACCCATATATTAAATCTCATATATTAAAGCTGAATCCGTTACGCATATGTTGACCATTTCACGAACCCCGCAATGGGAGCCATATCAGTGTCTGTTAATGGGAGGTTAAAAATGTAGTGTTGGAGAGGATACAGTGTAAATCGCAGGGACCGCAGTTTGGTGGCCGCTTAAGGGAGGTGTCCACTTACAGTCTGTTAGGAAAGGGATGCTGATTGGCACATAAACAGTAAAATTTATGTCAGTAAACTTTCCCATTACATTGTGTCTCTTTAGAAATTTAAATATTCTTACCAGCTGCTTCTAAAAATATTGTAGAAAGAACTCTGAGTTATAACACATGCTGCAAGATTGGGCATTTTTAAATATAAATAAATTGAAGAACAGATTACCTTTATCCGACTTGTTACTTCTTTGAACTGTAAACCACAACATGTACATTGAAAGTCTAATTACTTTAGGAGAACAAAAATAAACAAAACAGCAATACAACTGTAGTTGATCAAAAATTTAATTCTAGAGCATGATGCAAGATTCAGACCCTCAGGTTGTCGTGGTGTAGTATCCTCATTCACTCAAAATTGACAGAGTTATTTGGCATGGAAAATTTTTCTGGTACAAAGGGTGCTGGGAAGGTTTTTATTATAATTATAATATATTATTTTAATTTTCATTATTATTATATTATATAATTTTTATTATCAGTATTATTTTTATTATTATATACTATTTTTTATCCCTCTTTTTTTTTTGTAATTTTCTTTTGTAATTTTTCGTGATTTTACTTAGTAAGATGAGGTTTTGTTGCATTTATAAGTCAACATAACCAGACATTATTAGGATTTACAGTGTTACCAAGGATTTACAGTGTTGCAGTTGTAGTCGATCGGCCAGATGAGATGTAATATAGGCTAGATATACCTTTTTAAATGTACATATTTTACCGTATTAGAATTTTAATGTATTGTAAATAATTATTCTAATTGTAAATAAAATTATTAATATTATTATTATTATTATTATTATTATTATTATTATCATGTGTTCTCTATATAATTATGTGTTCTCCATGGGGGCCGGGTCCAAACCATGGACCTAGGGCACCCATGAGGCGCTGTGTGGAGGCCACACTACTTAGCATTGCAGAGAAAGGGTCTTGCGCAGGATGTTGGCTGTCCCAAGTAGTGCGGTTTTCTGAATTTCGCAGAGGTTGATGTTGCCAGGGATGCTAGTGACTATTTTTTCTATGCCTTTCTTGATCATCCCCAGTGCGCCTACTACCACAGGAATGGTTTGAGTTTTCGTCTGCCACATTCTTGCTATCTCAAGTTCTAGGTCTTTATATTTGGATGTTTTCTCAGAGACTTTGGTGGAGATGTTTTTGTCAGAGGGAATGGCTACATCGATAAGTGTTATTATTATTATTATTATTATTATTATTATTATTATTATTATTATTATTATTATTATTATGTAAGCCCATCCTTCAGCAAATTGATTGCTCTTTAAGTACACTTATAATGACCAGTTCTTCTTAAGGCACCATGCAGCATTGGTATGTCTCACCAGTAATAAAGAAGGTCTACGACTGTTAGCCAAAACCAGTCCCATGACACCAATTGGAAGGGCCTGGGTGGAAAATAAGAGAAAAAAAAATCAAGACAAAAGTATGAGAAGTGGTCGGGATAAGCAAAACAAATGGAACAGAAATCACTAACCACAACCGAGACTAATGGGCGATGGAAAGTTTAGGAAAATTCACTAAAAACACCATGGAAAAATGAAGGATGTGGTGAAAATGATTTTGTTTGTGCTTCTGAATATGAAGTTCATTAACTCTATAATAAATTGTACATACAGTAGTTATGTGCAGAAAGCATCGTATGTTTGTGTCACTGTCGCAGTCAAAATACTCATTGCGTTCTGCTTATTATTTTGGAATGACTTTCAGGAACGGAATGCATTATCGAAATCAATTCAGGTTTTAAATTGATTATTGGAATCTTCCAACGGTAGCCTCATTCGAAATAACGTATGTTGATTGGTTTATTTACTGACATCGGTCAAAAGTTGGCCGCTGTTGGTTTTAGAGAATTCTGTCGCTTGGGCTTTATAGGAAATTTTCTTCACTTTCAGTATCAGCACACTAGCATTTTAAGAATTCTTCTTCGGAGTTTTGTAAATTCAGAGCTTCTTTACGTCAAAAAAAATATTCAGTGATACATTTCTGTTGAACAGAAACAGGTCAGACGTGTCATGCCGCCAACTGTCGCCTGCTTTGCACGTAACCAAAAAAAAACGCCTGATGTCAATAACAAACTAATCGGCATTCGTTATTTCGAATGAGGCTACTGTTGGAAGATTCCAATAATCAATTTAAAACCTGAATTTTGATTTCAATAATGCAATCCGTTTCCGATTAATGAAAGTCATTCCGAAATAATAAGCGGAACTCAATGCTGAGTATTTTGATTGTAAAGGGACACTATGTCATGTCGCCAAAATGCCATTAAAAACACAGTCAACTAAATTGAATAAAATAATTATTTAGAGCAAAACAGAAGCAGTAGTTTGGAGATAAAGTGCAACTGAAGATTGCTAGGATGGAAGTGGAGTACAACTCATCAAATTTGATTTTTCGTGACAGGCGGTCAAGAAATCAAAATTGCCATTCTGATCTTGTGGAATTTTCCCTATTGCATTTTGTCGCTTTTGTTTATATTTCTTTGCTTTCGTCACTTTAGCCATTTGTATTTCTTATTTCAATATAACAAAGCAAGCTTAAAGCAAGCACATGGCTATAATCATGAACATGATTTATCAGCCAGGGCATTGTCCATTTAATAGTTGCGTTCTTTTCACTGATAATTTCAATGAAATAAAGAAAAGAGAGATAATGATCGATGCATGCAATGTTACACGATCCCGAATACAGTGTCCATCTACAATGCGGAAAAAGCTAACAACATGCCGCGCATATATATCGCAAAGTATTTACGTTAGGATTTTTACGTTAAAATCTCTCTGAAGAAGTTCTAAATGCAGTGTCAAGATTTTCAAACATTATTTGACAGCAAGAATTAACCGCATTTGACAGCATAAATTTCCCCGTCGAGAAACGATGATGAAAATTTGCAGTTACAATGAGACGGCCGAACTAATGCTAACTGATCGGAATATAATCAACCAAAAACTGAAAGATCTGAGAACTTTCTTCGCCTTTTTCTACTAGTGATTGAATTATTACGTTCGATTCAGAGCTAACTTGTTTGAGATCACAGTGGTGGAAACTGAAAGTTCTTTCGAGAATATTTACCAGAGCAGTGAGCCAACATTGCGTGTACAGGAGGCTGACAGATGCAAAGCGGATCTTAAATCCGTCTACCATACCAAGTATAAAAAAAATGGCGGACATCACAATCTCCACAATTGAGAGGACCATCAGGGTGCGTTTGTTAGGATTTTCCATTGCAGTATTGTTAAACGTGGATTGCGTTTACCTATTCACGAATTAATCAGCGAGATTACAGACGCAGGTCACAAGCGAAATTCGATTATGACGATATTTGAGCCGCTCAAAACCTGTTATGCAAATTAGTCGAGGGAACATTGAATGTGCCCTCAACTAATTTGCTTAAGTAACTTATGCTGTGTTTACAGACCTCTTTCTTTACTCTTGGGCATGTCATGGTTTGACACCTTGTAGCTTCATGAAAAAATAGGTCCGCAATGCGAACATGTGTCTAGTGCAAGGTTGATATGATGTGAATTTGTGTAACCATCTCTGGTGTAGCTTGCATCGCCGGTTAAGTCCAGTCGTTTATAGTTCGTCTGTGATGTAGGCTATGTATTGTGTGGTGTTGTAATTGTATTTAGTGTATGCAGCAGTTATTATAGCATTTTGAATTAACCCTTCAAAAATGGCGACCGAGAAATAACTGCTGATTCAAACAAACGCTGGGTCCACGAGGCCAAGTTTGAAATAAACACCAGGGGAGTTTAATTAAGAAAATACGGTACTTCACATGTAGCAGAAAACATGTAAAGGACCAGCAGACACGGTTGAATAATTCAAAATTAATGCTTTATTAAGACAAACTGAAGTGTTTAGTTTCACTGATTATCCATGAAGTGTAACAGAACTGGAACAGAATGAGTTATACAATGTTAACTGTCACAGAAAATAAAATTTTACTTACATCTGAACTTGATGTACATCTTATGCAAGATACTTGTTTTAAAAATCTTAAACTTATTTTCACGTTATATTTACGGTTGAATCACTGATGCTATAAAAAAGCAATGAATTGCAACAAAATCAATGATATAAATTTAAGAGATGCACCATAAGAAAACTGATAGGGATGGAGCAAAAGAAAAGAATCCCAGTAAATTCTTAAGAAAAAAAAAAACATTCCCACGCATTATTGTAAATGTACCAGCAGAAGTATCTGATACTGTCAATATGTTACTTAAGGTTACCCACTGAAACAGGGACAATTAAGGTGAATTTAAAGATAAGATTGCAATACAAAAGCACAGCACTGTTTCAACATAAGACCGCGTAAAGTTGTCCAGGCAGCCAACTGGCTTATCAGCAACAGCAGTCTGTATAGACAAGAAGGAATAACAATTAATCAAGACTGGGGAGTAAAATATAGTGACAACTGTATATTAGATGATAGTATTGTTGAAAATCAAAATGCACAGTCACAAAATACACTTAATGTTAACAGTAGTGGTAATATTGAAACCAATAGTAATTGTGATGAAGTTCTTGAGACTGAAGATCAGTGGAGTGAGGATGAAGGAGAAATACCTGCTGCTGTTACTTACACAATGTTCACAGCAAGCCCACAAAATATAAAATCTCTTACATCAATGGTGATTATTGCATGGAAAGGTTTCATTTGATTGATGCTTACATGGTTTTCAAACTGGGGACTAATTGTATTTCTAGTATGGGTCTAGTATGACTTTCTCCATATAAACAGGCCACAGCTTTCGTAGATGTTTGGTCCTTATTTAATTCCTCAACGGGCTTTGTAATCCCCAAACGGGGCTCGATCATCCCCAAACGGGGCTCATTTGTTCCTTTGAAGGGCTTTTTTTTCCCAAATGGGGCTCATGAAGCTTGATTTCTTTCTTTCGAAGCACCGGAGAGATCACTCTCAACATTCCGTTGTAGCCGAGTAAGCTTAAGCTTATATCGATTTAAAACTTGAAAGCATCTTTTAAAGCTTTTCGTTCCCCCAGATTGACACATACTTCGAAAGCTGTGGCATATTAGGAAAGTAACTTTAAAGAAATTCATCATAAAGGTGAGAAAGAACTTGGTTTACTCACCAAACTTACTGCCTTTCGCGTCCTTCGAATCATGTTTCGCGTCGTTAGCAGATGATTTTTTACGAAGATGAGCTTACTCGAGACCTTTCGCTCGGACTCAATTTCCTGGATTCAATTGGTCCCGAATATCCCTTTGCTTGCTCCGTGTCTGCTCCGGTGATCGAGCCCCAATTCCGAATACTCCGACTGTTGTAAACGACAAAATATCGACGTGGTTACATTACGCATTGATCTTATACTTCATGTAACAAGTCACGTAAGGGAAACTTCGGTGAAACCATATGAACATTACATCATATGTTGTTTGGGCGATCAGTGCTCATAATGATAATAAATAAAAGTTTTGAAACTGACCTGTTAAAAATTTTATAAAAAAGTTTAAAAGTTTTTCTAAATTTTCGGTCGCTCACTGCGGCCTTCATCAGAGAATGAATGTTCTTTTTTTGTGTGTCAACGAACGGAAGCCATTCCCAAGAGTATACCTACCAATTGTCAAGGATTTTAAATAACTTGTTTCCCACAAAAAAGAACATTCATTCTCTGATGAAGGCCGCAGTGAGCGACCGAAAATTTAGAAAAACTTTTAAACTTTTTTATAAAATTTTTAACAGGTCAGTTTCAAAACTTTTAATTATTATCATTACATCATATCTTACCGTATATGAAGTATTTATCGAATTTTTTATCACATAGTGTCTACGTGCTACGCACTAGACACAAAAATGGGAAGAAGTGAATAATTAGTTGCTTGCGTTAAATATGACAATGCTGAGAGATGATTACAACACATTGCGGATAAAAATAATTTTAGCTTCTCAGTCACTTCTAAAAAGAAGCTTGCGTAGCTGGTGGTATTTTTTTTTTCGCGCGAAAGCAAATTTTGAGTGGCGGCGCCGCGACCAGCGCGAACAATATCGCAACCTACGCTTTCCAATTTAACAGGCTAAGCTGGAAATAATAATTACGACAGTGTCACAATTTCCAAAATATTATTTTTTTAAGCAGCAAAACGGTATTTTCTTGGTGTTGCAGATGGTGTGATCACCAAATGACGTAAAACAAAAGATTCAAAAGAAACTGAACATACCCATACCTCAACACAAAAGCTAACCAGCAATGGCTTTCGCAACACCAAGAAACACCCAGCAAAACACTACAAGCTAAGGCTAAGGCGAGATAACACGATTCATCACTGAGGGTGTAATTTGCAGGCTGCAGGGTGCATGTACGAAGTTAATATTTCAAAGTCAATTCGACTTTAATCGTAGCACGAGCTAAGTTCCAGTTACGGGTCACAAGCTATTTCTCTTTTATGTCGTAAAAAATGAAAAAAGGAAATAAATAAAAGCTACACCCTGCACTCTGCACCCTGCACCCTGTACCCTGCACCCTGCACCCTGCACCCTGCACCCTGCACCCTGCACCCTGCACCCTGCACCCTGCACCCTGCACCCTGCACCCTGCACCCTGCACCCTGCACCCTGCACCCTGCACCCTGCACCCTGCACCCTGCACCCTGCACCCTGCACCCTGCACCCTGCACCCTGCACCCTGCACCCTGCACCCTGCACCCTGCACCCTGCACCCTGCACCCTGCACCCTGCACCCTGCACCCTGCACCCTGCACCCTGCACCCTGCACCCTGCACCCTGCACCCTGCACCAGCTCCCTGCAACCTGCAACCTGCAACCTGCAACCTGCAACCTGCATCTGCAACCTGCACCCTGCACCTGCACCCTGCAACCTGCAAATTACACCGTCCGCGATACATCGTGTATTTATTATCGCTCGATCGCTTTTGATTGCTACAACAAGCTTCTTTGGTGTTTTTGTTAACGCGCATTTGCTGATGGAAGATCCGTCGTCACTTTCTCCACCTCTAGTTGTTCTGCTGACCCGTTCTTTCTCCTCTTCTTTTTCTGTTTTCGAAGAACCTTGAAGTGCAGAATTTCATGTTTAATTCTTTCTCTCTTGTTTTACACTCTGCGGGTTCCATCTTAAATTGACAAGAAAAAAATGACTGCGAACTGGCTGATTAACCTCGTTACACATTGTAATGTAAGCACAGCAAGCGTTTGCTATCAGAGACCATCGGTCATCAGTCACGTACATGGCTGATACATAACTACACTGCGATGAATGTTCTAAAAATTGTACAAGCACTTTTGAAACGCTTTGCGCCACGCCAGGTAAACAAACAACTCCCAAAGCGCGGGTAGTGTTTTTATGGAATGAAGAGGTATAGTTGACAGTTCCCGAAGCAATAGGGCGCTCTTCGTTTACACTTTTTGCCTCATAGCGGAGCACTTGCCAGGCCGAAGGCCTGGCTGCGCAGCTCCATACTCATAGAGCCATGCCCGTCATTTTTCATGGTCATGGCTAGCGGAATGTTTCGCGGGCGCGTGTGTGCCCGACCTCCGCCGCCGCCGTCGCGCAGGACTAGCTTGCCTTCGCGCAGGACTAGCTCGCGGGCGCGTATGACGTCGCAAAACATGCGCGTACGACGTCATGTTGAAACCAAAGCGAGGCTTTGTTTTTCGCGCGGTTACACGGCCGAATGTCACGTCAGCTAGAAAAACACTTTGATGTTTTGCTGTGAATTTACTAAGCGGAGAAAACCGTTGAAATTAAAGGCGTTATTTCCCTTAATATTTCGCGGTTTGCTACTCAAGACAAGGATACTAATTAAGGGATACTCAGAAGCCGCTTTAGTGGAAAAAGACGAGCTTTCAGGGATGAAATCTTGCTTCGAGGAACTTCATGTATTACGTTTTTATCAATGCGGGAGATATTTGTTTTCTACGGATTTCAGAACCAAGCAAGCGAGGGACTTAAAGGCAAAACAGATTAAGTTTTCGATGAGAATTTATGTTGATATCAATCTGTGAGTGACTTTTTATTGGTGTTATTGTTAGTTTTGGAGAATTGATTTTAAAACGTGCTTAAATTCAGTTGTATCGATCTCTTGAATTTCATCGAAGAAAGCTTGAACTCGATGAGCTATAATTAAGCTTAAATGGTACGCGTTTTGCTTTTAAACGTAAACTAATGGAGATTTGAATAATTTTTTTCGAAATAAGATTGTGTTGTCCATTTTTATGTGTTTGTTCATTCATTAGATAGTTTGAAAAGCGATTTTATGTAAACAAAACAAGACTTTGATTTTATAGTACAGTTCTATCTTCACTCGTATCGCCTTATGCAAATATGTTTGTGTATTTTTGCAATTTTTGATTTTCAAATCAGTTTCTCGGGCAATTTTTGACAAACAAAAACTGTATTTTATTCGGAAACTAGTGGTACTAGTTATTCTAGACAGAGAAAAGTTGTTTTTGTGAACTTTTGTACGGTCTATAAAAATGTACTGTGCAGACAGTCGCGTAATACTGTTTTTGAGAATTGCTAAAATTGAAAATAGCCCGTTCGTCAATCTTAATTCTTGTGCTTCCAACCTTTCACCTTAGTTAAGTTTCACCTTGGTTAAGTTTCACCTTAATTAAGCTTCTTCAAAGTGCGACGCCGTTAGGCTTGGGCTATCTATATATATTTAGCATATGTGCATCATTTTCTAATCGAGCTACAACAAAATCAACTCTGAATATTGAAAGGGCATACTACAATTAGCTTTCTCTGGAAATGTGAAACCGATACACTAGATACTCTTTGTGCAATGCTGTTTTCAAAACTCTAAATTTTACAAAGAATGTATGGGCTCATTAGCGCTTTTGCCACCCAGCAATTTTGCAGTTTTGGATAGCTTATATTTTCTTAAATATTATGCAAAGAGCAAAATATGCAAAGAGCTAAAAATTGGGTAGATTACTAAATTTAACAAGCTCTTTCAACTGTTGAAGTCAATTCGTATTTAGCGCAATGTCTTCTCTACGTAAATTCGTATGCTAATGAGACGAAATGTAAACATTGACGTCAGCAAAGATCGCCCTATAAGATCTCCCGCTGTACGAGCTAAATCTCCCGAATAGAAAGCATGGTTGGTTGGTGTCACCGAACTAATCAATGGAGTTCACCACCAAAGGCATAAAAGTAAGTTCACTCTAGCAACAGATCAGACATTTTAACTACGAGCTATCCCTTTCTTAATCCAAAAAATAGCCAAGCTAATTAACCTACACGCGTGCAAATGTGAGACATGGGATAATGGAGCGGGCGCAACGCGTGAGCGCGATCGAGGAGATACAACTCGGGAGACAATTTCCACGCGCCCTCGAATGAGGAAAAAAAGAGACGATTCATAATCTATAATTTGGGTCCAGAAATTCCATTGCAAGGGTGCATTATTCATCATCCTTCTCTTAAAGCACAGCCCCCAACGTGCTCCTGTACACCTTGCTCCATTACATGCAAATTATTTTGCTTTCATTGAAAAATAATACAGTAAACAACCCCATAAAAGAACCTGTGATTTTCTGTTTTAGGCTGATGCATTTCATATATATGATGCGAAATGAGAAATCAGCCTGGCGAAGTTCTTAAAATTGTTTCTGAAAATTTGCTTTGATTAGTGAATAATTTACTCTGACAGGTCTAATTTTCCTAAACTTGAAACCAAAAATTTTAATAGGAAATAAGGCATTAGGCTAATTAAATTAATTAATTAATTTAAAGTTACTGCGCCTTTCAATAACATGCGGAATTTGAAATTCAAATTTCGATCAACGGTTGCGTTTTACACTGCCGTCAATCATCTTAGCTTACCTCTCTGGAAACAGATCTTTACTTCAGTGAGTTCAAAAGGGTCACGCCCGTGCATTATGATTGGTAGATTTCGATCCATGTTGTTTGTTTCTTTTTTGCATGGTCCGTTGGCTTTCGTATTAATTATGATTGACGGCAGGGAATAACGCAACCGTTGGTGGAGATTTGAATCTCAAATTCCGCATGTTATTGAAAGGCGCAGTAAAGCAAAAAATTGGCAATAGCTTACACAGGTAATTTGAAATTGCCTCTTAATTTGGCTTACTGTATTTTGCGAAACGAGCTTTTCGTCGACGGCCACCGTATTTAAACTCTTTCTTTGTATTCGTTGACGTCTTTCGTAAACAATTCTTGATGATTTCACTATAATCCATCAGGTTTGTTTCTGTGAACGGCCAAAAAGTAAAAAAATAAACACCGGAAGTGCTAAGTTTTTTTCACAACAAGATTTGTATTTTGCGACACGGGCTATTCGTCAACCGCAACGGTATTTAAACTATTTATTTCTATTTGTGGACATCTTTCGTAAACAGTTCAAGAGCTCGTTTCGCAAAATACAGATCTTGTTGTTTAGAAACTTAGCACTTCCGGTGTTTATTTTTTATGTTTTTTGCTGTTCACAGAAACAAATCTGACTGTTATGGTGAAATCATCAAGAATTGTTTACGAAAGACGTCCACGAATACAAAGAAAGCGTTTAACCCCATTCAGACTGGGCTTTTTTTAGGCAATCTTTGACTGGGGGGGGGGGGGGGGGGGCTCCTCGGACCCCCCATCTATATCCCTGGAACCGGTAAGGCTAGGACCATGAAATTTTTACACAATGTTCACCTCCATACAAGGAAACCTCACACCCAGTTTTGACCTGCCACACCCAATTATGACGTCACAATGACGTCATTTTTGTTTTTCTGACGTTTCTTTGATATTTTTCCATCCAGATTCTGAAAATATCAAATATAACTGTAAAATCATCTCTTTAATATTAAAACATAATAAATACAAACAAGGACATACTTGTAAAGCGAGAAAACGTAATAAAAAGCGATAAAACTATAATTTTGAAATTATTGTCCGCCATCTTGGATCCGCCATCTTGGATTTTTTTTTTTTTGTTTAAACAAGAGAACATTATGTTCTCTTGGTTTAAATTAAAATTTAAAAAATATCTAAAAGAGGAAAGGATCAGAATGTATAAAACACGTATCAAACTAATGTCTATTATCCAAACAATAAACTTAGAAGCGTTATTTGGGTGCGCACGCATCCTCGGAGACCCAGAGGCAGTTAGTGGGGGCGAGGAAAAGGCGAGACCACGGGTAAAAAATCGACGGCAAAGAAAAGTTGGAGGCGCGAGGAGCAGTCCGGGAGTATGCCAGTTTTAGAAAAAGCAGTGACGTGACGATTCTATTGTTCCCCTAAAAATACGCTAAAATCGGGAAAAAATAACCGCGAAAAGAAGAGAGATTTTTTTCAAAAGTTGTTCCAGGTCCCCTAGTTCAATATCTGGGACTTTCAAGCAAGCTATTTTGAAGAAGGATCACTCGAGTGTCTCCACAGGCTGTTTTTGTGGACTGTTTCAATAACACCTACCGCGAGTTTGAAACGGTCTTTTTGTTTTTAGTTTTACAGACAACACGAGAGAAAAAACTTGTGTGCCTCGTGAACAGCATGGCCAGTGGTGGAGTTAAGGGTGATCCCCCCCCCCCCCGACCCCACTCCATCCACCCACAA
The DNA here is from genome assembly GCA_022457155.1 of Cladopsammia gracilis. Classification (NCBI taxonomy): domain Eukaryota; kingdom Metazoa; phylum Cnidaria; class Anthozoa; order Scleractinia; family Dendrophylliidae; genus Cladopsammia; species Cladopsammia gracilis. The sequence goes on from JAJGOT010000020.1 coordinate 2,252,399, forward strand.
ACCACTTGTCGCATTTGGTTTCATTTCTTCTGATCTTGTTACATGTACATGGAGTTACAAATCAAGGCAAATTGTCATCGGAGGATCAACTTGATGGGAACTCGGACAATGATGTTGGTGAGAATTTAAAAGTAAAATGGGCTTGAGACTTGGGGTTAGATCTGTTATAAGCAGATATGATCTGGAATTGACTACTGGACAGTGTTCTATCACATTATCAATAAAAATATTGTAGCGTAGAAAAAATATTGTACGGTTTTTTACTTTTCCTATGCCTTTATGCCGGGATCTACACTAAATTTTAATGAGTCTGTGGAATTGTTTAAGCTTGTATTCTGTTCAATGCAGTTATCTCCTGACAGTAACATTATCGCAACCAGTACAATTGAAAGAGAGACACTTTATTAGACTTTGTTAGATCTATGGTGACTTGGAGCACAACACAAAGACTTGAAAACTTCGAAAAATCAATGATTTATTCAAGAAATGAAAGCTTTAAACTTACGCAAACGTATACCCCAACCGTGGTACAAGGGGGGGGGTTGGCAACCCCCCCCCCCCCCCCCCGTTTGGGTTTTCGAGACGTTGCAATATTTTGGAAATATTTTACATCTATAGATAGCCCAAGATGTGCTCTACAAGATAAGTAAATAATATGGGTTGGGGCGCTGCTGGGGGTCCGTGACAACGTCCAACATGTTACTTATGACGTCATATATCGCAATCACCCCCCCTGTACGTCCGAGGGTTAAGGGGGGTGGCACCCCCACCCCCCCCCCCCCTCGCTTGTACGTCCGAGGGTTAACCTCCCAGTGAACTGGATGTAAGCTTAAGTTAACAGTTAGGTTTAGTATTCGCTACAAACAACAGAAAAGCTCTCTTCTTGTTATCAAGCCGTTAATTTTCTCAATGGATGACACTTGAAGTGAAATAGACTGGCAAAAACCTGTGCATGTACTTACTTATTTCAGACAGAATATTTGAGCCATCTCGGTGCTGGTTGTCAGATATTCAGAGTGCGATCAATATTGCTATGAGCACTAAGTGCATGACATCCTAAAAATTCTTGGGCAAGAATGGTCGTTCTCAGTCTTCGATGTCATTTCAATAAACAAGCGTCCAGAAGATAAAATAAAAAGCGCAATGAAACGAGCTTTTGTGTGTCCGCCATTGTGAAATGATAGTGTTTTGGAAAGACCATCACCAAGGTGATGGCGTTATGGTCGGCGAAGTAAACCATTGTTTTCGCTTCTTCCAAAACTGGTGTGTGGAGAGATATATGATGATTATTCGGTTGTTGCGTTACGACAACGTTATTTTACAGGAAGCAGGAGCAGGAAGCTGGTATAGTCGACCCTTAGTATAGTCCGACATCAAAATGTGTTCAGTATGGATATGTCTGTAAAATAGTGGGAGAGTTTATACATCCAAAACTAAAATATGTTAGCCTGCGTGGCAGGCGTAAACGGGGAGGGAGGGGGAGGGGAGGGGGGCGCGCGAAAAAAAAGGGAGGGGAAAGGGAAGGAACGCCTGCTATAAGAACCGGGCTATTCGTATTACGCCCACCGATTTTCAGATAATCGGATTATGTCAACTGTCAAAACGTCGACCAATCAGAAACTAGCGCGCGCTTTTACGCATGGCTGAATTCACGCAGGAATTTACCAACCGCCTCCTGCGAATTTTATCGAAGTGAGAAAAACAATTTTGGGAAAAGGCTCAAATATGAGAAGGTTTCGAGTGGAAATGTCAGCTACTCCCACGAAGAGTTCTAAAAGCACATGCACTGGTAAGCAGTCGTCCCCAGACCCTGCTTGTTTTGTGTCGTATGAATACAAAATCATTTCTGTCCCATAACTTAAACGCCAGAAATTACTTTTCTCCAGTATAATTCAGTCTGACTTACTCGGTACATAGGCAAATGTAGCAACTACAAAGGCAAATCGTCCCGGATTTAATCCCAATGAGTTATTTCTCGCTACTGAGACCTGAATTTAACTCCTTTTCCACGGAGTTAAGAATTTTGGCCCTGCTTTAGGATAATCAGATACCCCAAATCCCTGCTTGAAAGACTTTACCTTTCTGATCAAAATTAAGATTTGAGGCCTCGACTGTTTTTTCTAAATGTTGTCGATTCTTTCTTCTTAGGAAGAAATCTCAATCAGTGATACTAACAGGAGGAATTTATAATATTTAGTTATGCCGTGATTTGTTTGCTTGCTCCTGGCGCAAGGATTGAGTTAAGGTTTTGAACATTAACTAAAGTATTTTATTGAGTGTGTACAATCAAATTTCCAGTCATATTTACCTATTCTGTCAACGATCTATAATTATCGACTTACAAACAATACAACTAGTAAAGAAGTATTTTTCGTTTGTCTCACGATGTAGTCACTTCCGATGTGGATCGCGACGTTTCGACTGCATACTGCTAGTCTTCTTCAGGCGATGGGGTCGACTGGTTACGCGTCACCTTATGAAGTACGATGCTCTGCTGTGATTGGTTGGTTTTCAACAGCTGTGACTGGCGCATTTTGATCCTCGTTGTTTCGGCGAATTGTTCCCTCGGCGGTCCGTAGTCATACGGCTCTCCTGTTGTTGTGTTTCTTGATCATGGGCATCCATGCTTCTGGAATTTCTATTCCACTGTTCCTGTTGATGTTGTTAGGGTTAAGTCTTATGTGGATCGCCTCTTTGACCCTGCGTGTGTACCAATGAGGATCACGATCAATAAACTTCAATGGCGTATACGCCTCACCACCAGCGTATACAGGAAGCCTACACACACTGATCAATACTTAGCGTATGATTCACTTCATAAGGTGATTCACTTCATAAGGTGACGCGTAACCAGTCGACCCCATCGCCTGAAGAAGACTAGCAGTATGCAGTCGAAACGTCGCGATCCACATCGGAAGTGACTACATCGTGAGACAAACGAAAAATACTTCTTTACTAGTGTGTTCACCACGATGAACAACAACAACCCTTTTTACGATATAAACAATACAACTATTGTAAAGTATTGAATTGCTTAGGCTACTAATAAACTAATCAAACTCATAAAAAACAACTAATAAAACTTATCAATTTACGTATGCAGCTATTATATTCTTGGGAATAGTTATTTTATGTATACACCTGATTCAAAAAAGGTGTCAGATAAACAGTACAAACCATGAACGATACCACCAAGTGTTTTTTTGGGAAACGAAAAAAGAAATATTGTGTTCTTAATAGATAACTTTACATTATTATAACAAAGTATGCCAAAAATCATTCTCTGAAAAATGTTTAGGAGGGAATAAATCTTTAAAATGAATAAATGGTGTGCTAACAAGTCTTATAAGCCAAACATTGATTCCCAAAATGCTACGGTGTATCGTTTATGGTTAATGCATTTTCCCGGCATCGTTTCTTCAAATAGGCGTACATTCTAGTGATACAAAGAGTTTACCACTGAATTTCAAAAGTGCGCAATTATATTTGTAAAAAAAAAATGTCACTCGTTCTATTTGAATGGTTAACCGCATTAAAATCTGGGGGAAAACCTTTTGTCGAGGGAAGGACCGATTTTAGGACGTGCAGCGCTGTAAGTGGCACAGGTGATAGGGGGTGCAACAAATTTTCCGATTTCCCTTATTCACGCGTACGGTGTACATCCAATTAAAAAAATTAAGCACAAAAAGTTTTACTGCGTTTAAAAAAATGTGTGTAAAATTCTCTTTCTCATTTTTTATTTGGGTAGAATTCCCGTACACAGCTGGGGTGTCTGCCAGGTGCCACCCTTACGTATAAAGAAATCTTGCTTACAACGAACTGCTTATAGCTATAAACTAGCCGGTGGGAAACAGTTTTAAAGAAATGCAAGCTAGGTTTTTCCCAAAGCGACATACAATAACTAATTAATTTGAAACGTTCGCAGTCATTCTAACACATTTTCTAGCTTAAAAGCAATGACATTATGTTTATTGTTTTCCTAGACTACGCCACTATGTAAGTTTTTTTGGTAGTATAACCATTATTTTAAACCAGCCTCTTATTTGCTTCGTACAGCAAAACAGTCGTCCAATAGATGAAGTCTCCATGAACTTAGACGAAACAAGTCTCCGTTTTGGCATCAACGAGAGACCGCAAAATTTCCAAAACTGCTAGCCTGATTAGCAGCAGTTATTGTGGCATGTATTTCTGGTCCACCTGCGTTTGTACGATCGTGTTGAGAATCATCTCGCATGCGCTGTGAAAGAAAAAGGAATAACGAAAACAATTTATTTTTTCATTTATATTTGTGAGTGTGCAATTACATGAACTTCTGATCGACATTGCTGCTTATCATACTAATATGCTTAATACGAATTTCGCCATTTAAGAATTCAGAGTAATGTAATAAAATCTCCCTATGACGTAGCCTGGTTTGAGAACCATAAATGCCTGGTTTAATAACTGAACCAGGCTTGGTTCCGGATTAACCCTGGTTTTAATTAGACTTTTGATGTAAGAGTTTGTAACAAAGTACAATCAAAGTCAGATTGAATCCTTCTCTACTTAACATGCTCTTGTTTTTACGTCATTTTTTTCTGTTGCTTGTATAGTCTGATTCCCATAGCCAGTCCCTTGATAAATGAACAAACCAATGGGTTTTGAGGGGCTAGTGTATATAATGCGCATGATAAATACTTCCCGCTGGTTTGGGTGACTAATATTTAACCGAACTGTCCGAGATACAAAAGTCATTAAAATAAGTCATCGTAGGTTCAAAAGGTTACATTTCGAGCGTTAGCGCTTCGACAGACTGAATCATTCAAAGCAAGTTTCGCCACGGCGTGGTTGACTTACCTGATAACGCATGTTATACATCGGAGAGGGCTGAGGCATGTTATAACTAGCATCACTGGTTTTAGCGATAGCTGCAGCAATCATGATTTCCATGATAGACAATATGATGGTGATTCCAAATACCGCCAGCGCATGTTCGTCTTCTTTTGTCAACTCCAACAGTGCGTCTTTCTCCACAAAGCCCGAAGAGGTGTCGTAGTTGTGAAGCAATAACCACTCCATTCCCCAATGGTGATACAGGTATACTGTCATTGCTGAGTACAGAATACACGCCACGCTGACTGACCAAATGGCATTGATCTAGTATGACAAATAGAGAAGATATAATGCAATCCACTTTAAAAATGAACATTGTCCACAAGTAACATAGCAAGTTTCTCGTAATTATATTTTATTGATTAACATGTTGACCCTAATGCGGGTCCAGCAGAGCCGCTCTTTGTCTCAATACGAGAGAAGAAATGCTCTGCAGAAATCGTGTCAAATGTTTACTGAGTATGCGCCGGTGTTGGTTCGATACAGTTTCAAATCTTAACAGAATCGAGTGGGATCCAACCAAAAAAGATTGCCGCCAAACCCAAATTGCCGCGACGTGGTCTCACGATGTGCAAATTTGTTCAACAAATTTGTCGTCGCTTTCTTCAATTCCGGAAAGAATTTCTACTGAAAAAACGGTTTACCATCATGTGATGTGGGAGTACGTCTTCACTAAGAACTCAAGTTCACTGGGTTACTACACGAAGCAGGTTGTTTTCCAAGTCTTCGCGCAGATTGCAGCTTGGACGCCATATTGCTTCCACACAGTGGGCTCACCTGTGACCGTCGGTTTCTCGACAAAAACGAATACTTGTGGTGTTGTAAACCGGTTTGGCGAGAAAAATTCGACACGATTTCGGCAGATCGAGCCCACTTTTCTTCCCGAGTTTAATACAAGGGAGGTAAAAAGGCTCTTCCAGCAGGTTCATATCAAAGAATACTGACATGTTACATATTCACATGAGATAACAAGAGCGCAATTTCGATCAACAGGTTACAAATAATGGCGTAAAAGTAAAAATCAATGTTACTATTATTGTGTAAGCCCATCCTTCCATTACTGAATTGATTACTTTTAAAGCACACTGATAATGACCAGTTCTTCTTAAAGTAATCTGCAACATCCCATTGGTATGTCTCACCATTATTAAATAAGGTCTGCGACTGAATGTTAAAACCAGTCCCATGACACCAACTTGAAGGGCCTGGATGCAAAATAAGAGGAAATAATAAAAAAAGGTACAAGAAGTGGTCAGAATAAGCAAGACAAATTATGAAATAGAAATCACTAACTACAATAGAAACTTATGGGAGTAGGGAATTTACTTAACTCTATTCAGACTGTTGGCGGGGGAGGGGGGTGCACAAAGTGGCCTCGCTAAATTTCAACATTCATAACTTCTTTCATATGTATTCAAACGCCATTAACTTTGTGACTTTTCCTAGACAAGAAATCTAGGATCAATTTAATACGGCAATTTATTGACCACGTGACGTGATGTTTGCATGACAACAAGATTTCGACAGCCATGTTTTTTTTTATTAAATTTGCATTTGTACCTATGAATGAAGAAAAGCAATGTTTATTGGTATAACTTTTATATTTTACGTCATTTAGCGGTTTGTTTATTGGTTTTGATTAATTTTGAGTCAATTTGGACGGTTTTTAAGACTGAGGTTTTAAAAAATTTCAGAAATCCAAGCTGGCGGATCCAAGATGGCGGCCGTATAACTAATTACATAATAACTACGTCATATGACGCCATCATTCCATTGTGCGAGCCGCCAAAGAGACAGTTTTGGACGTACTGTGTACCCTCTAGGTTTCATTGTCATAGCGTTAATGTTCTCAAAAAAAGCCCAGGCTGAATAGGGTTAAACACCCTGGAAGAATAAACAATGCGGTGAAAAGGATTTTGTTTCTGCTTCTGAATATAAATTCCATAATACACTGTACAGAGTTATGTGCAGAAAGCATCGTATTTTTGTTACTGTTAAAGGGACGCCATGGTATATCAGATAAATTTGATAAAACGATTATATCGAGCAAAACAGAAGCAGTAGTTTGGAGATAAAGTGCAAGATTGCTCGGATGGAAGTGGATTACAGCTTATCAAATTTGATGTTTCGTGACAGGCGGTGATGACTCAAAATTTTCATGTATATGACATACATTGCAATGCAATTTAGCGTTTTTTTTCGTTCTTGTTTCAAGAGAATAAAGCAAAGCTTAAAGGAAGCAGCTGTTCATAATCATAAAGACATGAGATATAACCCGGAACTGTTCCTTAAACGCCGGTGAGTTCTGTAACGGCATGTCTGTCAGAACATTTTATTGGCCACTCCGAAGAATACCATAATACTCTTTTATGCGCAGGCTCAGCCTCATCGGGTGTTCCGTTTGGAGTCCTGTTTCGTATCATGTCTCGATTAAAATGTATTTTAATAACCGTTAACAGCCTACTTCGTGCTTGTTGGGGGATCATGGGTAACCAAGGCAACATTGCAGAAATATCCCTGGCCTTTGAGTGACACAATTTAACTTTTTTCACATGTTGGAGCAAACCTGTTTCAGTGGCCGTGTTTTCACGAGCGACTTTTCAAGTCGCTGAGCGAGTGATAGTCGAAAATCTCGTGAAAACAGTTGCTTGTGCAACTCGCTTAACTTTAAGCGAGTCGGACAAGCAACTGCCTGTTTTCACGAGATTTCCGACTGTCACTCGCTCAGCGACTTGAAAAATCGCTCGTGAAAACACGGCTAATGAATGTTAAGCGAGAAAAACCGCCTCATGAAAACACAGCCAATAGAGTGAATTCGTATTGTCCGTGTTGTATGCTAATGAGCCGCGTTATATTCTAATGAGCTCCGTACAATAAAACAATATACGTGTAGTCTTTGATAAAAAAAAAAAAACCTGAGGAAAACATAAACATATGTTACGGTTTCGTTTAATCTTTTGGTTCAGTTTTCGTTTTCCTTTGCTCGAGTTTGAATATATAACACTAGACTAAAATCACAAATTCAATTAAAGATGAAATTTTGAGCCCCGACATGTTTAAGTTTATTTATTTATTTATTTATTTATTTATTTATTTATTTATTTATTTATTTATTTCATCAGATTACACAGAATTGACAGTAAGGTAGAATACATAAGGCTAGGATATCTTAAGCAAGCTCCATTGAGCTTTTTGTAAAGACCCCCCGCAATTATATAGCTAGCGTATTACAGTAGTAGGCGTTAAGATAAGGAAGTATTATGTTGGAGTCAAACTATTGCCCTTTGTTTCGTTTTTTACAGGCTGTCACTGAAATGCTTGAATTGTAACTTCTTAACCCTATCCAGAGCGCGCTTTTTTTGACCGTCTGGGACCGGGGGGGGGGGGGGGGGGGGCTCCAGATGCCCCCCTCCCCCCTCCCCCCATGTAACTTTGAAACCGCTTATGCTATGGCTACCAAATTTACACAGGAAAATGTTGTCATTAATTCTAGTAACTACAGATACTTTGGTGTCATAATGACGTAACGTGACGTAATTATGACGTCGCATAGTCGATTTTATTGGCTAAAACAGTCTTTCATCAATATTTTCCTAATTTTGAACATATAACAACAAGACTTTAACAGCTACCTATTTGATGAAAGTCTTATGTTTGCTAGCACTGTTGGTGTTGTTAACAATAACAGTCACGTCACTATGATGTCATATACAATGAAATAACCAACTGAAACGTTATATAAGGCATATCTCTGAAACAAACGGTAGTGTTCAAACCAAACTTTCACATATTGATGCAGGAGTAAAAAATAATGAATTCGTACACTTTGTTGCTATGGTAACAGCATGTGATGTCATAGAAGTGATTTGTACATTTTCTTAAAAACTGGAACAGTTAACTTTGCAAATTATGGCTTTTCATGTACGTAATGAATGAAAAAAAAGATTTCTCAAGTGAAAAAGGACATTTTTATGATATTTTGACAATAAATGATTTAGATTTAGATTTTCTGTCTTCACTCGCGTCGCCTTACTTATGCATTAAGCTTATGTTTGTGCATTTTTGCAATTTTAATTTCCAAATCAGTTTCTCTGGCAATTTTTGACAAACAAAAACTGTATTTTATTCGGAAAGTAGTCGCACTAGTTATTCTGGAAAGAGAAAAGTTGTTTTACATAATAACAACAACAAATCTATGCGGCGCGAAGTTTAACAGTTCAGCTGTTGCATAGAAGGGCTTTGTTTCTATGGCGGCAAGAAGACACGAGTTCATTACGTTTGTTAAGTGTAGAAAGTTTCGGTCGGCAAACGATTAGAAATTTTTCCTTTAGGCAGAGGTTGCATATTTTGCTTGAGCTGTTGTACTGTGAATGCGAAGACAGGATGCGCCATGAAATATAGTGTTCGATGTTGTTGTCTTTGAGAGTCCAGATGTACTTGCTTAGTTCAGTTGAGTTTCTGTGTTTGGAGTGGCGGAATGATGCGGTGTGGACAGTCGTTCTTCTGTCATGAAAAAGGATAAAAGGCATAAAGATTAAATAGAAAATAAATTATTGAATGCACGTGGAGATTGTACACTTCTATCTTGGTGTGGTTCGTAGGCAAAAATTGGAATCCAGATTTCAGTTTCTTTAATAAAGTCACGAATCCATGCTCGGGATGGATTCAGTGGATTAGTCTCAATCCATATTTTTATAATCTTGGTGTTTCTTTGGGAAGGGTTGGAAAAGTGGATCGACATGTTCATTGACCTAACCGTGAAACACACCCTTAGAGAGCATTTCTTGCTATTTTTGTATTTTTTTGTCTTCAAGAAAAAGTGTTGAAACATAAGTGCAATATGCTATCATTCATGAAGTCAAATCAGTGCATGGATGATCCAGACTTCATTATGGGGATGGGGGTAGGGGGTGCGAGGATGGAGGTGGGGTGGGGAGAAGGAAAGTGAAAATGTTATAGACTGGGCCTTATCATCATTTTTTTTTTTTTTTTTTTTGCAAAAGAAGGGGAACCCATGCCCCTCTGCTAACAACTTTGCGATAAGACTTATAGGTTTCTACCCTAAAAAGCTTTGCCATTGGTTTTAGTAGTGTTCAGTACAGCAATGGTCTGCTGTTTGTACTTCAACAATAGACAAAATTAATATTCTCAGTATTGAACTGAAGGCTCATGTGGTACAATGTTTTCACATGCAAATATTTTTACTGATATCCCACTGCATGAGCCTCCATTGCAAGCTAGTTCCCGTTCAATACCGAAAATACATTGTTGTCTATTCACACAAAGATAATCATTCCAAAAGAGTGGTTTCTCTTCAAAATTATTTGTTATTTTATGTTTGATATTGTCAAGTTTTCTTTGCTGGGCCAAATCTTTGAAAAATCAATTTTGTCTCTGGTAGGCCATTGATGAAAATCAACGACTGGTTTTTGTTCGTTAGCATTCAATGCAATAACCTATTTAATATTGATTAATATTCGGCAGTCTCTGAACAAAATATAGTCAGTTTACATTCATTTAATATCAATCAGCACTATAAGTTGCACAGCCCAGGCATCAATTCATAAAAAAAAATGAGTTATTAGAATACAAGAATTTGGTTTTATCGACTGAGTCGATAAGGTAAATTAGCCACCGTAAAAAGATTCGAGAAAGCTGACGTTTCGAGCGCTAGCCCTTCGTTTCGGCTAGCGCTCGAAACGTCAGCTTTCTCGAATCTTTTTACGGTGGCTAATTTACCTTATCGACTCAGTCGATAAAACCAAATTCTTGTGCTTCACTCCCACCGACGCAGCACCATAGTTTCTCTAGAAACTAACCCCATTCATTTGTTAGAAATACACTTGGGTTGGCCAGTCACTCGAGGGGGTGGAGGGGGGGGGGGGTACTTCCTAGTAATAAGAATGGGAATATAGATAGATAGATAGATAGATAGATAGATAGATAGATAGATAGATAGATAGATAGATAGATAGATAGATAGATAGATAGATAGATAGAGAATCTTTATTTAAACATGGTAAAAATTCGTCAGCTAAAAATCATTATAATACTTAACACAAAGCAATAAACTATTATTAAAAAAAATATCTATATATGAAGAATTTAATTAAATAATAAAAAGCTGCTTTCCACGAATGCCGTGCCTTATATGTGGCTTGATTGGTCGTTTTTTTTTTGTATTTTTTTTGGGGGGGGGAGGAGGAAGGGGGTAGTTTTATTTTAGTGGGATTTAGGGTTTTTAAATTACAGCACATTACTAAGTTGGAATTGCAAAATTTACATTTTCACAAAAGTGACTAAGATGGGGTCTATAATTTGGTCACTGAATAGACTATAAAGAGGTAAGTTCTCTGAGAGGCCAGCGCCACATACCCAGCAAAATTTGATTGCGGAGCCCCTCCCCCCAAAGGAGTTTTAAAAAAAGTTATACAAACACTTAAGCACGTGAAAATGTCCAATATCGGTGCTTACCAGCGCAAAATTGACCCGGTCTTGCCAAATTCAAAATGGCGACTGTTTGCAAATTTAAAGTTTCCATGCGGTGGGAAAATTAACAATAGGTCCAGGGGTACTCCCCAAAAATTTTAGTGGCGGTATGCGACGCCCTTCTTAAAATCCTAACCGCTTTAAGTGCCATAACCTATTTTTTTTTTATTTTCGTACGTCACGTAATGAACATCTGCGAAATTTTTTTTTTTTTGATTTCAGTAAAACGTGAATTTTTTAATGATTTTTAAAGTCTTCGAAATTTGCCGCCATTTTGGTCCAACATTCGTATTAGTCTCCTCTCGGTTTCTCTCGGTTAACAAAGAATCCGTGACGTAGATTAAGGAACACATAACTTCAAACAAAGGAACTTGTGACTTCAAACAATGGAACTGTGACGTACATTAAGGAACATGTGAGCCTGTTGACCTTCTTAACAGCGGGACGGGTATACCACAAAAAAAAATAGGATTTGGAAGATTTCAAATATTCATAAAAAAATTCACGTTTTGCTGAAATCAAAAAAAAATTTCGCAGATGTTCATTACGTGACGTTTAGATTTAGATGCGAAAATAAAAAAAAATCAGGTTATGGGCACTTTAACCCTCGGACGTACAAGAGCGGGGATGGGGGGGGTGCTTGCCACCCCCCCCCCCCTAAGGTTTTTCTCCGGTATTTTCAAGACCATTTTAGATTAGCACATGCCGTTTTCAGTAGCTGTTCATTTATCCATTTTGGTAAAGTTTGGAGACAACCGGTTGCTATGGTAACGAGATATGACGTCATAAGTAACATGTGGCCAAGCCATTTTTGAATAAAAATGTGCATTTTTCACCTTTGTTCAGTGAAAAAACATATAAAATGCTACCAAAGGCATTAAAATGTTTAATTGTATGTTATTTTGCATCTCTAGCAAACAATATTTGCAATTTCCGCGTTTTCCCGATAAATTTGAATTTTTAGTAAAATCCAAGATGGCGGCCGTCTTGGCGGCCATTTTGGATGACGTCACGGACCCCCAGCAGCGTCACAACCCATAATATTTACCTTATCTTGTTGAGCACATCGCGGGCTATCTATTAGATGGATAATATTTCCGAAATATTGCGACATCGCAAAAACCCAAGGGGGAGGTTTCAACAACCCCCCCCCCCGCCCCCCTTGTGCCACGGTGCGGGTATACGTTAGCGTGTACGTCCGAGGGTTAACCAAGCATATCCACAATGCCCTAATGTAGCTTGTATAAAGAACTAACCCGCCGGACAAAAGTCCATAAAGTTTAACAAGCCTTTGTTAACAACTTTTGTTCCTTTTTTTGTAGATACCTAAAACTCGTTATGCGCATGCGCATTAACAAGATAAAAGGAGGGATAATGATCGACGCATGGAATGTCACGCGATCCCGAATACAGTGTAACTACAATGCGGAAAAAACTGACAACTTGTGCATATATATCGCAAAGTAGTTACGTTAGGATTTAAAATCTATTTGAAATGAAGTTCTAAATTCAGTGTTTAAATTTTCAAACAAAATTCGACAGCATACATTTGCCCGTCGTGATTTAAATGATCATTTCTTGACCCTATTCGGCCTGAGGGGGGGCACAAAGTGCCCGCGCTAACTTTGAACGTTCATAACTTCTTTAATATGTATTCAAACGCCATCAAACTTTGTGACTTTTCCTAAAATTTATCTGGCAACAATTTTGTATGACAATTTTTTGATCATGTGACTTGACCCATTTTTTTTGAAATTTGCATATTTGTACCTTTGAATGAAGAAAAACAATATTTATTGGTGTAACTTTTATATTTTTACGTCATTTAGCGTTTATTTATTGGTTTTGATTAATTTTGAGTCAATTTGGACGGTTTTTAAGAGGTTTTAAAAAATTTCAGAAATCCAAGATGGCGGATCCAAGATGGCGGCCGTATAACTAATTACCTAATAACTACGTCATATGACGTCATCATTCCATTGTGCGGACCGCAAAGGAGACAGTTTTGGACGTACTATGTACCCTCTAGGTTTCATTGTCGTAGCCCTAATGTTCTTGAAGTTACGAAGGGGGGGCACAATGTGCCCCCCCCCCCCCCCCCCGGGTTAAGGAACTCAAAAAAAGCCCAGGCCGAATAGGGTTAAAGAACGGTGACGAAAATTTGCAGTTACAATGAGACGGTCGAGTTAAGGCCGGTTTACACATGCGATTTTTTGTGCAATTTTGTCGCACTTGTCGATGCAATTTTTGTCGCACGCAAGTTGCATCTTGAAATCGCATGTGTAAACGGGCGGCGATTTCAGTGCGATTTGGGCGCGATTTCTCGCGCGATGTCACAGAGGTTTCGAAACCTGATGCAACTTGTCGGCGATATTTGGGAAATAACAGCAAATCAAAGCAGATGTCGCACCCGAATCGCACAGGAAATCGCCGCTAGCTTACACTTGCGACAAAAATTGCATTGGAGAGCGCGACAAAAATCGCATCAAAAATCGCATGTGTAAACGGGCCTTTAATGATAACTTCACGGAAAATAATCAACCAAAAACAGAAAGAACTGAGAACTTTCTTCGCCTTTTCCCACTGGTGATTGAATTATTACGCTCGATTCAGAGCAAACTTGTTTGAAAAAACGGGGTTCGATAACAGTGGTGCAAAGAAAGTTCTTTCGAGAATATTTACCAGAGCAGCGAGCCAACATTGCGTGTACCGGAGGCTGACGTATCCAAAGCGGATCTTAAATCCGTAGACCATTCCAAGTATAAAGAAAATGGCGGACAATCGAGAGGACCATCAGGCTGCGTTTGTTAAGGCTTTCCATTGCAATAACTTGGATTGTGCTTAATCACAAATTAAACAGCGAACGTTCAGACTGACTAGAAGCACGTGACATGTCCGATTACGGAATGGATACTCCAAAAACAGATCTGTGGGCTCCCTGTGCAGATGCACTGCTGGAATTAATAGAGCACGGCTATCCCGGCTGATTCAAATTGCTCCCTTTGAAGCAAATCAGCATGTATCCTGGAAACGGCACGTTTTCTTGAGAAGTCGGGTCGGACGAAGGCTGTCAACGAGCGATGAAACCGCGACATGTAATACAAGAGAAACGAGAGATACGAGAGAAGTCTCCTGCACCAATCGATCGGGAGCATGAAAATTGAAAAAAATATCGAAATGCATACACCTTTTTCGATGGTTTACTGCGCCTTTCAATAACATGCGGAATTTGAAATTCAAATCTCCACCAACAGTTGCGTTATTCCCTGCCGTCAATCAGAATTAATACGAAAGCCAACGACCATGTAAAAAAGAAACAAACAAAATGGATCGAAATCTGCCAATTATAATGCACGGACGTGACCTTTTGAACTCATTGAAGAGAAGATCTGTTTCCTGAGAGGTAAGCTACGATGATTGACGGCAGTGTAAAAGGCAACCGTTGGTGAAAATTTAAATTTCAAATTCCGCATGTTATTGAAAGGCGCAGTAACATATAACAGGCGGGGAGATTTTATCAGTTGTGTTTTTTTTTTTTTTTTTTGCAATGAGTAATTGTCCGCACGTCCTGCATGTTAAGCCATCAAATAAGACTGTATATTTCAATATTCTTCTAAGTTGAATAATAAATATTTTACCTGGGTGTGTTTGTCTTCCCTTTTCAGCTCACGTGACGTTAAACATTAAGTCTGAAACCATGTTAACTCTTCCTTTAAACTCTTCCTTAAGTACGCAGTGCCAGTAGCCGGCGGTCGGATCGACGGTTGAGAATATCTTTAATTTGCTCTGGCCAGTTCGAGCATCGAATCGTCTAGGACCGGCAGCTGATATGTTTCTCTCCCTAGTGCTTGATTCAACGGGCGCGGATCTATACATATTCGTAAAGCGCCGGACTTCTTGGTTGCTATAACGACAAACTGCTCACCCATTCTGTGGGCTTATCTACTTTCGCTAGGACATCTACACTCTGTAAGCGGTCTAGTTCTTCTCTGTATTTATCTTTCAATGCTGTTGGGACTCGACGTGACGGTGTGATGGATGGTTCAGCGTCCTCATTAACCTGCAGATGGACTGTACCGGGTAAATTTCCTAGTCTTACAGACGCAAAACTGAAGCTGCAAAATAAAGAAAGTGTCTGTTATAAACAGTGACTCGGGCGACATTCACAACAACTCGCAGTAACAGGAACACAAAATTTATTACGACAATGTGCTACAAAACTACAGCTATAAACTAATAAAGTTCATTATAAAGTTCAGTTCGCTTATCTGCCTGGATCCAGAAGGTCTTTAAGGTCCAAGAACCAAGAAACGGAGCGAAGCGAAGCGAAGAAAAACGTCAACGATCGAGCGAACAGAAATATTTTACACACTCAGCAAATCCTACATTATATATGGGCAATGAAATGATTATATAACATATACGCGTGACTTGAACAACAATACGGGAGCGTGACCTTCATAATACTAGGTCCTTCGGGAATACGTCTGCATATCGCCGGATTAGCTCCTCTGCTGTCTCGATCTTTCTCACGTCTTCGCGCGTTTTTCTCTCTGGCAGAAAGACTGATACGAAATTATCTGCATGTATCGTGATCAGCTCCATTTGTTGTGCTGTACATGCGCCTAACAGAGGTGTTAAGTCATCTGGAACAACAACAAATTCAATTTAGTACTTCTTTCCGATTCTAGGATTCTTGATTATTAAAGCGGGTGATTCGGAGGGCCTTCAACTCCTTTCCATTCTACATCTTCAATGTTTTGTTCGATGGTGTTACGTGACTTCCGGTGGCGTGACACTGGTTAATAATATTTATCGAAGCGCCAAAGTCAATTTGAAACTTTACTTTCTTGTCGTTGATTTGCATTTCTGTGTAGATCTCTTGGCGTAACCGGATGTTTGTGCGACAGCATTAATTGGCTCTACTGTGATACCGGCAAGGAATTCATAATCGCTCTCATAGCTGTCATCGTCGCTGTCATTAGAGATGCTTTTGCTGTCATAGTCTTATTGTTCTGGAACACCGTGTACACCTCCACGGGGATTTCCTTTACGGAAAACGACTGAGAAAAGATTTCGGCCATTGCATTTTTGGCAACGCTTTTGCCAGGCTGGGCATAGGTTTCTCTCCATTGGATGATTTCCGCCACAGAATTTACAGTTGTGTGTTACGTTCCCGTGTTTTGCGGATGTGTCATCCTTGGCATTCCGATCATATTTTCGTCTCTTAACAGGTTTCCTGCTGGGTTTAGATTGCTCATTCAAACCATTTACCTCATGTGTGTTACTACTAGCTGCTCCCGAGACGCTTTTAAGATACGATGTTGCGGCTTCGCTGCTTTTACACAGATCAATGCACTTTTTCAGATCTAACTTCCTTTCTTGTGAAAGGCGTTTTCGCATATTGTGCTTGTTTACTCCCAGCATGTAAACGAATATTGACAACAACAATAAGCTTATAGATGTTTCGCATTTAGAGTTTTTAGTGCAACATCGATCAAAAAGGATTTCACAACCGAAACACGCGTTTTGATGCGTATCTACCTTAAAATAATAACATTTAGTCTTTTTCGAGCATGTATTCCTCGATAGCGTGGTGAGTTGATGTTATGGCCTACCTCTGGAAGACCCGAGTTCGAGTCTCGCTCGAGTCGTTTGTTTTTTTCTTTCTTCGGACTGGACATTATGAAAGTGATGTACTGTTTTTTTTTTTTTTTTCTTTCGTTCGTCGAAAATCCTTACGTTTAACTTTTTGTAAAAAAAAATATCGAACCGTGTCAGTGCGAAAACGTAAGCTTACGACAATATTGCGTTACGCGTTAGCATTTCGTCTTCACGCGTTTGCTCTACAAGGAGCCTTTGATCAGACATAATTTAAGCTTATGTTTCGCCGTTAAAGCACTCAAAACACTCGGGAATCAATGCTGCGATGAGTTAAAGGCGCCACGAGTTCAAGCTGTGTACATGCAGCTTCTTGTTTATTCTGTTTTAAGAAGCAGTCATAAACTCGCATAAAATCGTTTAAATTGCACATGAACCGAAACAAATAGAGCTCGAACTTGCCGTTGTATGATTTTCTTAGTTTAATCTCACTTGTCAAGCTCTTCGGGAACGAAGGGTGACGCAGTGTTTAACAGGGAAACAACATTTGTGCCAACGTGTTTCGTCTGGCTAGCTTAGATCAAAACTATGCGCACTTTATCAATATTTTACAAGGAAGCGAATTGCAAAACAGAATCATTGGCAATGAAATGGGCACAATTATATTAGGCCCAGTTCAAACGTCGAACTTCACATGTGCCGAACCTAATGCAAATGAGCAAAATCTATTGTTCTTGCTAATTTGCATTAGGTTCGGCACATGTGAAGTTCGACGTTTGAACTGGGCCTTAGTTACTTCAAGCAATTAAACACAACTAGTAAAGCACATAGCATTTAAATTGGCATCTGTTGTTGATAATGTTCCAGATATGCCTCATGTGTCTTAACCATTTAGCTGTTAATTGTCACTTGACAAGCGACTTCCTTGATGGTCGGTTTGGAAAGTTATTCATTTTTATCTAAGATTTGCTATCTCGTTTCTTTTCCCTGATACGCTTTCTCTGATCTCCGTTGTTGTTAATATTTTCAGAAATGAGTAAGTTTAAGTTGCGTTCTTTTGACTGATAATTTCAATGAAATAAAAAGGTGGGATAATGATCGACGCATGGAATGTCGCGCGATCCCGAATACAGTGTAACTACAATGCGAAAAAAAAAAAAATGACAAGTCGTGCATATACATCGCAAAGTATTTACCTTAGGATTTAAAATCTACCTACAACGAAGTTCTAAATTCAGTGTTTAGATTTTCAATCAAAATTCGACAGCATACATTTGCCCGTCGTGATTCAAATGATCATTTAATAAGGAACAGTGACGAAAATTTGCAGTTACAATGAAACGGTCGAGTTAATGATAACTTCACGGCAAATAATCAACAAAAAACAGAAAGATCTGAGAACTTTCTTCGCCTTTTCCCACTGGTGATTGGATTATTACGCTCGATTCAGAGCTAACTTGTTTGAAAAAACGGGGTTCGATCACAGTGGTGCAAAAGAAAGTTCTTTCGAGAATATTTACCAGAGCAGCGAGCCAACATTGCGTGTAAAGGAGGCTGGCATATCGAAAGCGGATCTTAAATCCGTCAACCATTCCAAGTATAAAGAACATGGCGGACATCACAATCTCGACAATCGAGAGGACCATCAGGCTGCGTTTGTTAGGGCTTTCCATAGCAAGAACTTGGATTGTGTTTACCTTCTGACGAATTAAACAGCGAACGTTAAGACTGACTAGAAGTACGAGACATGTCCATTCAAGCGAAACCGATTATGGAATGGATACTCTAAAATCAGATATGTGGGTACCCTGTGCAGATGTGCTGAAATTAATAGAGCACTGCTATCCCGGCTGTTGCAAATTGCTCCCTTTGAAGCGGATATACATGTATCCTGGAAACTGCACGTTTTCTTGAGAAGGCTGGTCGGACGAAGCGAGCGATGAAATCGAGCGATGAAATCGAGCGATGAAATCGAGCGATGAAATCGAGCGATGAAATCGCGTCATGTGATACAAGAGATTCGAGAGATACGAGAGAAGTCTCCTGCACCAGTCGACCGGGAGCGTGAAAATAAAAAATTGAAAAAAATATCGAAATACATACACCTTTTTCGATGGTTTATCATACAATAGGCGGGGATATTTTATCAATTACGTTTTTTTTTTTTTCTTTTTTCTTTTTCTGTCTTTTTGTTTGCGAGCAATGAGTAATTGTCCGCACGTCCTACATGTAAAACCATTGCGAATAAGGTGTGTATGTTTTAATATACTTCTCAGTTGAATAATACATATTTTACCTGGGTGTGTTTGTCTAAAAACTTGTTTAACTGCAAAAACCGTGGAAAAGATCTTGCTGATTTTTCGTTGGATCTCACCTAATCAGCTAAAATGAATCAATATACTAGACGAGAAGTTCAAGGTCAGGTAGGACTACTGCAAAGCTGATACAACGAGTAAATATATTTGAAACAATATTTCGTCTGGCCAAACCAGCCTTCTTCAGGTTATAAGATGTTTCTAAATTATAAAATGAAAATACAACGTTATATAAAGGAGAATGTCGCAATACATATTTAAACAAGAGGCTAGCTGGTAGCCTGTACTCATGCGCTTGCATAAGAACGTTTTATGGTTATTTTAACTGGTTCACGCACCCCATTTTGCGTGACATGTAAGTCTTGTTTTGTTTACATAATATCAGATATCATTTATTACG
This sequence comes from Cladopsammia gracilis, assembly GCA_022457155.1. Taxonomy (NCBI): domain Eukaryota; kingdom Metazoa; phylum Cnidaria; class Anthozoa; order Scleractinia; family Dendrophylliidae; genus Cladopsammia; species Cladopsammia gracilis. The sequence goes on from JAJGOT010000020.1 coordinate 2,272,076, forward strand.
ACTGAATTTACAACTGAATTTAAACACGTTTTATAAGGGGCCGGTCGCACTAGGCCGATTTTTTTATTTACTTTGCAAAAAAATCTCTCAACGCTGATGCTAGACGAGTGCGACGGAAATGTTTTACTTTGACAAAATTTTCGCAACCTTTACCAAACTACAAAGAAGCCGCGACCAAAAATCGGCGAGCCCTAGGAAACAAATAACTGTATATGCAAAGACCACCGTAACGAGATAGAAGCACCGCATCCTGTAGTAAAGGATCTCATCAGCTATAAAATAAAACGATATGATATAAAAAGCAGGGCTGATAAATGGTACGGAAACGACTATATTTGTAAAAAATCCAATATTTCGAAAGGCACAGTCTTTCTTCTTCAGGGTCTTACAGATAATGAGAGCCCTAGGAGCACGCCGATTTTTTGTCAGGCGATGTTATCGCGCGTTTTTGTTTGTTTTGTGTCCGCAAAATCCATTAGCACTTCAAAATCCATTAGCGCGGAATTTGATCCATTTTACTTAATATACACGTTTCTTAGTTCATACACCCCATCTGCGACGTCCATAAATGTTTCAATAGCCGTTGTTTTTTTTTTTTTTCAACATTCATAGCGACACCAGCATTTTCGAATGATCCTCCGTGCGCTAAACGATAAATCCCAATTGCGTGAACTTTTTCTGGTGTTACACAATTCCTAAATCGTGTATCCTCCCTTTGATGGTCAGGGCGTAGAATTCTTAGTAGCCGATCAAATGTACTTCGCTTCATTCTCATCTGACGATAAAGAAAGTTCTCAGGTATGATTCTGTGGTTGAAATGTATCTCAAACCAAGATTCTGCGGGTCGGGGAAGCACCTAGTACGGACGAAATCGACGGCCACGTCTTCAAGGATTTGTCTGCTGCAAAAGTACCTCCAATTCGCCAGTCGCAGAGGAATAAGAGCAGTAGTAGCAGCTGTTGTTGAGCGATATTTTGCAGTGCAAACCAGCAAACTGCGATGATTACAATAATGTTTCTTGAAAGAACTATCTCTTTCACATAATTTTTGTTCTTAGCAAAATGTTGTGACATCTGATATTTGTCCGCGCAAACTGGCGTGCATAGCTGAAATGAATACTACAGAACAAACAATTTGAATGACGTTTCCAGTTGTAAATATACATTTTTGTCATGTTTTTATTTCTCAGTGCGACCGTGATCAACGCTAAAAATTTGTTAAAGGATAAATTTTCTAATAATTTGCTTGAGCCTACATTTTTTTTTTCCGCCTAGTGCGACCGGCCCCTAAGCATCTCTCCAAAACTAGCGACAACACAAAGAAAAATTCAATCACAAATTGATATCAACATAAATTCCCATCGAAAAATGTAATTTCAAATGTCCAAATGCTAGTGCCTTGACTCGGCTATTTGAAAACAAGAACGTGATTACGGGCACGCCGAAATCACGAGGTCGTGTGTCAACCAACCAGACCAGTGAAAGTTGTCCCGCGGGATACGGGAAACTTTAAAAATATCAAGGCCATTTGAGCGGAAATGACCTACAAGTTATAAAAACTAAAGATAAGGCTAGTATCGTAAACTACAATTCATCACGTCTGTTCAACCCACGTGGTTGTAGTGTTTTCGCTCTATCTATTAAATACGACTCTCTGGCTGTTCGAATAGAATCCCATGAATTGTGAATTATTTCTAGTGGAATAAGTTGCATGTCAGTGTTGGAATGGTTAGAATGGGAAAGAAAGTGTTCAGAGACAGTAGTAGGTTTGGATTTAATGTTTGGTTTCGTGTGTCGCACTTCGTAGTTGCTCGTGTTTCGGACGTGCGCGTTTCCTTGTGCGTTTGGGTGTAACGGCTACCCAGCTGTTGCGTTCAAGGATTTGTGCGTGTGTCGAGCGTTTAAGTTTGCTCGTATGCCGAGCGTTTTAGATCTTCGTGTGTTTAGCGCTAAGTTCGCTCGCCTGTCGAGTGTTATCGCTCCTCGTGTGCTCGTGTGCTCGTGTGCTCGTGCGCCTAACGTTAACGTTTGTTCGTGTGTCGAGGGGGAAAAGTTTGTTCGTGTGTCGAGCGAGAGAGTTTGCTCGTGTGTCGGGCGAGAAAAGTTTGCCCGTGTGTCGAGCGAGGAGGTTTGCTCGTGTGTCGAGCGGGAAAAACTTGCTCGTGTGTCGAGCGAGAAAAGTTTGCTCTTGTGTCGAGCGAGAAAAGTTAGCTTGTGTGTCGAGAGGGAATAGTTGGCTCGTGAGTCGAGCGGGAAAATTTTGCTCGTGTGTCGAGCGAGGGAAGTTTGCTCGTGTGTCGAGCGAGAAAGTTTGCTCTTGTGTTGGGCGTAAACGTTCGCTCGTTTGTCGAGCGTAAGGGTTCCTCGTATGTCGAGGGTGAAGGCGGGTTTGCTCGTGTGTCGAGCGATACAGTGCCTCGGGTGGAGCGTTTGGGTTTGCTCGTGTGTCGAGCGAGAGAGTTTGCTGGTGTGGCAAGTGTGCACGTTTGTTCGTGTGTTGAGCGCGAACGTTATTCGTGTTTGGAGCATTTGTTAGTTGCTCATGTGTGGAACGTAGGAGTCAGTTGTGTGTCGAGCGCAAGAGTTGTTTGTTTGTCGAGTGTGAGACCTCTTTGCGTCTCGCGGTTAGTTTTTGCTCCTGCTTGAGCTGCTCGTACGTCGACGGTAAGGTCTGCCCGCGTTACAAGGGTAGTTTGCTCGCTTGTGAGCGTCGTTTGCTCGTGTGTTTGTCTTTGGTTTTTTGTGTTCCGCGTTGTTCAGAGTTTCGCGTCTGTCAGGTGTGGGAGGTTGCTCATGCGTCGTGGTTTGGCGTGATTTGTTCGCATTCTAGGGTTCAGTCGCCGTGTGTTGAACTCGCCCTCTTACTCGCGGGTCGGCTTTTCATTTGCTCGTATGCCAGCCTATGTTGTTAGTGTTCGATCCTGGAGACGCTTGTGGGCCAAGCCTGACTGTTTCTTGGGTGTCTGCCGTAACATGTTTGCGTGTCGGCTGTTAGTGATGATCGTGTGCTGAGCGTCGGCTTTATGCTTTTACGCCGTGCAAGATGTCCCTCGGGTACCTCGGGGGACTTTCTTCGCGCCCCGTGTGTTTTGCGTGAGTTTTTCTCTACTCTGGCTTTTTCATCGCGTTTTCGGGTCTGCAATTTGGCTTTTGCTCCATTGTTTGTCTTCTCACGCGCGTCCAAGCGCTTGTGCTGCTCTTCTGTTTTCGTATGGATGTTTTTGTCTAATTATATATCGCCTTTTTATGTACTTGAGCGTGTCTTTCCGTATTGTTTATCAACCTGTTTTTCGAGTAATAGTAAAATACTAACGTTTATTTCTCCAAAGATTATGCACGTTTACAGAAATGAATAATTAAGAGATAAAGAGAAACACGGCAAAAAAATAATCCGACTTATACCTCGTCCTCATGGCTTGTGTATATTAATGGTGTTTAATTAAGTGGATTTTTCGGACAGCATGCCAATCACATACAATTCCGTTTTTCGGGCCTTGTATTTGTCGTAGGAATTGGGGGTCTTCGGTTTTATTTTGTGCCTTATGCTAGGCTCTTTCTGTTGTCATCGTTTTGTTATCTCTGTCATCCAGGGAGACCATGAAAACGACATTGTCACCCTTTAAAAAGAGCTGGCCGCTCTCAGAGAACTCCACGACACTGGCTCTGTTGATTCAGCACTGGCTCTCCTTCGCCAACATTTGGCAAGACCAGCCGGTGTCTTTGACCCTCACGCGGCCCTCGCCGCTTTGGACCATTTGGTGGATATGGCCAGAGACAAGGCCGACCATAGGGCTTCTCGTTTTAGTGTGGTTCTCCGTCAAGCACGCCCTTTGCTTCTTAACTCGTCTTTCCAGCAGCTGTTGTTGAAGCTCGTAGGAGACAAGGAGAAGGTCGCCGTGGTGAAGGAGATCCAGAAGGCCCTAAAGCAGGTACCTTCGGATCCTTTCTCCCTTCGTCCTAGAGATCGCCCCGCACCGTACCCTAGACGTCCACCTCCTGTATGTTTTAATTGTGGGAACAGAGGCCATTTTGCATCACGATGCTTTGCGCCTGTGCGCCGTGGTACCACTGGCCGAAAGCGTTTCTGACTTACACGTTTGTGTCTCTTACAGCACTTTCCATTAAAATTTTGTCTTGCTGGTTGTTGTGTTTTGCTTACCTTGTTATAGCCCGGGTCCAAGTTTCCAATCCCTGGGTGCTACCTCCGCCCCTTACCCTCCTCCTTGCCGCGACCAGAAGGGTTATCTTAATCACGCCCTATAACCAGTCTTAGGACGGGTTTCTGGTCCGGCTTGGCTGTCGGGTAATTTTCCCTCCCGGTTTGGGGTTCCTACTCTTTTCCTCATTGCCAGTTTGTTCTTTGTCTTTACCTTGGCTCTTCAGCAAGCTAAAGCTCATCCTCGACCTATGCAATAGTGCGATTGGGATGGAAATCCCGTTAGTTGGGCCGGACCACTGCCATCTATTGAGATGGTGTCGAGGGGTTTGGTTTTGCCTCTCCCACTATGTTGCGTTTTCCATCGCCCTATAGTTTCATCGTTGGAAACCTGTCCTCCTGCCTGTCGTTTTGGAAAGTCATTTTACAAGACCGCCCAAAAGCCGGGGAGATCCTTCGTTACACCTCAGAGGGGTTAGAATGCAAGAGTTTTTTGTCCCTTTCCGCGGCGTGTTTAAAGGGCGAGCTTACCACTCCGACGCTACCCCTCCTGTTACGTTTCCCAATTCCTCATCATGCGTACGTTTTAGGGGTTTTGTTACTCAGACTGTCCTCGAAATGGTGCTCCCTCATTGTTTGGGGGGAGGTAGGCAAGGTTAAGTTGACCCTCTATACTTTTGGTTATGCCGATTACGATCGAACCGACCAAGCCCAGAATGTGCCACGACGAGAGGTTCTTGAATTTATGGATTGAGGATTGTCCTTTCTCCTTGTATTAAATCACTTGATTTACCCCGATACGTTGCCCCGGGACACTAGCAGACAACCTTTGACGACAAGAGTGGTTACGATCATGTCCGTTTGCACCCTTCCAGTTCCACTTATTTCGGTTTGCAGTGGGAGGGCTGGTTTTTCGCATACGCCACCCTGCCTTTTGGTTGGAAGGCAAGCGCCTACTTGTATCAAACCATCGGAATGGCAGCAACCAGTTTTGTTCGTTCAGTCGGGGTCCCTTGTTCCCATTACATTGATGACAGGCACGTTGGCCAACTGAGATTACCTCTTCGCGCACGTCCTCACCCGTTTACGGCTTTTCAATTAGCTGAAATGGCAGCTTTCATAGCTTGTTAGGTTTGAAGATCCCTGGATACGGCAGTCTACTATACCCAGAGGGGAAGGGTACTTAATATGTCTCGTGCGGCCTCAGCGTTGGCGGACAGCACGCGCACGACGGGCGGCTCCATTTCTGCGGCAGTTTCAGCGGCTGATACATTTCGCTCCAAGAGCAATCTGCGCGGTTTCTCTTTTGCCTTCCTGTAATGTGTGCCCTTCCCCAGGATTTAGTTAGATGCTAAGAGATTTTCTCTGCCTTTTTTACTTGGGTGTCTCTGAGTTTTGGAGGAGTGTTTATTAAAGTCGTTTGTATGGACTTTTGTGTGGTGTTTCGTCTGCTGTTTTTCGACTAAGGGTCTTTGCTAAATTTTGGCTCCCATATCTTAATTTCGCGTAGGCAGTGAGTGGTTGTTTTGGCAGTGAGAATGGTTTACGATAACGTTTGCTCCGGGACCATAAAGTATCACAAAAGAAAAGATCACATAGCTTGTATATAACACTGGAATGTATTGATGACTTAAATTAATGACTTAAAATTATTAGCTTAAATAGAAACTTAAAAGAATTCTACAATGTCAATTTAATATCTCGACAATAAATAATTTTTGTTGAAGATATTGTTACACATAATTAAAACAACCCAGGTTCAGATAGAAACCACTAACGGAAATGGTCTTTCGGACAGAAACCACCATTTAACAAAAAGACCCCTCTCGCCCCACCTAAAAAGATGGTGTCTTGTTCGTATAGCCCCCATACTATCAGAAGTAGAAACTGAGAGAAAGATAAAAATTTTCCTGTGCCATTTTACTAGCAATGCAAACTTCATGCAGACAGAATATTAAACTCTTATCTCTGATATTTTGGCAAAAAAATTTCCCATTAGACTCATTAGATAGTTAGTATCTTGTGTAACCCCCTACCCCTACACAGGGTAGGTCCTCGTCGAGTAAACTTGTTATGACCACTTCCCTAAAAGCCACCATCTTTAAAGTGATGATGTCATTTTTCCTGCAGCAAATGACAATTAAAAGCTAGTAATTAATTGTATGAATGATAACAGTTATAGAAAACTTGTTCAATCTCTAAACAGACAACAAATCGAGATTTTGTTACCATGTACATGTGTTACACTCTGTTAAAAATGACGAGAATGCCATTATTTTATAAGTGGTGGTGCATGTTTAGGGAAGAACTGAAACAGTAAACAAGAAAACCCAACACCAGTGCTGAGTTCAAATCTACTGCGGTTTTACCTTATGTCAAAGGTCTGTCCGAACAACTTCGCCGCTGCCTACAACAACAAGGCGTACGCGCTGTTTTCAAGTCGGAGACTACGCTTAGATCACACCTATTACGGCCTAAAGACGCTGTTGACCCGACTAAACAAGATGGCGTGGTTTACAGAATTCCCTGTGAATGCGGTAAAGTTTATATCGGCGAGACTGGAAGACCTATGCAAGACAGAATAAAAGAGCATGACCGAGATATCCGATTCGCCCGTACCCAGACCTCCGCCGTTTCAGAGCACGCCAACAACACCGGACACCACCCGCTTTGGAATGAAGTAAAGTTTATTGATCGTGATCCTCATTGGTACACACGCAGGGTCAAAGAGGCGATCCACATAAGACTTAACCCTAACAACATCAACAGGGACAGTGGAATAGAAATTCCAGAAGCATGGATGCCCACGATCAAGAAACACAACAACAGGAGAGCCGTACGACTACGGACCGCCGAGGGAACAATTCGCCGAAACAACGAGGATCAAAATGCGCCAGTCACAGCTGTTGAAAACCAACCAATCACAGCAGAGCATCGTGCTTCATAAGGTGACGCGTAGCCAGTCGACCCCATCGCCTGAAGAAGACTAGCAGTATGCAGTCGAAACGTCGCGATCCACATCGGAAGTGACTACATCGTGAGACAAACGAAAAAATACTTCTTTACTAACATATTGTTTGTTTGAGGATCTTGTTAGATATTTTAATAGTAAACCAGGCGGAAATCCAGAGGAGTTGAAACTACTAACACTCGCTCCAGAAACAAGACAAGAGGAGAGCATCACCATTTTAAATGACGTCCAAAAAATGATAAAAGAGAAATTTGAGTCAAGAAATCACACAGTCTATCCTTAAAACAATATTTGGACATAATATGACAGCACTACATGATAGGAAAAAACTTACAGGAGATAGCCCAAAGGGCACTTTGATTATTATCTTGTAGGTCAATTCCGCTCCTCCTCATTTTCTAAATATGTATTGCGACATTCTCCTTTATATAATGTTGTATTTTCATTTTATAATTTAGTAACATATTGTAACCTGAAGAAGGCTGGTCTGGCCAGCCGAAATATTGTTTGAAATGAATTTACTTGTTGTATCAGCTTTGCAGTAGTCCTTGGACTTCTCGTTTAGTGTGTTTGTCTACCCTTTTCAGATCATGTGACGTTAAACATTGCGTCTGACACCATGTTAAAGACAATTATCTCTTCCTTAAAATTATGTTTTAAACCTATGGGCAACTCAAGAGAAATACAAATATTACACTTTCGTGAAATTTTTCGGACACTACAGTCCGTTACTAAAATCTTATTAGGTTAACACAACATAAAATTATTTTTGACGAAGAGGGTTATCTTCAAACCACTCTTAACACTGCATACAGAAATAATTACTAAGGTTGCAGCGCGCGCCGTTAGCGTCTTGTGAAAATGTTGTGAAATCGTTCGTAGGTAGGATCTTTCAATGCCATTATGCTGTATATGCGACCGATGTCTGGTGTATTCTTAGCTCAACGTAATAGTTGCTTTTTTGTTGCGCAAGTCAGTTAGGTGTAACGATAAGTAAACAGGCACACGGATACCAAAACATCAACTGTATTGAATCAAGAACAGAACTACTTGATAAACAACATGGCCGCGCACACGAGGAATGGTCACGTGCCCCCGATCGGCGGGAAAGCTAAATACTTCATATAAGCGCACTCGTTACATCTCCTTTCCTTAGTTTCAACAAAAAAAAAATCAGTGTTAGAAAATGTTTCTATGCCTCAGAGTTCTTGTGTATGAAACAAAGCCACAGTGCATAACAGGTAAACATAACAAACATAGGTAAACTATAAACGAACAAAAGGAGGCAAAGTCAAAATGTCTCGTTCCTCAGCATTCATAATCTTCAAGCCACTGCGGTGGGCGATGTTCGTGCGTTGGACGACTAGGTGGCTCTGGAACTATTGGTGTTTACGAAACTAATGGTTGCGGGAACTCAGTCGGCAACTCGGTCTGCTCAGTTAGCTCAGTCGGCTCGCTTGTTTCTTTGGGAGTTGCTCTTAACCATCTGCGGTTTCGATGATAATGTTTCCCACATCTCCGATAACCTGTCGAAGAGACCATTCTTTCTCACTTGGCAGGCGCATTCTTATGGCGTCAGCACCATCTAATTTCGGCAATTCATGCGTGTGTTGATCATAATAGTGCTTCTGTTTCTGCTTTCTCATCTTAATCTTCTCTGGTACATTAGTAATCACATTCGGCTCTAACAATGTCTTAGCTACTGGGAGACGAGTGCGTGTTCGCCTGTCATACAGTAACTGAGTAGGTGCAGCATGCATGCCCTCAGTAGGTGTGTTGCGCCATTCAAGTAACGCCAACAAAAAATCACGTTTGTCTGCACGGGCTTTCATCAACAAGGACTTGCAGGACTTCATTGCATTTTCGACACGACCGTTATTCTGTGCATGGTAAGGGCTTGGCGTAATGTGATGAAAGTCCCATTCTTTACTGAAGGACTTAAAATCTTCACTGTTGAAAGGTGGTCCGTTGTCACTAATTACTGTCACAGGGAAGCCATGTCTGGCGAACCAGGTCTTTAAAACCGTAATGACACGATCACTTGTGGTGTGGCTCAGATCTTGTACCTCAAAATAACCAGAATAGTAGTCAACGGTTATCAGGAAACCCTGCCTCTCAAGCATAAGCAAATCAACCCCGACTTTCTCCATGGTAAATTGGGCACCTCATGGGGCTGCAATGGTTGTTTGCATTGTTCAGGCCGATAACTGTTACAAATGCCGCATTTCGACAGGTAATCCTTGAGCTGCACCGTGATCCCAGGCCACTAAACAATATCGCGAGCACGACGCAGTGTCCCTTCGACCCCAATATGCGACTCATGCAGGCTCTTCACAATGTCAGGACGTTCACCAGCAGGTATCACTAAACGATGACCCTTGTACACCAACCCGTCTTCTGTGGTCAGCTCATCCCGGCTGTTCCAATACAACTCAATCACTTGTTTTCGACGTCTGTCATATTTACTTTACGTGCTTGTGCCAAGGTCTCCGGCCATCCTTCACAGATAACATCGGATAGAATCTGCAACTCCTTATCCTTAGCAGTCTCCTCGCGCTACTTCTTTAGCCGAGTAGGAGATACAGTCAGTTCTTCATCATGTTTGATCTGCTTTAACTCAAAGGCAAATAGTCGTTCCTTAATTGAACGGACATCACTGTTTGGGACATTTCTCAACTGTTCGCCCTCCACATATGCTCGACTTAAAGTGTCAGCCAAGAACATGGTGGTGCCTTTCTTGTATTCCACTTGGAGGTCATAGTTCTGCAAGCGGAGTCGCATACGTTGAAGGCGCTTTGGGGAGGTGTGGATGGGTTTCCTGAATATGGTTTCCAACGTTTTATGGTCTGACTGGACAACTACGTCACTTCTTGCAAAGATGTACTGATCAAATGTTTCACATGCAAAGGCTATTGCAAGTAGCTCCTTCTCTATTTGAGCATAGTTTTGTTCTGTAGGAGTCATCAAACGGGAGCTGTAAGCCACTGGATGCCTTTCTTGTAACAAAGCGGCTCCAAGTCCGGTCCGGTCTCGGAAGCATCGCACCGGATAACCACTGGTTTGCTCACGTCATAGTAAGCAAGCACTGGTGCAGCAACAATCATTTCTTTGACGCGGTTTAAAGCATCTGCATGAGCAGGTAGCCAGCACCATTCTGCATCACCTTCAGTGAGTTTCTCAGGACTTCTGTTTCCTCTGACAAGCGTGGCAGAAACTTTGCCAAATAGTTCACGATGCCAATGAACCTACGCAGAGAGTGAACATCAGTGGGGTCTGGCATTCGTACAATTGCCTCCACCTTGCATGGGCCAGGTTTGAGACCTTCTGAGGTTAGAATATGGCCAATGAAAGGAACTTCTTGCTGTCTCGACCGGGCTTTCTTCTTGTTCAGCTTCAGGTTTCTTTCACGACAGCGATCCAGGAAAGCACGTACATTTTGGCCATGGTCTGACTGCCACTCGGCGGGTGTGTTTCCGTATCCAACGATCACAAAATCATCTGCAATGGCCTCTAATCCCTTACGCCCCTCTATGTGTTCTCGCATTCTGCGCTGCCAAACTTCTGGTGCACTGCTAATGCCAGACGGCATTCGCTTCCACCGGTAACGCCCAAATGGCGTGTTAAATGTGGTGAGCATGCTGGATTCTTTGTCAAGTTCCACTTGCCAGAAACCATTGCTGGCGTCAAACACGCTCAACAGCTTTGCTCCATTTAGCCTAGTTGCAATTTCTTCAATCGTTGGCATTGGGAAATGTTCACGTTTTATGCATGGCGACATTCAGATCTCTAGGATCTAAACAAATGCGTAACTTGGTTTTCCCCTCAGCTTCAGAAGGTGGTTTGCTCACCACCAGCATGCTGGATACCCAATCAGTGGGCTGATCGACTTTTGCTATGACGTTGTCAGCTGCCATTTCCTCAAGTTTCCTCTGCACTCGTTCGGTCATAGCCACGGGTAAACGTCGTGGTGGATGGACCACAGGCTTGATGGTATTGTCAGTTATAATGCTGTACTTGCCATCTAACTTTCCAAAGCCTTCAAACAAATCAGCATACTCTTCTAGTAAAGGGTCTTTCTCTGTCTTCAGCACGTTTATGGGGGGATCTCGGTCGCAATCACGGATCTTTATCAGGTTCATTTCTAACATAGTCTCCTTCGACAATATTGGCTCATAGCCATGACCCTTGACTACACTGGCTTGTACCTTGTGTGTTTGTCCTTTACGGTTTACATACAGGGTTGCTTTGCCCTCAGCGGATTGTTCATATCCATTAGCCAAGATCAAAACTGACTTTGCTCGAGTATCAAGAAAGTTTAAGTCCAGATCTCCGGTGACATTCTTGTATACATCTAAAGGCAATAGTTTGCATTCGGCTCCAGTGTCCATCAAGAAAGCCACTTCATGATCTGTGATAGCCTAAGCTTCCTTTGACACGTTGAGGGTCACCATCTCACGAGCCCCATGGCCCCCAACACCCGCAGTACTCAAATAAAACCGCTCCTGAACAGTGGACACCTTACTTTTGGCTGGGCACTTGACTACAAAATGATTCTTCTTTTTACAATATGCACAGGTCTGTCCAAATGCGGGACAGTTACGTCTTTCATGATTCCTTCCACAGAATCTGCAATCTCTGATCCTGTTATAAACGAATTATGTTCAAGTTTTTGAATTGTGAAAAGACTTGCATCTTGCTCACCAAGCGTTGGTGTCGAAGATCGTCAAACGCCGCCAGGTCGAGACGGTCCAGTTCGACAGGAAGAGTACGTAGAAAATTGTCCTTGGAGTCAACAACAATTCCACAACCTTCAAACAATTTACTACAGAAAGAAATGAAATGTTTTATGAACTTTCCGGTTGACGAAACAAGAACAACAAGAACAACAACTCTTCGAGTAGTGAAGTCGTGCTTTAAGGGTCTTGTAAGTGCCCCTAAGGTACGAGAATTAATTCAATATATTGTTATGATTTATTTTACATATACAGTCGCTTTTCCGGTCACACTAGGTGATCAGTCAAGAACGTTACTACACCGTACGTAATTTGAAACCTTTAATCAGTCTTTCGCAATCACTCGTGTACTTACATATATCTGTTGCTCGAAAAGAAAAAAAAACGAGATCGTTATCGAAGGAAACTCTCGCCAAACCCAGCAATAATAGCTGCGGTTACACGTTGCAACTTTTACCTAGGTAAATGCGAAATAACAATAGCCAAGACCATAAAAAGCGTGCAGCGGCTATTGTTATTTCAAATTAATCGTGCAGCGGCTATTGTCATTTCGAATTTACCTGGGTAAACGTTGAAACGTGTAACCGCGGCTAATGTAAGTTCCTTTTACTTGATATGTTTCGTTTCGTCATATTCCTTTTTCATCTTATGTTGTAAATAAATCCAATCATCCATAAGCTTGAAGTTGCCATATCAACGATATGACGTCACTAACACTTCGCCTCAGGCTATAAACCACTTGAAAAATCTCGACTTTTTCACAAATTGAAGCCCATTTTATAGAGTCAGCCGCCTTAGCTCGGAGCCAAGGCACAACTCAATTACTAACTAGGTAAGTCACGTAAACATATCACGTGTCCTATTTTGTAATAGAAGGTGACAGGCCAAGCATAAATCCCGTTCCTGGCTAAAATAGTTTTAGCCCTGCCTTAGAATGTTGCCCCAAATATGTGCTAGAGACTGATTTTTCCTTTTTGATCAAAATGAAGATATAAGAGGCCTCCACTGTCGTTCTAAATGTTGTCGATAATATTTCTTTGATCTTAGGAATAATTCTCTATCTGTGATACTGACAGAAGGAATTTACGTTTCCAGGGCCGTTTAGAATGTTTAGTTATGCCGTGGTTTGTTTGCTTGCTCTAAGCCCGACAACTGAGTTTAGTTAATGAACATTAACTAAAGTATGACATTCAGTGTGTACAAGCATTTAAACACATAAAATAAACAATCAAATCTACCTATTCTGTCAACGTTCTAACTATCGACTAACAAACAATACAACTATTGTAAAGTATTTAATTGCTTAGGCTACATTTTAACTAATCAAACTCATAAAAAACAACTAATAAAGCTTATCAATTTACGTATGCAGCTATATATACTTGGGAATAGTTATTTTATGTATACACCTGATAAAATAAACAGTATAGAAACCATGAACGATACTACCAAATTTTGGGGAGGGGGAAACGAAAAAATATTGTGTTCTTAGATAACTTACACATTATTATGCCCAAAATCATTCTCTGAAAAATGTTTAGGAAGGAATAATTTTTTTACATTAATAAATGGTATGCTAACAAGTCTTACAAACCAAACATTCCCAAAATGCTAAGGTGTGTCGTTCATAGTTTATGTGTTTCAGTCCTGGCATCGTTTCTTCAAATATGCGTACATTTCAGATACAAAGGGTTTACCTGAACTGAATTTCAAAAGTGCACAATTGTATTTGAAAAAAAAAGTAGATTAAAAAAAACTAAAAAAAAAAAACGCAAATGCTAAAATAATTCTAGGCAACTCGTTCTATCTCTCGATTGGTTAACCACATTAAAATCTGGGACAAAATTTGTCGAGGGCAGTACTATTTTAGAAAGCGCAGCGCTGTAAGTGGCACGGGAATAATGGGCGCAATAAAATCTAAGCACAAAAATTTTTACTGCTTACATGTACAAATGACACAATGTTGAAAAAATGTCTGTCAAATTATCCTTCTCATTTCATATCATCGACACTTTTTATTTAGGGTAGAATTACCGGGCGCAGCTAGAGTGTCTGCGAGGCAAATTTCCCTTTCGTTAACGGTCGCTACCATTTTCGCAACACTTAGAAAAATTTTCACCTAAGAACCGAACCTAAGAAAAATTTAATTACAAAAGGTGCTTTTCTTAATGATACAACAAAAACGGGTGACCTATCATCCCAAATCCAACCTAATCGCGAATCTAATAATCGCTTTACCTAAGCCCAATCTTGTCTGATAATGATAGCATACTTTCATCCTAATCCAGGCATAAACTAGAGCAGAATTAGAAATGGCATTGACCATTAATACAAAAAGGCTTGGTTATAATGGATGTTAATGATGGCATCGACCGTTAAAAATGACATCGATCGTTTACGAAAGCGAAATCAGCATCTACGTGGTGTTACCCTCACCTATGGAGAATTCCTACTTACAAGCAACTGCTTTATGTTATAGCTATATAATAAAGGCAAGAGTCATTACCACTAGCCGGTGGGAGACACTTTTCAAGAAATACAAGCTAGGTTTTTTCCCCAAAGCGACATACAATAGCTAATTAATTTGAACCAATTCGCAGTCATTCTCTATTTTTCAGCTTAAAAGCAATGCCATTGAAAATGTATTGGTTTTTTTAGTCAACGGCCGCTACATAAGTTTTATGGCGGTATAACCATTATTTTAAGCCAGCTTTTTTTTTCTTTGTACAGCTGAACAGTTGTTCAATAGATGAAGTCTCGATCTCCTTTGACGAAACAATCTTACGTTTTGGCATCAACGAGAGACCGCAAAATGTCCACCACTGCCAGGCTGATCATCAGCAGTTGTGCCATGTATTGCTGGTGCACCTGCATCTTCACGACCGAGTTGTAAATCATATTGCATTGGCTGTGATGAAAGAAAAAGGAATAACGAAAACAATTTATTTTGACATTTACTACGATATAATACTTTGTGGTTGTCGTCACTTGGACGGAGACTGCTCGATACATATAGTAGAGCAGGAATAAGGTTTTTTTTTTTACATGATGTGATGTTACAAAACAGTAACTCGATCTTCACGCTCGATGGCGATCACCAGACTGAATAAAAATGTCGTTAAAAGACGTTAAAAGCAACTCGCGCGCGCATCAAATGTCGTATGCAAACAAACCGTTAAGAATTTGAATTTAAATTTCAAATTAAAGGTTGGAATTAAAAGTTCTAAGAGTCGGGGCTATCCCCAACCAGTTCGACCCTAATTGACTTTAAGTTGCTAAGTAATAGCTTGCGTGCATAGAGGGCTGGATTTTGATGTTTTCTGCATAAAACTTTTTTTCATGCCTGCTTTTTGACATAAGTTCTGACCACCTGTTGAGTAAGGACTGTTTATCAGCGCATCAAATGTCGTTCGTCGTCAGCGGTCAGGATGCATAACTTCTCTGCGATAGATACAGACTACATTGATAGCACTGCCTTTATACGCACTAGCGCGCTTCAAAATACGAATGCGGGTATGAATGCGTGTTCGGTCATTCCGATGTAGATTTTATCGTCGTGACCTTGGGCAGATACTGTTGCTTTGCGCACGAGGTTGGAAGTGAGATATTCGCTGTTAAGAGCCCGGAGCGTCTCACGTGAAACTCGCGTTACTGTTTTGTAACATCACATCGTGTAAAAAACATAATTTGACATGTATGGTTGTGAGTGTGCAATTGCAGGAACTACTAATCGACATTGGTGCTTATCATAAGAAACAGCTTAACAGAAGTAATCTGATAAAATCTCCTTATGAGAAAGCCTGGTAAGCCTGGTTTGAGAACCAGGAATGCCTGGTTTAATAATTAAACCAAGGTTGGACCGGGTTAACTCTGGTTTAACTACACTTTTGGTGCAAGAGTCTGTAATAAAGTACAGTCAAAGTCCATTGGATCCCTCTCTACATAACCTTGTGCTTGTTTTTTACGTCATTATTTTATGTTGCTTGTATAGTCTGAATCTCGTAGCCATCCCCTTGAACAAACTGGTGGGTTTGGAGGGGCTGGTGTATATAATGCGCATGATAAATACTTCCCGGTAGTTTGGGCGACTACTATTTAACCGAGTTGTCCGATATACAGAAGTAAAAAAGTCATCGTAAAGAGGTTCAAAAGGTTACAGTTCGAGCGTTAGCGCTTCGACAGACTGAATCATTCAAAGCAAGTTCCACCACGGCAGGGTTGACTTACCTGATAATGCATATTATACATCGGAGAAGGCTGAAGCATGTTATAACTAGCATCACTGGTTTTAGCGATAGCAGCAGCAATCATGATTTCAATGATCGACAGTATGATGGTGATTCCAAATACCGCCAGCGCATCTTTTTCTTCCTCAGTGTACTCCAACACTGTGTCTTTCTCCACAAAGCCCGATCGGATGCGGTGCTTGTATATCAATAAACTCTCCATTCCCCAAACGTGATACAGGTGTACCGTCATTGCTGAGTACAGAATACACGCCACGCTGACTGACCAAACAGCATTGATCTAGTATGACAAATAGAGAAAAGATATAATGTAATCCTCTTTAAAAACAAGGAGCCCGTTGGGCTTCGAAACTGGCTCGTTTAGTCTCAGTTTCCACCCGGTTTTTATTTTAGAGTTTTATATTAGCAATCCACAATATACAATCTAGAATCTATCAATATGCACAGTCCAGTCCACATTTACATTTACATTCCACAGCCTGCTTCAAGCACTCCTTAGGGACGGACCATTTTATTGTTAAGGTGGGGGGGGGGGGGGGGGGGGCGGAGGTTGGGCAATCACTAAAAACAAAATTCCTGCACAGCAAAAGTAAAGAATTAAAAAATAATGCACGCAAGCCAAAGGAAAAGCAGTTATGGAACAATCCCGAAAAAAATTCTTGCACAACATCAAGACGAAAAAATTCATGATCATGATGATGATCATGTCCCCCCCCCCCCCCCCCCCCCTCCCCACAAACAAACAAAAATAAAATAAAATCGTACATCCCTTAGTTGGCTAATACTGACGTGTTGCATATTTACAAGAGATAACAAGAGCGCACTTAAGATTAACAGGTTATAAATAATAAAGAAAGAAAGAAAAAGTGTCAAAGTTATCCAGCACGTGATACTAACTGGGGAGAATTTCCAGATCTAATTGGAATTTGAAGTGTAGGGTTTTGAGGAGAGTGGAAAACCGGAGAATAAAAGTAAATGTTATAATTATTATTATTATTATTATTATTATTATTATTATTATTATTATTATTATTATTATTATTTGACATTGACTTTGATATCGAAAAAGGACACGCAAATATTCATTAATAAGGCATTGAGAACACTATTTTTTTTATTTTTCTTTCTTTTTTTTTTGTAATTTTCTTTTGTAATTTTTCGTGATTTTTCTTAGTAAGATGAGGTTTTGTTGCATTTATAAGTCAACATAACCAAACATAAGTTCTGTTAGGGCACCCAGGACCTAGGTTGCCAAGGATTTAGTGTTACCAAGGATTTGCAGTGTTGCAGTTGCAGTCGATCGGCCAGATGAGATGTAATATAGGCTAGATATACTTTTTTAAATGTACATATTTTACCGTATTAGAATTTTAATGTATTGTAAATAGTTATTCAAATTGTTAATAAAATTATTATTATTATTATTATTCTCATTATTATTATTATTATTATTATTATCGTAATTAGAATTTTAATGTATTGTAAATAGTTATTTCTCCTGAGTTATTTTAATTGTTAATAAACATCTTGTTCATTATTATTATTATTATTATTATTATTATTATTATTATTAAAAAAATTATTATTATTATTACAAGTGAAACCGGAAATAATATATTATAATTAATTTAATGTATTCCGTAAACTTAAGTCCAGAAAAGAACTTCAACAGCGTTGAAGAAAAATCTGCGCTGTTAAAGTAAATCCTGTAAATGAACATGTGTACACCACATGGCCTGCTTTTCAAAGGTGCTAATTGTGGTGTTGGGAGGGTTCATACTAAATATATAGAGTTTGAGGGGGCAGCAAAAAAAATGTGCTGATCCTTAATAGTAAATAGAGGTTATTCAGCGTAAAGTTGTGTAATACGGCTGTATTTACTGACGAGTAAAAATAGCCAGCCGTATTACACAACTTTTTACTGAATAATTTTTTTTTATTATACAACAGAAATCTCAGTTCTCCTAAAACTAAGTTTTTGAAGCTGTTTTTTTTTCCTAGCGCACGGTCAGAAGGGTGTAATAACGTGTCATATTTGCACTCGTTGAGATGCATATCTGCACTCTAGAATGCCATGTCGAATAATAATGTATCCTACATTGTATTTGCACTTGTTTTGGTGCATATTTGCAAGGTCCAATGCTACATGTACAATGTTTGTTGCATAATAACACCATTTACACTGATTTATAATACAGCAGTATTTGAAAAAATATATATTTATTTAAATTTAAATGATAATACATTTAAAAGACTTTCTGACACAGAGAAAAGGTAATTGATTTGACAAGTACTGGTCGTTACTATTAAACTACTGTATTGTCACTTTCCATATCTTCTCTACATGTACATGTATATCAACCAGTGTACATTCACTTGGAAGATGACAAAGTTTTAGAAAAAAGTAAGAACATTGTCATGATGCTTAAACTATCTTTTCTGTATAATCTGGGGATGATTAAATCGTACATGTACATGTACATGTATATAACCAATTCACTAAGAAAAATGTCCTATCCATCAAGTGATCTAAATCACTTTGACAGCTCTTCATTTTGTTTATTACTTTAATTTACCATTTGTTTTCATGTTTTAAGAAAGAAAGAAATCCAGTTTGCCAATGTTTCAATGTACAAGTACCTCAATGCAACCTCAACTTTTTTGCAATAATCACTGGATGGCCATTTTCGCAGCACCCAAAAATGGCCACAAACAGAACCTCAGAAAGCAATGTACCCTGGATGAGAATGACCCTTTAATGATTTAAATGGTAGGTCAGATAATTACACTACAACGCTTTTTGCAAGCAGACAGTATCGTTATTAATAGAAAATATTTTAGTCATTGTAAAAAATTCCATTCACTGTTTCAGTCGTTGTAGAAAATCCACCTTATGTTTATACTGAATACATGTATACCAAGGGATGCCTCTTCAACAGTCTGTTGAAATAGAAAACTTTTAATTTAAGCATGTTCGCACTTATTGTTTATGTGCATCCTTTCTACACATACAGTTTGTCACAATGCCATGCTACATCATGCAACTCAGCCCGTGCAAAGAGGAAGAAAACTAACCACATGAACGGCTGGTAGCCATTGCATTGACTTTGCTAAATAAAAGTTGGTGTCACCTCCATTTTTTTGCATTCATTTTTTTTTTTTGTAATTCATTTATTTATCCGGGGACATCTGATCAGCATAAATACACTGTGGCTAGTTTAAACACTACCCTGGCCCTGACATGAGTTACTTATTACCAAGCCAAAGTAGCAAAAGTATTACAAAAAAAATCAATGTTAGAAAATTTTTGGTCAACACCCCCCCCCCCCCCCCCCCAAGGGCCATAAATATTCAGTTTTCTTCATTAAGAACCATCTTCCTAAGAAGTCATGAATCAAAACGTTTTTACTGAATGAAATTGGCAATGCAATTACTATCACAATGCAAAGAGATAGACAATAAAATTTCTTGCAAGTTATGTTCTGAGCATACGTAGTCCATATAATAGGCATAGTATAACTAATTAACAGTATAACTAAACAATAGTAACTCTTAACACTGCTGGAGCAGTCGTACAGTATGCATGAAGAGTAGTGGTGTAATTAATCGATTTGTTGATTAATTGCGATTATGACCATTCGGTTCGATTCAAAATTCTTTGCTTCCACGTTTCGATTTAGATTCGATTTGTGCATACCTTTTCCTGATGCCCTCAACGAGTTATAATAATTATTGTGAAATCGGGATTCAGACCTCTTTAAAATCTGTGTTTTTGATTGACGAACAAAAGCGTTTGCAGTTGCAGGCGTTTTGTGTTGCCTGGTGAAATTGCTGCCCTTCTACCATGTTCTCAAACATGGCGACGAACGACCAAGCAATCGTGAATCTGCCTGCATATTTTAGATCACCTGTGTAGAAATATTATGGTTTTCCGGCTAAAGACGGTGCAACAGATAAGTCTAAAACTATCTGCAAAAGACATTTTCATAATCGAATCGAAATATTTGAAATCGAAAGGCAATAATCGAAATCGAATCAAATCACAAGGAATGTGAATCGTTACACCCGTAATGAAGAGGCCCAAAATATACGTGTAAATGTTCAGTATTTACAATGAAAACATAATATAAACATGCATGTAATATAAACCCACATCCAATTATTCTTATATTTACACAAAAACTAGTATTTTAGCAATTTTAAATAATAACATACCTTAGAAAGAGCACACATTTGCAATGGGCTTACAATGTGTTATAGACTTTTATGGCCATAATTCATGGGAGAAACAATTTGATTAATATAGGAAGTGAGCATCATGAATAGATTGATGAATTTTTCAGACATAAAAAAAGATTAACTACTGTTATACATGTACCTAGCAGAAGCTGAATTTTGTAATTATTATAGTAACAGTAAATTATTCTTTCACTTTAAGCAAGGCACTGGGGCTTGTAAAAAACAGTTTGCAATTTGAGAATACTTAAGCACTTTACATTTAATCATTTCATTTCTTCCGAGCAATGGAGTAAGCAAGTGCCCTACTGCACAGCCAGTGAGAAAAATAGAGCATCTTTAGATATCCCAATTATACATGTAACTGACAATGACAAAAGAGCAAGGCTGATGAAACATGTCTTGCAGAATTCAAACTGTGGTTCTCTTATTACACAGCACCAGTTATAATTTTAGATCTTTCTTCGTGTAGCATCCTTGTATTGGTTTCAATTAATTTTGAGTTATAAATTTGGCTTTGTCCCATTGGTGCATGTAAATTTTTGCATGCATGCATGCATCTTTTTGCCTCGCTGGTGTGATTGGTTGACATGAGGCCTCGTAATCTTGTGGCCTTGGGTGTGTTAACATGAGAAGCAGATCGAAAAAAGAATAACAGCATACAAGTTTTCAAGACAATGCAAGGCATTCATGGATGGATACAATGTAGGACTGTTTGATATTGTGTTCGCTGCTTATTGCTGTGGGATTTTTGTTCCAGCAAGTTTTGTGTTTTATATAACTTTGCATTTCAGTTAGATGGTGGTTTCGAGTGTCAGCTAATGTACTCTTACTTTTTAGACACAATTTTATGTTTCTCCAGAAAAGCACTCAAAACATTTGGGAATCAAATACTGTAATGGGTTAAAGACGCCACAAGTTCAAGCTGTGTACAGCGTCTTGTTTAATTATACCATCCAAGTTTCATTGTAACAGTTTTAATACTATTGATATTACATGGGAGGACAGAAGGAATCCCCTAATGCACAGTCCAATGAAAGGGCTCTAACAGCCATGCATCTTATGAATACGAAACAACTTAAGGATAATTTTAGTTGTTCTTGATGTTTTGTAATTTAGCAGCGTCACTGTGGTAATTAACACGTCTTTTAGGATGACAGAAATATATCCATTGTGTGAAACGAGACAACTAGATGAGCCGAGTAAGCAAGATATGACAGCAATACAGTGACATTAATTTCCCTACATGTAAATGCTACAAATCCATTTGAAATCCACAGATCAGTTATAATTGTTCATACTACTGTATGTTTGAAGTCCAAGAATTAAAGAGCAAACAGGTTTTAAAATATTTGAAACATTTTTGTGTGACATAAATATGCACGAAATCATATGAACTCACATGTAACATACATGTAAGTTATATAACATCCACTCACATGTACACTCTTCTATATTTAACTCACGTGCAGCATGTGTTATACATTTACTCAAAGTCACACCAATTATTGAACACAACACATAATACACTGGCCAGGAGAAGTGAAAATTTTACGACTGAGGGACATCTGCACCCATATATTAAATCTCATATATTAAAGCTGAATCCGTTACGCATATGTTGACCATTTCACGAACCCCGCAATGGGAGCCATATCAGTGTCTGTTAATGGGAGGTTAAAAATGTAGTGTTGGAGAGGATACAGTGTAAATCGCAGGGACCGCAGTTTGGTGACCGCTTAAGGGAGGTGTCCACTTACAGTCTGTTAGGAAAGGGATGCTGATTGGCACATAAACAGTAAAATTTATATCAGTAAACTTTCCCATTACATTGTGTCTCTTTAGAAATTTAAATAATCCTACCAGCTACTTCTAAAAATATTGTAGAAAGAACTCCGAGTTATAACACATGCTGCAAGATTGGGCATTATTAAATATAAATAAATTGAAGAACAGATTACCTTTATCCGACTTGTTACTTCTTTGAACTGTAAACCACAACATGTACATTGAAAGTCTTATTACTTTAGGAGAACAAAAATAAACAAAACAGTAATACAACTGTAGTTGATCAAAAATTTAATTCTAGAGCATGATGCAAGATTCAGACCCTCAGGTTGTCGTAATGTAGTATCCTCATTCACTCAAAATTGACAGAGTTATTTGGCATGGAAATTTTTTCTGGTGCAAAGGGTGCTGGGAAGGTTTTTATTATAATTATAATATATTATTTTAATTTTAATTATTATTATATTATATAATTTTTATTATCAGTATTATTTTTATTATTATATACTATTTTTTATTTTTCTTTCTTTTTTTTTGTAATTTTCTTTTGTAATTTTTCGTGATTTTACTTAGTAAGATGAGGTTTTGTTGCATTTATAAGTCAACATAACCAGACATTATTAGGATTTACAGTGTTACCAAGGATTTACAGTTTTGCAGTTGCAGTCGATCGGCCAGATGAGATGTAATATAGGCTAGATATACCTTTTTAAATGTACATATTTTACCGTATTAGAATTTTAATGTAAGTAAATAATTATTCTAATTGTTAATAAAATTATTATTATTATTATTATTATTATTATTATTATTATTATTATTATTATTATTGTTATGTAAGCCCATCCTTCAGCAAATTGATTAATGCTCTTCAAGTACACTTATAATGACCAGTTCTTCTCAAGGCACCCTGCAGCATTGGTATTTCTCACCAGTAATAAAGAAGGTCTACGACTGTTAGCCAAAACCAGTCCCATGACACCAATTGGAAGGGCCTGTGTGGAAAATAAGAGAAAAAAAATCAAGGCAAAAGTATGAGAAGTGGTCGGGATAAGCAAAACAAATGGAACAGAAATCACTAACCACAACCGAGACTAATGGGCGATGGAAAGTTTAGGAAAATTCACTACAAACACCATGGAAAAATGAAGAATGTGGTGAAAATGATTTTCTTTGTGCTTCTGAATATGAAGTTCATTAACTCTATAATACATTGTACATACAGTAGTTATGTGCAGAAAGCATCGTATGTTTGTGTCACTGTCGCAGTCAAAATAATCAGCGCGTTCCGCTTATTATTTTGGAATGACTTTCAGGAACGGAATGCATTATCGAAATCAAAATTCAGGTTTTAAATTGATTATTGGAATCTTCCAACGGTAACCTCATTCGAAATAACGTATGTTCCGATTAATGAAAGTCATTCCGAAATAATAAGCGGAACTCAATGCTGAGTATTTTGATTGTAAAGGGACACTATGTCATGTCGCCAAAATGCCATTAAAAACACAGTCAACTAAATTGGATAAAATAATTATTTAGAGCAAAACAGAAGCAGTAGTTTGGAGATAAAGTGCAACTGAAGATTGCTAGGATGGAAGTGGAGTACAACTCATCAAATTTGATTTTTCGTGACAGGCGGTCAAGAAATCAAAATTGCCATTCTGATCTTGTGGAATTTTCCCTATTGCATTTTGTCGCTTTTGTTTATATTTCTTTGCTTTCGTCACTTTAGCCATTTGTATTTCTTATTTCAATATAACAAAGCAAGCTTAAAGCAAGCACATGGCTATAATCATGAACATGATTTGTCAGCCAGGGCATTGTCCATTTAATAGTTGCGTTCTTTTCACTGATAATTTCAATGAAATAAAGAAAAGAGAGATAATGATCGATGCATGCAATGTTACACGATCCCGAATACAGAGTCCATCTAATATGCGGAAAAAGCTAACAACATGCCGCGCATACATATCGCAAAGTATTTACGTTAGGATTTTTACGTTAAAATCTATCTGAAGAAGTTCTAAATGCAGTGTCAAGATTTTCAAACATTATTTGACAGCATAAATTTCCCCGTCGAGAAACGATGATGAAAATTTGCAGTTACAATGAGACGGCCGAACTAATGCTAACTGATCGGAATATAATCAACCAAAAACTGAAAGATCTGAGAACTTTCTTCGCCTTTTTCTACTAGTGATTGAATTATTACGTTCGATTCAGAGCTAACTTGTTTAAGATCACAGTGGTGGAAACTGAAAGTTCTTTCGAGAATATTTACCAGAGCAGTGAGCCAACATTGCGTGTACAGTAGGCTGACATATCCAAAGCGGATCTTAAATCCGTCTACCATTCCAAGTATAAAAAAAATGGCGGACATCACAATCTCCACAATTGAGAGGACCATCAGGGTGCGTTTGTTAGGATTTTCCATTGCAGTATTGTTAAACTTGGATTGCGTTTACCTATTCACGAATTAATCAGCGAACGTTCAGACTGACCAGACGCAGGTCACAAGCGAAATTCGATTATGACGATATTTGAGCCGCTCAAAACCTGTTATGCAAATTAGTCGAGGGAACATTGAATGTGCCCTCAACTAATTTGCATAAGAAACTTATGCTGTGTTTACAGACCTCTTTCTTTACTCTTGGGCATGTCATGGTTTGACACCTTGTAGCTTCATGAAAAAATAGGTCCGCAATGCGAACATGTGTCTAGTGCAAGGTTGATATGATGTGAATTTGTGTAATCATCTCTGGTGTAGCTTGCATCGCCGGTTAAGTCCAGTCGTTTATAGTTCGTCTGTGATGTAGGCTATGTATTGTGTGGTGTTGTAATTGTATTTAGTGTATGCAGCAGTTGTTATAGCATTTTGAATTAACCCTTCAAAAATGGCGACCGAGAAATAACTGCTGATTCAAAGAAACGCTGGGTCCACGAGGCCAAGTTTGAAATAAACACCAGGGGCGTTTCATTGAGAAAATACGGTACTTCACATGTAGCAGAAAACACGTAAAGGACCAGCAGACACGGTTGAATAATTCAAAATTAATGCTTTATTAAGACAAACTGAAGTGTTTAGTTTCACTGATTATCCATGAAGTGTAACAGAACTGGAACAGAATGAGTTATACAATATTAACTGTCACAGAATTACTTACATCTGAACTTGATGTACATCTTATGCAAGATACTTGTTTTAAAAATCTTGAACTTATTTTCACGTTATATTTACGGTTGAATCACTGATGCTATAAAAAAGAAATGAATTGCAACAAAATCAATAATATAAAGCTATGAGATGCACCATTAGAAAACTGATAGGGATGGAGCAAAAGAAAAGAATCCCAGTAAATTCTTAAGGAAAAAAAAAACATTCCCACGCATTATTGTAAATGTACCAGCAGAAGTATCTGATACTGTCAATATGTTACTTAAGGTTACCCACTGAAACAGGGACAATTAAGGTGAATTTAAAGATAAGATTGCAATACAAAAGCACAGCACTGTTTCAACATAAGACCGCGTAAAGTTGTCCAGGCAGCCAACTGGCTTATCAGCAACAGCAGTCTGTATAGACAAGAAGGAATAACAATTAATCAAGACTGGGGAGTAAAATATAGTGACAACTGTATATTAGATGATAGTACTGTTGAAAATCAAAATGCATAGTCACAAAATACACTTAATGTTAACAGTAGTGGTAATATTGAAACCAATAGTAATTGTGATGAAGTTCTTGAGACTGAAGATCAGTGGAGTGAGGATGAAGGAGAAATACCTGCTGCTGTTACTTACACAATGTTCACAGCAAGCCCACAAAATATAAAATATCTTACATCAATGTTGATTATTGCATGGAAAGGTTTCATTTGATTGATGCTTACATGGTTTTCAAACTGGGGACTAATTGTATTTCTAGTATGGGTCTAGTATGACTTTCCCCATATAAACAGGCCACAGCTTTCGCAGATGTTTGGTCGACGAAAGATGTTTTCATTTCAGCGGCGGCTGAGTTTCTATATCTCTGAAATACATTTTCCACATGGCCCTTATTTAATTCCTCAACGGGCTTTGTAATCCCGAAACGGGGCTCGATCATCCCCAAACGGGGCTCATTTGTTCCTTTGAAGGGCTTTTTTTCCCAAATGGGGCTCATGAAGCTTGATTTCTTTCTTTCGAAGCACCGGGGTGATCACTCTCAACATTCCGTTGTAGCCGAGTAAGCTTAAGCTTATATCGATTTAAAACTTGAAAGCATCTTTTAAAGCTTTTGGTTCCCCCAGATTGACACATACTTCGAAAGCTGTGGCATATTAGGAAAGTAACTTTAAAGAAATTCATCATAAAAGTGAGAAAGAACTTGGTTTACTCACCAAACTTACTGCCTTTCGCGTCCTTCGCATCATGTTTCGCGTCGTTAGCAGATGATTTTTTACGAAGATAAGCTTACTCGAGACCTTTCGCTCGGACTCAATTCCCTGGATTCAATTAGTCCCGAATATCCCTTTGCTTGCTCCGCGTCTGCTCCGGTGATCGAGCCCCAATTCCGAATACTCCGACTGTTGTAAACGACAAAATATCGACGTGGTTACATTACGCATTGATCTTATACTTCATGTAACAAGTCACGTAAGGGAAACTTCGGTGAAACCATATGAACATTACATCATATCTTACCGTATATGAAGTATTTATCGAATTTTTTATCACATAGTGTCTACGTGCTACGCACTAGACACAAAAATGGGAAGAAGTGAATAATTAGTTGCGTGCGTTAAATATGACAATGCTGAGAGATGATTACAACACATTGCGGATAAAAATAATTTTAGCTTCTAAGTCACTTCTAAAAAGAAGCTTGCGTAGCTGGTGGTATTTTTTTTTTCGCGCGAAAGCAAATTTTGAGTGGCGGCGCCGCGACCAGCGCGAACAATATCGCAACCTACGCTTTCCAATTTAACAGGCTAAGCTGGAAATAATAATTACGACAGTGTCACAATTTCCAAAATATTATTTTTTTAAGCAGCAAAACGGTATTTTCTTGGTGTTGCAGATGGTGTGATCACCAAATGACGTAAAACAAAAGATTCAAAAGACACTGAACATACCCACACCACAACACAAAAGCTAACCAGCAATGGCTTTCGCAACACCAAGAAACACCCAGCAAAACACTACAAGCTAAGGCTAAGGCGAGATAACACGATTCATCACTGAGGGTGTAATTTGCACGTTGCAGGGTGCAGGTACGAAGTTAATATTTCAAAATCAATTCGACTTTAATCGTAGCACGAGCTAAGTTCCAGTCACGGGTCACAAGCTATTTCTCTTTTATGTCGTAAAAAATGAAAAAAAGAAATAAATAAAAGCTACACCCTGCACCTGCACCCTGCACCCTGCACCCTGCACCCTGCACCCTGCACCCTGCACCCTGCACCCTGCACCCTGCACCCTGCACCCTGCACCCTGCACCCTGCACCCTGCACCCTGCACCCTGCACCCTGCACCAGCTCCCTGCAACCTGCAACCTGCAACCTGCATCTGCAACCTGCACCCTGCACCTGCACCCTGCAACCTGCAAATTACACCGTCCGCGATACATCGTGTTTTTACTATCGCTCGATCGCTTTTGATTGCTACAACAAGCTTTCTCCACCTCTAGTTGTTCTGCTGACCCGTTCTTTCTCCTCTTTTTTTTCTGTTTTCGAAGAACCTTGAAGTGCAGAATTTCATGTTTAATTCTCTCTCTTGTTTTACACTCTGCGGGTTCCATCTTAAATTGACAAGAAAATAATGACGGCGAACTGGCTGATTAACCTCGTTACACATTGTAATGTAAGCACAGCAAGCGTTTGCTATTAGAGACCATCGGTCATCAGTCACGTACATGGCTGATACATAACTACACTGCGACGAATGTTCTAAAAATTGTACAAGCACTTTTGAAACGCTTTGCGCCACGCCATGTAAACAAACAACTCCCAAAGCGCGGGTAGTGTTTTTATACAATGAAGAGGTATAGTTGACAGTTCCCCAAGCAACAAGATCTCCCGCTGTACGAGCTAAATCTCCCGAATAGAAAGCATGGTTGGTTGGTGTCACCGAACTAATCAATGGAGTTCACCACCAAAGGCATAAAAGTAAGTTCACTCAAGCAACAGATCAGACATTTTCAACTACGAGCTATCCCTTTCTTAATCCAAAGAATACCCAAGCTAATTAACCTACACGTGTGCAAATGTGAGACATGGGATAGTGGAGCGGGCGCAACACGTGAGCGCGATCGAGGAGATATAACTCGGGAGACAATTTCCACGCGCCCTCGAATGAGGAAAAAAAGAGACGATTCATAATCTATAATTTGGGTCCAGAAATTCCATTGCAAGGGTGTATCATTCATCATCCTTCTCTTAGAACACAACCCCCAACCGGCTCCTGTTCACCTTGCTCCATTACATGCAAATTATTTTGCTTTCATTGAAAAATAATACAGTAAACAACCCCATAAAAGAACCTGTGATTTTCTGTTTTAGGCTGATGCGTTTCATATATATGATGCGAAATGAGAAATCAGCCTGGAAAAGTTCTTAAAATTGTTTCTGAAAATTTGCTTTGATTAGTAAATGATTTACTCTGACAGGTCTGGGTAATCTGGGTAATCGAGAGTCCCATCATACTGCGTCTGTTGTGACGTTCCATGGCAAAAAGCTGGATTTTTACAGACTGCGACGAATTACAAACAGAATGCCTGACTGCGTCCCTCGCTGGAAAGGCGACTTCTGGCACGCATGGCCAGTGGTGGAGTTAAGGGCGATCCCCCCCACCCCACTCTCTCCACCCACAAACCACTTGTCGCATCAACTTGATGGGAACTCGGACAATAATGTTGGTGAGAATTTAGAAGTAAAAGGGGCTTGAGACTTGGAGTTACATCTGTTATAAGCAGATATGATCTGGAATTAACTGCTGGACAGTATTCTATCACATTATCAATAAAAATATTGTAGCGTAGAAAAAATATTGTACAGTATTTTTTTTACTTTTCCTATGCCTTTATGCCGGGATCTACACTAAATTTTAATGAGTCTGTGGAATATTGTTTAAGCTTGTATTCTGTTCAATGCAGTTATCTCCTGACAGTAACATTATCGCAACCAGTACAATTGAAAGAGAGACACTTTATTAGACTTTGATAGATCTATGGTGACTTGAAGCACAACACAAAGACTTGAAAACTTCGAAAAATCAATGATTTATTCAAGAAATGAAAGCTTTAAACTTAATTTGTAAACGGCATCAACCGAAGAAAAAATTAAAAAGACAAGGAAGTACATCTGATAATATAAAACATCTTTATCCCTCGGACGTAGACGCAAACGTATACCCCAACCGTGGTACAAGGGGGGTGGGGGTGTTGCAAACCCCCCCCCCCCCCCATTTTGGGTTTTCGCGATGTTGCAATATTTTGGAAATATTTTACATCTAATAGATAGCTCAAGATGTGCTCTACAAGATAAGTAAATAATATGGGTTCGGGCGCTGCTGGGGGTCCGTGACAACGTCCAAAATGGCCGCCAAGATGGCTGCCATTTTGGATTTTACTAAAAACCCAAATTTATCGGGAAAATGCGGAAATTGCAAATATATATTGTTTGCTAGAGTTGTAAAATAACATGCAATTAAACATTTTGATGCTTTTGGTAGCATTTTATTGTTTTTTTCGCTGAAAAAAGGTGAAAAACACGCATTTTTTTTCAAAAATGGCTTGACAAGTTACTTATGACGTCATATATCGCAACCACCCCCTTGTACGTCCGAGGGTTAAGGGGGTGGCACCCCAACCCCCCCCCCCCCTTCCCTTGTACGTCCGAGGGTTAACCTCCCAGTGAACTGGATGTAAGCTTAAGTTAACCAAAACAACAATTAGGTTTAGTATTCGCTACAAACAACAGAAAAGCTCTCTTCTTGTTATTTTCTCAATGTATGACACTTGAAGTGAAATAGACTGGCAAAAATCTGTGCATGTACTTACTTATTTCAAACAGAATATTTGAGCTATCTCGGGGCTGGTTGTCAGATTTTCGAGTGCGATCGATATTGCTATGAGCATTAAGTGAATGACATCCTAAATTCTAGCGCAAGAATGGTCGTTCTCAGTCTTCGATGTCATTTCAATAAATAAGCGTCCAGAAGATGAAATAAAAGGCGCAATGAAACGATCTTTTGTGACCGATACTTTCTCACGTTGGTCCGCCATTGTGAATTTATGTTGTTTTGGAAAGACCATCACCAAGGTGATGGCGTTATGGTCGGCGAAGTAAACCATTGTTTTCGCTTCTTCCAAAACTGGTGTGTGGAGAGATATATGATGATTATTCGGCTGTTGCGTTACGACAACGTTATTTTACAGGAAGCAGGAGCAGGAAGCTGGTATAGTCGACCCTTAGTATAGTCCGACATCAAAATGTGTTCAGTATGGAGATGTCTGTAAAATAGTGGGAGAGTTTATACATCCAAAACTACAATGTGTTAGCCTGCGTGGCAGGCGTAAACGGGGAGGGAGGGGGAGGGGGGGGGGGGGAGGGGAGGGGGGGGGGGGAGGGGGGCGCGCGAAAACAAGAGGAAGGGGAAAGGGAAGGAACGCCTGCTTTTAGAACCGGGCTATTCGTATTACGCCCACCGATTTTCAGATAATCGGATTATGTCAACTGTCAAAACGTCGACCAAACAGAAACTAGCGCGCGCTTTTACGCATGGCTGAATTCACGCAGGAATTTACCAACCGCCTCTTGCGAATTTTATCGAAGTGAGAAAAACAATTTTGGGAAAAGGCTCGATTATGAGAAGGTTTCGAGTGGAAATGTCAGCTACTCCCACGAAGAGTTCTAAAAGCACATGCACTGGTAAGCAGTCGTCCCCAGACCCTGCTTGTTCTGTGTCGTATGAATACAAAATCATTTCTGTCCCATAACTTAAACGCCAGAAATTACTTTTCTCCAGTATAATTCAGTCTGACTTACTCGGTACATAGGCAAATGTAGCAACTACAAAGGCAATTCTTCCCGAATTTAATCCCACTATGAGTTATTTCTCGCTACTGAGACCTGAATTTAACTCCTCTACCACGGAGGTAAGAATTTTGGCCCTGCTTTAGGATAATCAGATACCCCAAATCTCTGCTTGAAAGACTTTACCTTTATGATCAAAATTAAGATATGAGGCCTCGACTGTTTTTCTAAATGTTGTCGATTCTTTCTTCTTAGGAAGAAGTCTCAATCAGTGATACTGACAGGAGGAATTTAGAATATTTAGTTATGCCGTGATTTGTTTGCTTGCTCCTGGCGCAAGGATTGAGTTAAGGTTTTGAACATTAACTAAAGTATTTTATTGAGTGTGTACAATCAAATTTCCAGTCAAATTTACCAATTCTGTCAACGATCTATAATTATCGACTTACAAACCATACAACTATTGTAAAGTATTGAATTGCTTAGGCTACTAATTAACTAATCAAACTCAAAAAATAAAACAACTAATAAAACTTATCAATTTACGTATGCAGTTATTATATTCTTGGGAATAGTTATTTTATGTATACACCTGATTCAAATCAAAGGGCTCTTAAAGCCATCTCGTTAATGCGTTGAAACATGAGGTTAAAAAAAAGAAGAATCTAAAATAAATATAAAATAAATATGGTAAAGATGGCGTTGTAGAATCAGACATTATGTAGAAAATGCGAGGCGCAGTAGTCAACTGGATATGGTTCTTGGCAGGATAGAGAAGATTGAGAGAACTTGGTTTGAAAATTCATGTTGGTGCAAGTCAAAAAAAGTTATGAGTAACAAAGAATCACGAGTGTGAATGTAAATAATTTTGATGTTAGGGAAGTGAAAGTGAAAGACTTTTCCCGCCTTCCTAGCTAATTGACGATGAAAATGTGTTGTTGGTTCAATTTACACAGTGCATTTTCAGTTATTCATTGTCTATTTTCTGTTGGGATATTTGACAATGGAAAAGACTTTCTAAATCAAATACAATAGATTGCCGCAATTTTAAAACAATTAAAAGCCCACATCGATAATACGTCACGTGCAATGACTTTATATCTGATCAGATGAGATATTAATATTAATTATCAAAATATCAATTGACACAACAAATGGTGACTGAATCTTTAATATTCTTTAAAGTAAGGCCCGATTCAAACATTGAACTTCACATTTGCCGAATCTAATGGAAGGAGGCCGTAACAACATGTCATTTCTCTAGAGCTGCCTTTCCCCATGCCAGGACAATTTGAGCTATGTTTAGCAGACATCGCGCCATCAGCCATTTCTTTTTCAACTCTCCAGCAGTATTCGAAAATAGAACGAAAGTCAAAATTTATGGTATTTTGCTGTTCCTACTCTTGCATAATGAAACGGAAAGTTTTGTAGTTAGCTAAAGTATCAAGTCTGCTGTTTTATATATTTTGACGTGAAAAATGGCGGGAAAATGGTGATCACGTGGTCATTTTTCGGTCACGTCTGCTATGGACGCACTTATATAGAAAATATTGGGTCTGGAGCGGATAAACAGGGCACCACTCCTGGCGGTCACTTTTTTAGTTTCCCTTAGATCGAAATGAGGTTCATGACAGGCCTGCACCGACTCCGCTATGTGGTTTTGCGGTTGCGATGCATTTATATTAGCTTTCAAAGTTTGGCTGTTATGAGTCGTGTCGTTAAGTGATTTACGTCTTGTATGATGTGTTAGGCGGCGTTTTGTAAATAGTTTTCAGGAATGGTTGGTTTTGAACGAAACTCCATTTTTCATCAGTATTTGTTTAAGGTATTTCAGTCGTGGGTGAAATGTTGTGACAAAAGGCGTTATTATCTCGCGAGTTTTTTCGTTTTGTTTTCATGCCAATTGCGTTCCGGCAAAAGTGAAATTCAGAATACCAGTGCATTTAGGAGGGTGCTGATGGGGTTAACAGTTAACTGACAATTGCCCAAAAATATAGTAGTTAACTGATAAATGAAAAGTTACCGTATTTTCTCTATTAAATGCCCCCGGCGTTTATTTCAAACTTGGCCTTGTGGATCCGGCGTTTCTTTGTATCAGCAGTTTTTTCTCGCCCGCCATTTTTTAAGAAAGGGTTATTATTCGTTTTTCTTGGCAGCCTTGTACCTTGCCCTTAAATCTTAAGTTTATTATGCCACAAACAAACGTTTGAGGAGCTTACTTACAACTTCCTCAATTATACCCGGCGTTTATTCGGGGCCCGGCGTTTAATCGAGAAAATACAGTAACAGTTAAGTGACATTCTATTAATTATACTAAATTAACGATTGTTGTTGTTAATAAAAGCAACATAGTTTTTTCCTAACAGCAAAGCTATTTTGTGACTTTTACCTGCCTCGCTGCGTGACCAGGTGACATATTAACCGATATTATATGCGAAAGGTACCAGGGTCGTAGAGCGTTGACCTTGATCTCCGTGATGGCGTCGAGTGGCGTGGTCAAAGTTATTCTGAGTTTTTATCGAGATGATGACAAAGGATCGGCATTCGAATGACACATAAGTCGCATACCGTTTGACATGACAAAGCACAATTCAATGGACATATAATCAAACAATAAGCGGAAAGTTTGGACTCGGTGAGTTTGATTTAAAGTTGTTCCGATTAGAGAAGATCGACGGGAAAGCTGTTACAAAGGCTCAGTTGGAAATGGAGCTACCTTTTCTAATGGGAAGTGCGACAAGTGATGGTGGTATGGTGTGTATTTTGTTTCGTCATTTTGTCCTAGCACGCGAACGCGGGTTGACCCAGGGGTTAACCACACGAGCCCTTTTCAGTGTTAGATTAAATGAGTAAGATTTCTGATTACACTAAAAATTGTATTAAGCAGACTCCAAAGTAAGTGGACACACCGTATTTTATTGGACACAAGCATCAGTGAGTTTCGATTTTTTTTTCCTTCCCATACTCTCTGTGTACGATCCTGTATCAAACAGACATCTTTAATGCTGACGATCCTTATTACGGTTTTGGAAGCTATCTTGACAGGTGAGAAATTATGGTTTTTGTATGAGAATCTAATGTCGAATAATTTTCGTAAAGCGGCTGTTCTAAGTCCAATCCCAAAAACGCATTCACTCTGGTCATTCTCATGGCCTTTAAAGTAACCTTATCTTAACTTTGCAAATTTAAAAGCCTTACTGATATACGTAATTTCCTACTTGTCAAGCTAAATCACTTGATAAGATCAATGAATGAAAATATTGAAATGAACCGATTTCCGACAGCGTGACGCAGTTAAAAAAGAAAAACATAAAATTTTTTTATACAAGCGCATGAGTATAGGCTACCAGTGTAGCCTCTTCTTAACTGACAATTGGGTACCCCCATTAGCACCCTCATTTAGCAGTGCTAGATTAATTTGTCGTGTGTTTGGCCTTGTTTACAAAATGGTAAAGTAAGCTCACTGTAGCTGTCGAGAAAAAGCTGCGCCGGGTTTACAGCTCTTTACAGGCAAATTCACCGCGAGAAACAACTTCAAGCATCACGCTTCAGTGAATGTTCTGACACCTATAGAATGAATTGAGTTCCATTGTAATAATCTAATGGATAGTATCAATTATATATCCGGAAAAAATCTGGTCATTTCACGAACAGAAATCTAGAACCGGAAAGGAGGAAACAGTTACGCATTAACATCGGAACGGATAGATTGCCGTCCAAAATGGTGGCGCTGTTCAGATGTGTGTTACTTTTCCTTTATACCCTCTTAAAGTTTGATGTTCCCAATGTTTACGTATTTTTCTACGAAAGAGACGATAACTTAATTTGTTATAGGTGGTTTTCATGTTACGTCATCGCCGCCATGCTGGTGGACATAAACAATAGTTCTCTCATTAGCTCCTTTTGTTCGTCCACCAGCATTTGTTCGTTTCACTATTGTTATCTATGTCTCTAGAGATTGATTGCAAACCACCTATAGGAACGAAATTAAAAAAGCCCGTCAAGGTTGTTGAAAGGAGGTGTCGCAGAAGATTCCTGTCAGTTTTTAGAATTTTCAGTCAGTTCAGTTGCAACCTATTGGTAAACGAACTTGAAATGTTCACCTGTATACAGACTTCTATTTTATGAGAGGGGTGAATGCAGCGATCTGTTTTTGGTCGTATCGTAAGTGTCTCAGTAAAGGCTGCAATTTTAGCTTGTATTCGCTACGCTTTACAGCTGCGTGGAGCTCGCTAAAACCTTCGTTGGCATTTTTGACAGTCTAGCGACTGTTACGTTTAAGCCTAGCTTTTTCAGCTGCATGTAGAAGGTAAGTCTTCTAAAAACCTATTAAGAAAAATTTAATACAGTGCACCAAGGATATAGATAAGTACAGTTTTAAGGGGTTGCAACGGTTAAATTCCTCTTCATAAATATTTCAATACTATTTGTCTTTTGAATTAAGAGTAAACTAAATAGGTATTGAGTCCATCCATTTGAATTAATGATTTCAACTGATTTTTAAAGGCCTTAATTATTATATTGTCTACGAACTTCTCATTGCGTTAAAACCACACGGCTAGGCCTTGCACGCTCAGCTTATTACAAGTGCACGACTCATCGTCGTACATTTTTATCCAATTGAATTCCGGTTATGCAAAAATTGATTAAACTCGAATCCTTCGTAGAACTCGAAGTTTACGCTAACTGTTACAAAAATCGATTACATTGAAATGGCATTATTTGGCAAGAGAATAGACCAAAATCTTGTAAAATTTTAAATATTCCCGGAAATTTCTTTCACAGTGTGGCGCGTTTTAGCAACTGATCTTGAAAATCCACCGGCATAAAGCCATCCGAGCCAAATGAACAAGTATTTGAGAATGCAATGAAATTCATCGGAACTTGAATATAAAATTTGAACTCATTTGAGTCAGAACAGCGAATTGATAATAATTATGTTTCGTTTCTTGATAGATCATGGCAGGGAATCCCGAAACGTCGAGTTGGACATCGAGTTCGAGTTCGAGTTCGAGTTCGAGTTGGACTTCGAGTTGGATTTCGAGTTGGACTTCGAGTTGGACTTCGAGTTGGACTTCGAGTTAAAAAAACAAAATACAAATATGAAAAAATATAATCGATAAAAATCGACAGTCGAACCTCTCCTTACGGACACCTCTGTAATACGGACACCTCTCTATTACGGACAGTTTCCTGTGTCCCGACAAAATTCTCACATATTTTCTTTAAAAAAGACCTCTATAATACGGACCCTCTCTAATACGGACAACGGACACTAAATTCGGTCCCAGAGAGCAAATTAATATAAACTTAACCTCTTTATCACGGACACTCCGGTGATCAGGTGATGATAGTTTGAGTAAGTAATACAATTTCCTGTTTGTGGTTACAAACATGTATCGCAAGACGTTTTCAGAATAGACCTTATCACGGTTTTTCCAAAATTTTATATGGGCCTGATAGCAATAATCCATCGACACTGCTGGGAAAAGCATCTCAAAAGAAAAAAGGTCACGAGAAGATACTGCCTTTGTCACAACGTACCATCTGGCAGCACAGGTAGCCTAAGCTCAAGTGATAAACGTCGTGGTAAATGGCGTAATAGCGAAATTATAAGGATTTGTATTGGGAAAATTCACTTCGAGTTTGAGCGTAAAATTAGGAACGATATTTGAATAAAACTGGTTCATCTGAACTTCTTTGTGTGTTTACTTGTGCCTCAGTGAGTGGTTTTGCGGTCGATTCGCGATTCCAGCGATTTTTAGTTCAACTGTTTCAGTCCTCCCTCTGAAAGAGACAGCACTCCGCTCATCGAGCCGATCGGATCCACCGAAGGAAATCGGCGGTAAAATCGCTCCAACGCCTCCAGTCGCCTCGAAATTCTACTTAGACCATAGTCGATGGTTCTGCTTTCCATTCGTTATCTTCATCAGAGTCGCACATTACATTGAGAGAGAATTAAAGGTCGCTAATCTCTGCAAACTTTCCCGTTTTGAGCCATCAGAAACGGCTTTATTCATACTTCGCGTTCATCCGTTCAGTAGCCGTGCGGTTTTGCCGTTCGAACGGCATATATATTAGCCAAGTTAATCCAATGGCAAAATAGATCAAGTCGCTCATCTGTTCACTATCTAAAGTACATGCAATTAACGAGATATCTCCAAACAAGTCTTCTTCTGCAATAAGCTTTACTCGCAGCACTTCACTTTCCAGTGGAAACTACTAGTTTATCTTGTACAGGATTTTACTGATCCAGATCCGCGCGGCCAAATTTCTTGCCTACCGGTAGGCAAGATATTTGGCCGCGCGATACAAACGTCTGTGAAATTTGCCGACTTGGCGGAGCTATATCTCCATTATTTTAAAAGATATCGCTTTTAAACTCGGCCATTTTACTATTTTTGAGATGCTTTTCCCAGCAGTGTCGATGGATTATTGCTATCAGGCCCATATAAAATTTTGGAAAAACCGTGATAAGGTCTATTCTGAAAACGTCTTGCGATACATGTTTGTAACCGCAAACAGGAAATTGTATTACTTACTCAAACTATCATCACCTGATCACCGGAGTGTCCGTGATAAAGAGGTTAAGTTTATATTAATTTGCTCTCTGGGACCGAATTTAGTGTCCGTTGTCCGTATTAGAGAGGGTCCGTATTATAGAGGTCTTTTTTAAAGAAAATATGTGCGAATTTTGTCGGGACACAGGAAACTGTCCGTAATAGAGAGGTATCCGTATTAGAGAGGTGTCCGTAAGGAGAGGTTCGACTGTCGATTTTTATCGATTATAGTTTTTCATATTTCGAAATCCAACTCGAAGTCCAACTCGAACTCGAACTCGATATCCAACTTGACGTTTCGGGATTCCCATACTGGGACGTTCATACTTGCATTGCGTGAGAGCTCTAGAATAATTCAGGAAATAACGCTTTTCCACTTATGCTGATAAGCGTTCATGTTTAAAATTCTAAGCCGCCACCGGCGTACTAGAACAAACGCAAATTTTGCTCTGCCATATCGCTCATATTAAAACACAAACTTTCCCGTCCCATTTAACTTTCTTAAAACGTCGCCATTCGTAAAAATACACCGTGAAATTCTCAAACTGCGTTTGCCAAAAAAACGCATTTGACCTATTTTTGGCTTTACGATTAATGATTGAAGCTGATAGGTAACGTGAGATATCGAAACTTAAGAAGAACTTAATGCCTTTGCGGTAACGTAATGTGAGATATGACAAGTTCATGACAAGTTCTGATTTTTTTTGATTTTCTACTCTTAATAGGGTCAGGGCTTGAGAACCCTGGCGGCACACATGCTTATCTTAAATTGTACCCCCCCCCCCCCCCCCCCCCCTCTCTCTCTCTCTCTCTCTCCTCGGCGTTCACATTAAATCACGGACTATGATGGAGCGCGAAAGGCGCAATTTATGTGATTTTGTTTTGCTGGCA
This sequence comes from Cladopsammia gracilis, assembly GCA_022457155.1. Classification (NCBI taxonomy): domain Eukaryota; kingdom Metazoa; phylum Cnidaria; class Anthozoa; order Scleractinia; family Dendrophylliidae; genus Cladopsammia; species Cladopsammia gracilis. Next base: position 2,310,674 of record JAJGOT010000020.1, read on the forward strand.
CCTGTTTGATTTTAGAAAAAAATTGTTTCAGTTCGATGTTATTTTGGGTCGTCTTGTCTTTTTTCAGTGTGGGGGGTGACGGGGGGGGGAGGGTAAAATTGAATATTCAATTTTTTCAAAGCGTACATACGGGACAAAGATTTTTTGTAGAACGGAATAACGTGATATTATTATGAGTGTAAGTGAATGTTTTTTCAGTTGAGGCATCATCGAAATTCAATTACAATGTTCTTTAAAATAAGGAGGACTATATTAAGAAACTCTAAATAGTGCGTGTCATTTAAGTTATGATAAGATTTCGAAACGTGCTAAAGTTTCATCGAGTTTATACTTGTAGCCACTTGTTTGTTATTTTAAGGATTAGCTGTGGTGTTGCTTAGTCATGTGTCTATTTGCGCGATAAAAGGGTGTGCCGATTGCGTGAAAGATGAAGGTTCAGCTTGCACATATGGCATGTTATAGTTAGTCAATGGGCTTACTATAATAACGTTTTCGCAATATTTTTTGTCGTAAGAAATTGCAGAATGTGTATATTGTTAAAAGATTTAGGTTTTACCTTATTGTTTTATTTTTTGGTATTCAAGACAGACATTGTTCGTAGTGTTTGAAAAGCACTTTTTTGTGCAGTTGTCGGCGAATTTGTCTTAAAATTAGATTTACAGCTAGACGGAAAAATTAGTGATTACTCTCTTTTGTTTTTGAACTGAAAAGGTGTAAATCGTTTTAAGTAAGAACATTGCGGCATTGCGGAGATACCTTTTATATTTTGATTGATATGTTTGATAAGACAATCCCTAGGTCTGTGTTTTTATATAACGTTTAATTGGTAAGTTGAAAGAAAATGAAGATGAATTAAAGATGGGTTGTCGGAAATCGCTTTGAAATGTAAGGGTTAGCAACATTGACAAATTGTTTAAGATTGCTTTATTAAATGTTGTGTGATGTGCAATATTTTGTTGAAACTTGTTTAGTTGTGGGAGGGCCGAAATATCTACGTTTTCCGGTATCGATTAGCGGTATGTCTGTGATGGACTAATTAGCTACTTGTCAATGGTTTTTGAAGGATTAATTTAACGCTGTTGTGTGTTTGTATCGAGATCGATGTGGAATTTTTTGCAAAGCTAAGCGGAGATTGATTTTTGGTATGTGGAGGGTTTAAAAAGAAATGGCTGCATAAGGTAATTATGAATGGGCTATTTGCGAATATATACTATTTGTCTGTTTTTTATTTTCAAGTCGAGAGTTTTGTATTTCCGGTGTCATCTGTTTGCTAACTGCCATGTAACTATTAGGGATTAAATGGATCCTTTTAAGTTTAAGAAATGAATTGGTTTGTATTTGATTGCTATTTGAAGTTAATTCTTGTAAAAAGTGTTCATATTTTTTGGTTTTAGGAGTGGAGAGTACGTTTCGAATGAAATTGCATCTTTTTTTTAATATGTGCAGATTTTGTGTCTAAGGCGGTACGTTGATGGGGTGTTAATTTTGTAAAGTTGTAGGGGTATCGGTGTGACAAAGTTATTTCGTAAATTAAAGAAGGAAGGTTCTTCTTATGAAAAATTTTAAAGGTATAATTATATATCAGTTGTTGTGTGACAATGATTGTGATAAAACATTTCATAATATGGGAGTGTTTTGTTTCGAAGGAATTTAAGGAATCTCAAAAGATTGATGTTTACTAGAAAATGTATGGTTTTAGAAAATCGCTAATTTTGTTGAGGTTACAGTTTGTCTTTTGTTGTATAATATTGTGTGATGTTGTAAATTGTTTAACAGTGGCTTTTAAAGCCAGACGGGTAGGGTTGATGGAAAATTAAGAGATGTCTGCATTTTCTTTGCTAGAGGGATATTTGGAAGCGGTTCAGCTAAGATGGTGTTCACTAACAGGGGCGATCTGTTGTGTTATAGACAAAATCTCTCTTGAAAAAAATCTACACGCTGAAATCGCTTATAAAATGCGCCGTGTCTAAACACCCGGCAGCCGGGAACGGTCTTAAATAGACTAAATGCCCGGCAAACAGAAATTTTCACAAAATTTTCAATGAATGGCTCTTTCAAACCTTTTGAGAGTATTCGATGTTCGTTTAGAAATGTCAAGCGCTTCCAAAAATTATTTTGCTTTCCAGTTGACGAAATATCCAAGCTTGGGCATACCATAAGATCGCTATGTTCTCGACACTTAGAAAATTTCTGCTGAGACTCGCAGTCAGAAATTTTCACAGAATTTCGACTGAACGTCTCACTCAAACCTCTTTAGTAAAGTTCGTTTAGAATTACCAAGCGATTCCCAAAATTATTTCGATTTTCCAGTTGACGAAATATTCAAGCTTCGGTATACTATAAGATCGCTATGTTTACGACACTAAGAACATTTCTGCAGACTACCTGGCACGGTCTGAAATAGACTAAATGCCCGGCAGTGAGAAATTTTCATAGAATTTTCACTGAAAGGCTCTTTCAAACCTTTTAAGAGCATTCGATGTTCGTTTAGAAATGTCAAGCTTGGATATTTCGTCAAATGGAAAAGAAAAATAATTTTTGGAATCGCTTGACATTTCTCAACGAACATCAAATACACTGTACTCTCAAAAGGTTTGAAAGAGCCATTCAGTGAAAATTTTGTGAAAATTTCTGACTGCCGGGCATTTAGTCTATTTGAGACCGTGCCCGGCTGCCGGGCATTTAGACACGGCGAAAAATTCTTCTCAAAATGCTTGCTTGATAAACTTTGTTAACAAAATCAGCAAAATTATTACGTCTTTTGCGTACTATTGCATAATCAAACCGTAATGCATACTCTTGCGTAATCAAACCGAAATATTGTTAGTTAGCTGAATAGGCAAAATCTCACTTCTCTTGCATACTATTGCATAATCATGACACCTCAACATTGTTGTTTCTGTGGTTTAGATAAGAAACATGTACAATCTGTCAGGCGATGAGGTCAGCTCTAAAACAGTTGAAAAACAACTCTGCTATAAACCTCAAAAAGCGGACAAAGAAATTTCTAAAGCATAAGACGCAAAGAGCGTAGAACGTCTCCGACACATCCACACAGGAAACAAAAAGCATAAAACGCAAACAGCGTAGAACGTCTAGGACACATAAACTTAAAAACAAATTTGAAAGATTGATACCTAACGTGAGATATCGAAACTTAATAAGAACTGTAATACCTTTGTGGTGAGGTAACGTAAGACATGACAAGTTCATGACATTTCAATACCCTAGGGAAATTAACAATAGGACCGGGGGTGTTCCTCAAAAATTTTAGTGACGGTATGTGACGCCCTTCTTGAAATCCTAACCGCTTTAACCAACCATATCCTCAATGCCCTAATATAGCTTCTATAAAGAAGAAAGAAGAAACCCCCCCCGGACAAAAGTCCACAAAATTTTGTTAACAAGTTTTGTCCCTTTTTTCGAAAATCAACACAACTATGACATGTTTACCATACTATTGCACAATCAAACCGCTTGGCCAATCATAATGCAGAACGTAGCTAATACAGGAAATTGCCTGCTGCTGAGTTGACCTCTGATACGCTTGGTTAATTGCACGCTTACTTGTAACTCTAAAATTTTCTTTCCACCAGTGATCGAGTGCATTGTTATTTAGAAGTTGCTGAAACCAATTCTGTGGTCGTGGAAATACCCAAGCCCTCCTTGGCGACGAGCAAGTTCGTGGCGAGCTCCTAAATGTAAATAAAACGCCGACAAACCTTGAAGATAGCGTAGTTGAAGGCGTCTTCTTCGGTGTCTTCTCGCAAAAAAAAAATGCCGGATTGTTATATTTATCAAATGATAAGCAGGAGAATGACTGAAATTAAACTTACAAGATCTCGATTCGTGTCATCCATGTCGATCTGTACGTTTTCGCGCGTAAACTGCAGTGTCAGTGAACTCATATCTTATTATATTTTACCCTGGGGAGTCTTTTACTGTGTAACCGCATCCCCAAGGGTAAGATGAAACCTGAGATAAACCGAACCCAAGCCATTAACCCTTGGGAAGGCCCCAAACCCAAGGTATGTGTAACCACAACTCAATAGAAAAAAACGCAAAGTTCATGCTATTTTGCTCTGCCATACCGCTCATATTAACACACAAACTTTCCTGTCCCATTTAACTTTCTTATAACCTCTCCATTAGTAAAATACACCGTGAAATTCTCAAACTACGTTTCCCAAGAAAACGCATTTAACCTATTTTTACCCTTTTAAAGTAGCTATAATGGCTTTACGACAAATGATTGAAACTGATAGGTAACGTGAGATATCGAAATTTAAGAAGGACTAATACCTTTGCGGTAACGTAATGTGAGATATGACAAGTTCATCACAAGTTCTGACATCCCAATACCCTAGGGAAATTAACAATAGGTCCGGGGGTGCTCCCCAAACATTTTAGTGGCAGTATGTGACGCCCTTCTTGAAATCCTAACCGCTTTAACCAACCATATCCTCAATGCCCTAATATAGCTTCTATAAAGAAGGAACAAGAAACCCCCCCCGGACAAAAGTCCACAAAATTTTGTTAACAACTTTTGTCCCTTTTTTAGTACTCGACTTCGAAATCTCGCTTAATGCGCAAGCGCATTAACGAGATAAAAAGGTGTCAGATAAACAGTACAAACCATGAACGATACTACCAAGTGTTTTTTTGGGAAACGAAAAAAAAAATATTGTGTTCTTAGATAACTTGCACATTATTATAACAAAGTATGCCAAAAATCATTCTCTGAAAAATGTTTAGGAGGGAATAAATCTTTAATATTAATAAATGGTATGCTAACAAGTCTTATAAGCCAAACATTGATTCCCAAAATGCTACGGTGTATCGTTTATAGTTAACGCATTTTTCCCGGCATCGTTGCTTCAAATAGATACAAAGAGTTTACCACTGAATTTCAAAAGTGCACAATTATATTTGTAAAAAAAAAAAACAAATGTCACTCGTTCGATTTGAATGGTTAACCACATTTAAATCTGGGACAAAACCTTTTGTCGAGGGAAGGACCGATTTTAGGACATGCAGCGCTGTAAGTGGCACCGCTGATAATGGGTGCAACAAATTTTCGGATTTCCCTTATTCACGCGTACGGTGTACATCCAATTAAAAAACTTAAGCACAAAAAGTTTTACTGCCTTTAAAAAAAATGTGTGTAAAATTCTCTTTCTCATTTTTTATTTGGGTAGAATTCCCGTACACAGCTGGGGTGTCTGCGAGGTGCCACCCTTACGTATAAAGAAATCTTGCTTACAACGAACTGCTTATAGCTATAAACTAGCCGGTGGGAAACAGTTTTAAAGAAATGCAAGTAAGGTTTTTCCCAAAGCTACATACAATAACTAATTAATTTGAAAAGTTCGCAGTCATTCTAACACATTTTCTAGCTTAAAAGCAATGGCATTATGTTTATTGTTTTTCCTAGGCTACGGCCGCTATATAACTTTTTTTGGTAGTGTAACCATTATTTTAAGCTAGCCTTTTATTTGCTTTGTACAGCAAAACAGTCGTCCAATAGATGAAGTCTCCATGAACTTAGACGAAACAAGTCTCCCTTTTGACATCAACGAGAGACCGCAAAATTTCCAAAATAGCTAGGCTGATTATTAGCAGTTATTGTGGCATGTATTTCTGGTCCACCTGCATTTGTACGACCGTGTTGAGAATCATCTTGCATGCGCTGTGAAAGAAAAAGGAATAACGAAAACTATTTTTTCATTTATATATGTGAGTGTGCAATTGCATGAACTTCTGATCGACATTGCTGCTTATCATACTAATCAGCTTAATACGGAATTCACCATTAAAGAATTTAGAGTTATCTAACAGAATCTCCCTGTGAGGTAGCCTGGTAAGCCTGTGGTTTGAGAACCATTTATGACTGTTTAATAATTCAATTGGGCTTGGTTCCGGGTTAACCCTGGTTTTAACTAGCCTTTTGGTGTAGGAGACTGTAACAAAGTACAGTCCCAAAGTCAGATTGGGTCCTTCTCTACCTAACATGCTCTGGTTTGTACGTCACTATTTTCTGCTGCTTGTATAGTCTTATTCCCATAGCTAAACCCTTGATAATTGAACAAATCAACGGGTTTCGAGGGGCTAGTGTATATGATGCGCATGATAAATACTCCCCGGTGGTTTGGGTAACTAATATTTAACCGAACTATCCGAGATACAAAAGTAAATAAGTCATCGTAGGTTCAAACGGTTACATGTCGAGCGTTAGCGCTTCGACAGACTGAAACATTCAAAGCAAGTTTCGCCAAGGCGTGGTTGACTTACCTGATAACGCATGTTATACATCGGAGAGGGCTGAGGCATGTTATAACAAGCATCGCTGGTTTTAGCAACAGCAGCAGCAATAATGATTTCCATGATAGACAGTATGATGGTGATTCCAAATACCGCCAGCGCATCTTTGTCTTCTTTAGTCAACTCCAACAGTGCGTCTTTCTTCACAAAGCCCGAAAAGGCGCCGTACTTGTAAAGCAATAACCACTCCATTCCCCAATGGTGATACAGGTATACTGCCATTGCTGAGTACAGAATACATGCCACGCTGACTGACCAAATAGCATTGATCTAGTATGACAAATAAAGAAGAAAAAATGCAATCCACTTTAAAAATGAACATTGTCGACGAGTAACATAGTAAGTTTCTCGTAAACATATTATATTTTACTGATTAACATGTTGACCCTAATGCACGCCCAGCAGAGCCGTTTTTTTTTTTTTTTGTCTCAATACGAGAGAAGAAAGGCTCTGCAGAAATCGTGTCTAATATTTAATAAGTATGCGCCGGTGTTGGCTCGATACAGTTTTAAATCTTAACAGAATCGAGTAGGATCCAACCAAAAAAGGTTGCCGCCAAACCCAAATTGACTGTCCAAATTGTGAGGTCTCAACTCCGGAAAGAATTTCTACTGAAAAAAATGGTTTACCATCATGTGATGTGGAAGTACGTTTTCACTTAAAACTCAATTTCACTGGATTACTACACGAAGCAGGTTGTTTACCAAGTCTTCGCGCAGACTGCAGTATGGACTACATATCGCTTCCACATAGTGAGCTCACCTTTGAACGTCGGTTTTTCGACAAAAACGAATGCTTGTGGTGTTGTAAAACGAGAAAAATTGGCGAGAAAAATTCGACACGATTTCGGTAGATCCAGCCCACTTTTCTTCCCGAGTTTAATACAAAGGAGGTAAAGAGGCTATTCCAGCAGGTTCATATCAAAGAATACTGACATGTTACATATTCACATGAGATAACAAGAGCGCAATTTAGATCAGCAGGTTACAAATAATGGTGTAAAAATAAAAATCAATGTTACTATTATTGTGTAAGCCCATCCTTCCATTACTGAATTGATTGCTTTTAAAGCACACTGATAATGACCAGTTCTTCTTAAAATTATCTGCAACATCCCATTGGTATGTCTCACCAGTATTAAATAAGGTCTGCGACTGAATGTTAAAACCAGTCCCATGACACCAACTGGAAGGGCCTGGATGCAAAATAAGAGAAAATAACAAAAAAAAATTACGAGAAGTGGTCAGAATAAGCAAGACAAATTATGAAATAGAGATCACTAACTATAATAGAAACTTACGGGAGCAGGGAATTTACTGAACTCTATTCAGACTGGTGGCGGGGGAGGGGGGGGGGGGGGGGGGGGGGCGCAAAAGTGGCCTCGCTAAATTTCAACATTCACAACTGCTTTAATATGTATTCAAACGCCATCAAAGTTTGTGACTTTTCCAAGAAAATAAATCTAGGATCAATTTAATACGGCAATTTATTGATAACGTGATCTGTTGACCTGTTGGCTACTTGTAAGGAGGTGTTCTTCAGGGACATTGGCTTCACGAAACACTTCATTCTCCTGGTTGCTCTCAGTGCTTGTGTCATCAACCTGCCATTCACTGTCAAAATTTTCACCTTCTGCATTCTCTTCATTATCATTTTGGGACTCAAATGCATCTGCAGGAGGCATATTCTGTTCGCCATTATCTTCTTCGCCATGTTGTTCCTCTTCTTGGCTTGAGATGCAGGTTTCAGGAGTCTTCCATTTGCCAGTGCTGTCACGTAGCTTAGTGGCAGGGATTCTGACACCTTTCTCCATACACTCTTCCCAGCATTTATTCAGGAAATCTTGCTCCTTTGTTATATTGGAGGAACGGAAGTAATGCAGAGATGGTCCTTGCTCTCTGAAATTAGCTTATTCTGGGTCATCAAAAAATTCAATGCATTCTTCTCCTTCTATCTCTCTCCACCATACCCCATATCCTGGCAGTAGAAAATCAGCGATGGACCTTAAGTGACCCTCCCAGTGACCAGCATGTGTGTGGATAACTTCTGTCGGTAATACAGTGTTTCGAAGCTTTGGCAGTGCTTTGCTGATGTTTGTGATCTTCTTTTCTTGCCGTATGATACGCTGTGAAGTGGAATTTCCTGGGATCTTCTCTGCTTGCATGTGAAGCACTGCATTACCTACGAGATCTTCAATTCTGTTGTTCCACGTCTTTCTAGTAATGTCTGCCAACTATTCAAAAAGTCTTTCAAACATTTCAGCATTTGTTGATCTGTGAGAGACCAGGCGAAGCAGGAAAGCAGAATGTGTTGCGCATGCATGGAAGTAAATGCCAAAGAGCTTTCTACTTGTTAGAGCTCTTGTTGGTGTTAGCACTTTTCGACACAAAATTGCATGTCTCCAGCAGAGGTTGTGCAACCTTAAGATCAGTTTGGGAGACCTCTTTTTGTCTTGGCAGTAAAATATTTCGACCATTTCACAAAGGGTGGCTAAAAGAGCTTTCACATCACGGGTAGCTGTTGCGAAAATGGCAATTGTTAAGTAGATAAGCGTTTTTCTGTAAATCTACTCCCCGCTTCTTCTCTTTGTTCAGTTGAACAGACAGAATTTCTTTCAGTTTGATTAGTGTGTTGATGTCAGTGATATGATGAGGAATTTCATCCAGAATGTTTTTGATGTGGTTCATTTGAGCAATGAAGGGCTTTAAAGTACAGGACCTCATACGATTGGAGATTTATTGCTTCCACTGTAAGGTCTTCATCTGCAAAGAGCAGGGGTGGGATTCTAGTAGCCCCTCCAAGAATTTCATTTAGGTTTTGAACCAGCTCTGATTTTGTTTTGTTTGTGTCATGCTGGCCACTTGCATGGAGCTCAGCTCTTAGATCATTCACCTTGAGGTCTTTGAAGAGATTCAAAGATTGGCCAACTTTTTTGCCCTCCCTGCCAGCTGTAACCAACTGCTGACGCAATAAGTTCTTTTGGACATGTATTCTAGCCCATGGCACAGATTTAAATTTCCATCACAGCCTGAACAGCCATAATGTCCCCCATGTTGATACCCGCATTCAAGGTTTACAGAGGGGTTGTCTCCATTCATGTACCTCATCTCATCAGACACATCAATATCTTCCCCTGTCTTCACTGGATGACTTAAGTTTCTCAGATCTTCCTGTCTGGCTGGTACAAATCGCATTTGATCTTCGATCCCTGAACTTCTTTGACCCAGCATGTAAGGATAGGGTCTCTCTATTGTTGCTTGGACATCAACATCCTTTCCCAGTTGAGCTTTAGCTTCTACATCAGAGAGGTGTATTGCTGGATCATACATCTCTCTGACACAAAAGAGCATGTGTCCATAATTTGCCAGTGTAGAATGGTCATGCTATGTCAGCCAGTGCCTCTTAAGCTGAAAGTTATTTAGCCTGTCCTTGATTTCAGTGTGTGTCCCACTTGAATCTTCATTTATTTTCTTTAGCTCCAAACGAATTTCATTTTCAGTTAGTTCTTCATAAAATCTGTCATTTTTTAGTCTAAGGAGATCCCTATTGGCAATTAAGGCACTTTTCCTATGTCTTCCAGAGGAATTTTACGAGCTTGTAAGTTGGATTTTTTTGCTCTACATTTCCTTCATTATTGATGTTTAATCTCTTTTTCCATTATTGCAACTACAATATTGAAGGTTCCATTTTCAATGCCTTCTTGAATGTTTTTTTTTTTTCACCTGTGCATTGGAGCGAGCAACAGGAACTGATACTGCAGTACCATGTTGTTTGCGGATAGCCCTTCTAATCCTAAATCCTGAAAGAAGATTGAGATAAATTGATTTATCACTTGGTGTCAAAAAGTTACTTTTGAAAAAGGTATCGAGAAAGCTAAACCTAGTGTACCGGACAAATATACCATTGTTATACAACAGAACCTAGTGAGACTGTAGTTCATTTATTCAAGATAAATGTACGCGTATTTTAATTGTATACAGTACCTAATTTTGTGTTGACTTGTGCATTTGGCACTTTTTCTTATTGGCACTGCATTATTGACATTGAAGTTATAAAACAATGAGATTTTATGTTGGCCAATAGTTTGGGCATTAATAATATTCATTCATCCATTCATTCATTCATCCATTCATTCATTTAACAGTGCAGTGCCCATTAGGCCGGCTACAGGCATCATGGACTAATCTATGGGATATTCTGGGCTCAAAATGGCCCTCTAATATTCTTTAAGAGTTGAATAGCCACTGCACATGCTGTACATGTACTGGGATGGGTGGGTGTATACAGTGCATCATTCCAGAGTCAGATTTGATATTGATATTTTTTGTTCAGATACAATTTTCGAATATTATTAATTGTCTTATACGTACCTGTATGGCCTTTTCTGGCTGCTTCTGGCTCAAATCGTGCAATGTTGACTTGTTTTTGAATGTAGGAAGGCCTTGATAATTTGCCCTCCATTACCAGGTATTGACTCAGTTCCCTTTGTTCTGATTTTGTAGATTCTGGCCTTTTCTGACCAGCTGACAGCGCCATCAGGCCAAGACTCCACATCTGCCACAAGCTGATCCAGCTCTCCATCAATATTTTCAACAGAAGCAGTGTGTGACCTTTCCTTCACCTTGGGAGGAGTCTTCCTTGCTCTCTCCTTCGCCTCGTCAAAGGTTTCAAAGGACTGAGCCATCTTTGAACTTCCCTTGTTCTGAAGAACTCGCGCAGGCTGAGGCGAATAGCTGTGTCATTTTGTGACATTTTAGATTAGATTTTTTTGTTTGCCTTTGTTGATCTCTCTTCATCTTTTTTTCTCTGTAGGTGAAAGTTTCTTTTGAAGACCAGCCTCAGGAACAAGTACCAGGATATCACTTAATGATTTGTTGAAGTTCTCTTTACATTTGTCATTGTAGGTGGCATAAATCGCTTGTCCAACTGTTTTTAGTTTCTTGTTTGTAACGTTTGGTTTTTTTGGCTAGTATCTGTATGTCGTTTAGCGTTTGCTTTAAGCTCAGCTGGAGGGCCCTGCCTGGCCACTCTACAGTTCTTCTTCATGGCAAATGTTGCTTGTAAATGTGAATGGAATAAAATACATGCCTTGTAGCTTGTCAAGGAGTGCTCTTTTTTCTCTTCTTTAGCTATTACTTTGCCCTCTTTCCAGTTGTTTGTTGAAAAATGTGTAACATAGGCCTCCTTTTCTGATTTAATCCGCTAGGAACTCATTTTCTCATCAATAACTTTGCAGACTCGGTTGAAGTCATGCTAACTGATACAACTGAGGGTATTCTTTGAAATGTCCACTGAAACTATGTACCTTTCATCAAGTACCCTTGCACTAAACCTTGCTGTATTGCCAGGATTCTTCACTATGCTGTACGAATGTTTTGTTTCTCTAATGCAAACTCTTGCCCAAGCACCGTCAACTTTCAAGGCCATTTCAGTAACGTTGCCGGTACAGCCTGGTTAGTTTCCAAAAAAAACTGTTTTTAGATAGCTTGATATAGTACAGGTCGGTTAGTTTCTAAATAAACTGTTGATAGCTTGATATAAATAGGCCGCGAGTTAGTATCCATAGTCTGCGACATGCAAGGCTTGTGAGAAAGTGTTTCTTCATCACAGAGTCTAAGATCCAAGAATGAAAATGCCAAGACGACCACGACAGCTTGAGCAACTATGTTTAGTTGATTTCTGTTCTTGGTATAACTGTTTGTTAATAGTGACATTAATACAAAAGTTAAATTGAAGGGATGAATTAACTCAGTAAGTTTACAAGAACTGGATTTCCAGCTGAAAAATATTTTGATGATAGGATTGATGATGATCTCAATAATGAGAACAGAGAACAAAGTTGTATGAGAATTTTACTTGAAAGGAGGAATGAAACTTTGGGTAGTTTTATTTTAGGATTACAAAAAATGGGAAGATTCGCGGTAAAAATATTGTTACCGTACTTAGTGCCGTTGTTTTAATATTTAACAATCGGCTCGCATTACAATTCAATTACAACTATAAACATTTAACTGAGTTGCACAAAGATCCAGGACAAAGTCCAGCACGTTTTCTATCAATCGTAGCTGATCGTCCATCGAAGTTGAAGTATAACTTGAATATTCTTTTGCTGTTGTGACCGCTTAATGTGATATTTAACGACTAACGACTAACGACTAAAATTTAGTTAGCTAAAGTTTTACGGCTAACGGCCGGTTAACGCCATTGAGACCCTCCACTGAGACACCCGTAGGTGGATACAACTCATTTTGGTTTAGTTGGAGTTTTTTTAAAACACAACTAAGGAGTTGTTTAGCCTCCTTCATACCAGATTTCGTGCTTTTTAAAATAAGGAAACAGTAGAATTTTCGCGTACAATTTGATTACCTCTTGAAAATATGTTCCTGTACGAGTCTTGTTGTTTTGTAATCAGACTGTTGATAAGTACTGATAAATCAGTATTACCAATTGGGAGCATGAATTTTCTGAGCTAAGTTCGAAAACATTATTAGACTTGAAATTGTCTTCATCATATAAACTTAATTACAATGTTCCAGTGAGTACAGAAAAATCTAGCACTTCACGGTTGTTTTAACCCATGTTTACATAAAAATCACCAAGGTACAATCGTTTAAGTAAAGCTGGTAATTAACAGCTATACACTGTAGAGAACTTGTTCAATCTTTGAACAGAGAATAAATGGAGTTTCTTTTTACCATTATATGTTACTCTCTGTTGAAAACGACGAGAAGCAATTGACACTATTTTTAAGTACTGGCGCAGGTTTAGGAAAAACAACAGTAACACAATGTTTGTATGAGGCAATTGATAATAAACTAAGTGAAAATCCAGACCAGTTGAAACTAGTGAAACTTGCTACAGACACAAGACAAGAGGACTGCATAAACATAACCAATTACATGCAAACAAAATTGTCAAAAGAGAGAAATTAAACTCAAGAAACCAGGCACTCTAACCTATATGCCCAATTGCAACATCAAAATCAATATTAGAACATAATATGACAGCATTGCATGATGGGAAAAACTTACAGGAGATAGTCCGATAAGCACTTTGATTAGTCTGGAGGTCATTTGTGTTTTTAAGCTGTCTGCTAGTTTTGACCTCTTTGTCGGGGCGTCTGTTTAATCGCGATGTTCTTATTGTGCCATCGTGGCATTTGTTAGAATAGCTCTGCAGTTAAACCTTTTAACATTGCATGTAGGCTTTAAGCAAGCTTTGATTTGAAGGGCATTTTGAAATTATACTGAATTCTCCGCGGTTTTCTTCAACTTTGGTTTTTTCAACTCGGCGGCTTTCTTCAACTCGGTAGCTTTCTTCAGAGACGTTTCACTGGAGAAACGAAAATAGAACGCGTGTTATATTTCAATTTGACAGCCTTATCAGATGAATGACCGCAAGTTGCTTCTCATTGACGGAGATTAATTAACGGCTCGCCTAATCTACCTGCTTTGGTGGCTTAAATTTAATGTGAATTCCATTGAAGTTTGCCGACTCACTTAACTTCAAACGATTCGGAAAAGCAACTGTTTTCACGAGATTTCCGGTTTTCGCTTGCTAAGCGACTTAAAATTGTTACATTAGTTGTTAATTTCAAAAGACGTTTCACGCCTGATTTTATTCTGTTTTAAGAAGCAGTCATTAACTGGCATAAAATCGCTTAAATTGCATATAAACCGAAACAAATAGAGCTCAAACTTGCCGTTGTATGATTTTTTTAGTTTAATCTCACTTGTCATGCTTTTCGGGAACGAAGGATGATGCAGTGTTTTACAAGGAAACAACATTTGCGCCAACGTGTTTCATATGGCTGGCTTAGATCAAAACTATGCGCACTTTATCAATATTTTCAAGAATATTTTTCAATGAAATGAGCACAATTATATCAGTTACTTTAAACAATTAGACACAACTAGGAAAGCATCTGCTGTTGATAATGTTCCAGATATCCTTTATGTGTTTTAATCAATTAAGTTGTTTATTGTCACTTGGCAAGCGACCTCCTTGTTGGTCGGTTTTGGAACGTTATTCATTTTTATCCAAGATTTCCCATCTCGTTTCTTTTCCCTGATACGGTTTCTTTGATCTCCTTTTTTAATATTTTTAGAAATTATTACGTTTAAGTTGCGTTCTTTTGACTAATCATTTCAATGAAATAATGCGCCGATCAATTCGAAACATCCACATCCCCCCCCCCCCCCCCCCCCCCCGGGCATGACCGTCAAATCCTGTGCTAGGGTGGGGTGTTTGGATGCAATTTTCGCCCAAGGGGGCGGGAATTTGACCAAGTCGATCATCAAAAGATCAAATGTCCGAGGCATTGCCCGGGGGGGGGGGGGTGAATTGAATTGATCGGCGCATAAAAAGAAGGGATAATGATCGACGCAAGCAATGTAACGCGATCCCGAATATATATATATAAATTCTTGAACTTGATTTGAATGTATTTCAGAGAGCGCTCAACTCTTAGAGGAGCATTGACAATCATAATAAATTGGTGTCAAGACTTCAGAGGTAGTTCATCGTTTTATTACTACAGCACTGTTTCGTATGGTCAAATGATGACCACACTCATCAGGTAATATCAATATAATATATATATATATATATATATATATATATATATATATATATATATATATATATATATATATATATATATATATATATATATACAGTTAAAGTGAGAACAGAAATTTTCACAACAAAGATCATGAGTGAAAAAGTGCCTCAGCCGGGAGTTGAACCCAGGTCTCCTGATGACCGGACAGATGCCTTACCACTAGGTCACTGAGACAACCACACTTACACAAACACAAACAACACATTTGCGGCTTCATTGTGGAAAGCTCTTGGGAGACAGTTGTCCATATCTCCCTTCCCACACTAAGTTGTAAATTAATTTCCAAGGGGAGTGGACTGTGAATCGCTGAACGACTGGGTAAAGTGACGCGATCCTAATTGCAGAATTTGTGTAAAAATATATATATATATATATATATATATATATATATATATATATATATATATATATATATATATATATATATTATATATATATATATATATATATATATATCGCAAAGTATTTACGTTAGGATTTAAAATCTATTTAAAATGAGCAAGCAAAAACAAACGATAATACCGACGTTTCGGTGTCATCATGACGAAATTGTCAAGGTAACTTGTGAATGAAATGTAAATGACAACAAGTATTTGAAGCAGTGTTGGTATCTACTTTGTGTATCCCTTATTATTTTGAATTTAAACAGTTAGTTTTTATTTCAGTAGAAAAAGAAGATAAAAACAGCAGAATAGGGAATCGAACCCTGGCCGTATGATCTGCTCCATGCACACTATCCACTACACCACCGAGGACTAGCTGCCGGAAAGTGTAATTTTTAAGGGATATAAGATAATATACTGCTAGCCCAGGCCATATATAAGAACTAACCCTTTGGATACACTGGAAATACTGGAATCAGTGCTTAAACCTAAATACTAAAATCAGTGCTTCAACCCTAGATACTGTAATCCGACCCTAAATTACACTGCAATATATCTAAATACATTACAATAAGGGATACATGAAGCACCATACATTATGATCAGGGATACACCAAGTACCTAGGGCAGTGTTGGCGCTAAAACCGATGACCTGCTGGAGCGCTTCTCGGTACTTAAGAAATGTACAAATAAGTTTGAATGTTTATTGCACGAAATGTTGTTTATCAAACAAGAAAGACCCATTCTGAACGTCAGGGTCGTAACGAGGTATATTTTTTCATCGCTGATCCCGTATTTTTACGCAAATTTTTAATCCCTGATCCCAAAAGTGATGAAAATTTTGATCCCTGATCCCACAAAATTTTGTTTGCCTGATCCTTGAGTCAATCGAAAACACGCTGATCCCGATCCCGAGGGCTGTGATCCCGGATCCGAGGCTGTGATCCCTGATCCCACCCTTTTTTAGGTCTTTGATCCCTGATCCCATATACCTCGTTACGACCCTGGAACGTGCAATCGGACACCATTTCTGCGAAAGTATTTACATAAATTCTTATTTTCGCACTTTCTGTTATGTTAATTTTAGCACCAACACTGCTTCAAATACTTGTTGTCATTTACATTTCATTTACAAGTTACCTTGACAATGGCGTCATGATGAAACCGAAACGTCGGTTTTTATCGTTTGTTTTTGCTTGCTTATGTTTGACCAAATCGTTATTTAAAAGGAAGTTCTAATTTCAGTGTTTAGATTTTCAAACAAAATTTGACAGCATACATTTGCCCATCGTGATTCATTTGATCATTTATTAAATAACAGTGACAAAAATTTGCAGTTACAATGAGACGGTCGAGTTAATGATAACTTCATGGAATATAATCAACCAAAAACAGAAAGATTTGAGAACTTTCTTCTTTTTTTCCCTCTGGTTCAATTCAATTTAGTACAGTCGGACCTCTATTAAGCGGCCACCCTAGGGACTTTGAAAACTGGCCGCTTAATAGAGGTTGGCCGTTTAATAGAGGTACAATATAAATTGGACAGGAATGGCAGTCAACGTAATTTTATTGCCTCTATATAGCAAAAGGCTCGTTGAAAAGCGAACATATGTGAAGATAAATGCAAAAATTATTGAAACAAAAAATTAAGTGCCCTGTATTTTTGCGCATTTCAAGTCCGTGCAAAATTCTAGCTCTAACACAGAGAGCATGTAGTCGATAAGTACAGTATTCATGCTGAGTATTTTTTGGTGTTGAGTAGGTACAGAAAAATATGCAAATCTATGTAACAAAACATCAAGTTTCTTAGGCTTTTTTTTGCATCAACAGTCTGTAATAATTTTAGCTCAAAAAAATTTCATGGACGATTTATTTAAAATAATCCGTCACTGCTGTTTGCCGTTGTGGAGCTCGGAGTTGTAACGAGAAGATCAAGTCATTTGCCTTTCCGATAGATAGGGAAAGGTCCTGGTAACCGTGAAACTGGGTAAGTGGAGATTAAATTGCAGTTTTCATTGTTATCAGTTACCACCTTCATATTATCTGTCACCATTTCGCTTGAAAAGATGATTTGCTGGCCGCTTAATGGAGGTAAAAATACAATAAATACTAAAATCGCAACAGCAAAAAGGTGGCCGCGGCCGCTTAATAGAGGTGGCCGTTGAATAGAGGTATCGAATACAGCACTTTACTGACAAATAATTCGGGACTTTGGAAAGTGGCCGCTTAATACAGGGTGGTCGCTTAATAGGTGGCCGCTTAATAGAGGTCCGACTGTACTTCTTTCCAGTTTTAGGATTCTTGACTAACAAGCGGGTGATTCCGAGGGGCTTCAACTCCGTTCCATTCTACATCTTCAATGTTTTGTTCTGTTCCAGTGGCGTGATACTGGTTAATAACATTTTTGAAGTGCCAAAGTCAATTTGAAACTTTACTTTCTTGTCGTTGATTTGCATTTCTATGTTGATCTCTTTGGTGTAACCGGATGTTTGTGCGACAGCATTAATTGGCTCTACTGTGATAGCTGTCATCGTCGCTGTCATCAGAGATGCTTTTGCTGTCATAATCTTGTTGTTCTGAAACACCATGTACACCTCCACAGGGTTTTCCTTACGGCAAACGACTGATAAATGACTTCGGCCATTGCATTTTTGGCAACGCTTTTGTCGGGCTGGGCATAGGTTTCTCTGCACTGGATGATTTCCGCCACAGAATTCCAGTTGTGTGCTGCGTTCCCTTGTTTTGCGGATGTGTCATCTTTAGCATTCCGATCATATTTTCGTCTCTTAACAGGTTTCCTGCTGGGTTTAGATTGCTCATTCAAACCATTTACTTCGTGTGTGTTACTACTAGCGGCTCCCAAGATGCATTTAAGATGCGATGTTGCGGCTTCGCTGCTTCTACACAGATCAATGCACTTTTTCAGATCTAACTTCCTTTCTTGTAACAGGCGTTTTCGCAAATTGTGCTTGTTTACTCCCAGGATGTAAACGAATATAGACAACAATAAGCTTTTATATGTTTCGCATTTATAATTTTTAGTGCAACATTAGAATCGATCTAAAAGGATTTCGCAACCGAAACACGCGTTTTGATGCGTATCTACCTCTATAGCGTAGTGAATTGATGTTATGGCCTAGCCTCGAAAGGCCCGAGTTCGAGTCTCGTTCAAGCCCTTTCTTTTATTCTTCGGACTGGACATTATGGAAGTGATGTACTGTTTTTTCTTTCGTTCGTCAAAAATCCTTATGTTTAACTTTTTTTAAAAAAGTATCGAACCGTGTCAGTGTGAAAACGTAAGCTTACGACGATATTGCGTTACGCGTTAGCATTTCTTCTTCACGGGTTGGCTCTAAGGAGCCTTTCATCAGACATAATTTAAGCTTATGTTTCTCCGTAAAAGCACTCAAAACACTCGGAAATCAATGCTGCAATGAGTTAAAGGCGCCACGAGTTCAAGCTGTGTACAGCTTCTTGTTTATTCTGTTTTAAGAAGCAGTCATAAACTCGCATAAAGTCGTTATAATTGCACATGAACCGAAACAAATGGAGCTCGAACTTGCCGTTGTGTAATTTTATTTTAGTTTAATCTCACTTGTCAAGCTCTTCGGAAACGAAGGATGATGCAGTGTTTTACAAGGAAACAACATTTGCGCCAACGTGTTTCATATGGCTGGCTTAGATCAAAACTATGCGCATTTTCTCAATATTTTACAAGGGCGAATTGCAAAACAGAATTATTGGCGATGAAATGGGCACAATTATATTAGTTACTTCAAGCAATTAAACACTACTAGGAAAGCACATGGCATTTAAATTGGCATCTGTTGTTGATAATGTTCCTGATATGCTTCATGTGTCTTAACCAATTTAGCTGTTAATTATCACTCGACAAGCGACTTCCTTGATGGTCGGTTTGGAAAGTTATTCATTTTTATCTAAGATTTCCCATCTCGTTTCGTTTCCCTGATACGCTTTCTCTGATCTCCGTTTTTGTTAATATTTTTTAGAAATTATAAAGTTTAAGTTGCGTTCCTTTGACTGATAATCTCAATGAAATAAAAAAGGAGGGATAATGATCGACGCATGCAATGTCACGCGATCCCGAATACAGTGTGCATCTACAATGCGGAAAAAAAAACGGACAACTCGTGTATATATATATCGCAAAGTATTTACGTTAGGATTTAAACTCTATTTGAGATGAAGTTCTAAATTCAGTGTTTAGATTGTTAAACAAAATTCGACAGCATACATTTGCCCGTCGTGTTTCAATTGATCATTTATTAAAGAACGGTGACGAAAATTTGCGGTTACAATGAGACGGTCGAATTAATGATGATATAACTTCACGGAATATAATCAACCAAAAACAGAAAGATTTGAGAACTTTCTTCGCCTTTTCCCACTGATGATTAAATTATTAAGCTCGATTCAGAGCTAACTTGTTTGGAAAACAGGGGTTCGATCACAGTGGTGCAAAGAAAGTTCTTTCGAGAAGAATATTTACCAGAGCAGCGAGCCAACATTGCGTGTACAGGAGGCTGACATATCCAAAGCGGATCTTGAATCCGTCAACCATTCCAAGTATAAAGAAAATGGCGGACATCACAATCTCGACAATCGAGAGGACCATCAGGCTGCGTTTGTGAGGGCTTTCCATTGCAATAACTTGGATTGTGTTTACCTTCTCACGAATTAAACAGCGAACATTCAGACTGACTATAACCACGTGACATGTCCGACAATGGAGTGGATATTTCAAAATCAGATCTGTGGGCTCCCTGTGCAGATGAACGGCTAAAATTAATAAATTGCTCCCTGTAAAGCAAATACATGTATCCTGGAAACGGCACTTTTTCTTGAGATGTCAGGTTAGACGAAGGCTGTCAACGAGCGATGAAACCGCGACATTCTTTTTGCGAGCAATGGGTAATTGTCCGCACGTCCTACATATTAAACCATGGAATAAGACTGTGTATATTTCAATATTCTTCTCAGTTGAATAACATATTTTGCATGGGTGTGTTTGTCTACCCTTTTCAGATCATGTGACGTTAAATATTGCGTCTGACACGACCGATGGTGGTGTCGAATATCGAATTTAATTATTTAAAATCTTGTTAAGTTACCAATCTGCTGGCAAATAAACTCCTGTAAACGAATTATGTTCGAGTTTTTGAATTGTGAAAAGACTTGTATCTTGCTCACCAAGCGTTGGTGTCGAAGATCCCTAAACGACGCCAGGTCGAGACGGTCCAGTTAGTTCGACAGAAAGAGTATGTAGATAATTGTCCTCGGAGTCAGCAACAACTTTACAACCTTCAAACAATTTACTAGAGGAAGAAATGAAATGTTTTATGAACTTTCCGGTGGACGAAAGTAGAAGGAAAATAGGGACTCTGGGTCAAAGCATCCACCCCTTCCGCTAAATTTTCCGTCAAAAATTACAAAAAATTGGGTTATCGTTAAATTTTAATACATCATTTTTTCCCAAACAAAAATCAATCAAAAGGCTCTTAAAGCCATCTCTTTAATGCGTTAGAACGTGAGGTTAATAAAAACAAAATAGAAGAATTGATAGTGAATATGGTAAAGATGCTGTTGTAGCGCACCTTTAGAATAAGTCTTCTTAAAACACGTACATGAAAACATCACATGATGCAAATCAGCCAATAGAAATTTATGTTCACAAAATGGGCGTAGTTTTATTTAAGTAGCCATTTGTGTTTTTAAAAACAGAAAATCACTAATTTTCGATTACAAAGTTTATATTTTCACGCTAGTGACTAAAATGGGGTCTATAATTTGGTTATACAATAGACGTGTTTTGAAAATGTTATAGGCTGGGACTTTTCATTATTATTATTATTTTTTATTATTTTTTTTTTTTGCAAAAGGAGGGGAATCCGTGCCCCTCTGCTAACAACTTTTTTGTACAGCATTGGGAGATCTGCTTTTATCAGTGCTCCACTTTTTCAAGACCAAAATGCAGAAGTGTCGGAGAGTGATGGTGTGGTAATGTCACTTGGTGTTTGGGTAAAGGGTAGTGATTATGTTGATATGAATTCTGTGATTGAGTTTTTCTTTGTGTTCTCGCTAGCTTTCTAGTGACCTTGATGAATAGACTACACTCTTCATGAATGGACTACAATGTCAGTTCTAGGATTTTTTGTTTCTCTGGTTTTAACCACAGAGTTGTTTTCCTCAATTCATTCGTCGACGGCGTAACTAATGATTCTAAACGGCTGTTGAAAGCGTAATTTTTTAGCAGGATTTGTGTTAGGCTTGTGATGTTTTTTAAGGAAAAAATTTGGAAGAATAATCAGTAGTTTGAATTTCAGTGACGTGAGTTTTATTTCTCATTTTATAGATTGGTCGTTTTAATTTCTCTTATTAGGGATACCGATCGAAGAGGTAGAGTAAAATGCCGTAGAGCGATGCTGTGGTAATGTGCACTTGTTGCTTGGGTAAAGGATAGTGACGTGAAAAATGTAAAGAATGAATAGCAAAAACCATGAAGACAAATCAAATGGTAGAGTGATGTTTTTTTTTTTTTTTTTTGTGTTTGTTTGTCGTAAGTATCAGTCTGTTGTTTTATTTATTTTGATGTGAAAATGGCGGGAAAATGGTGATCGCGTAGTCATTTTTCGGTGACGTTTGCTATGGGCGCAGTTATAGTAATTGGTTTTCATGGCATAGGTAGTAATTTTGAGAGAACCGCGGAGTTTTCTCGCTGACGTGAAAATGGCGGGGAAA
The DNA here is from genome assembly GCA_022457155.1 of Cladopsammia gracilis. Taxonomy (NCBI): domain Eukaryota; kingdom Metazoa; phylum Cnidaria; class Anthozoa; order Scleractinia; family Dendrophylliidae; genus Cladopsammia; species Cladopsammia gracilis. The sequence continues at coordinate 2,332,760 of JAJGOT010000020.1, forward strand.
TGGTGAACACGTGCTCATTTTTCGGTCACGTTTGCTATGGGAGCAGTTATAGTAATTGGTTTTGAATGGAATAGGTGGTAATTGTGACAGAGCATGTGGTGATGGAATGGCAGTGAACATCTTGGAATGAGAAAGGGTCAGTTTTCGACACTTGCGATTTTGTACTCAGTCACTTGTCTTCCTAAAATAAAATAAATGGGAACTGGTACTGGGTTTTGAGGTGTGGGTCGCTGTCACTGCTATGGGATTGGGTGCCAAAAGACCCTCATGCAGTTCCTCTCCGCTACCTGTGATGAGCGGGACTAGGGCGATTCGGCGAAACGATCAGGAGCTTTTTAAAAAGTGTGCCAGGTAAAGTATTTTTCATTCTAGATCGGTCTTTGAAACGGCGTTTCTGAGTCTTCTATTTTAAAAATTTCCTGGGGGGACATGCTGCCAGACCGCCCTAGGTAGGTTGCGTTTTCGGCGCAAAGAAAAATATTCATGTCTGGTGCTTTCAGAAATATGTCCGCTACTTTATAAAACTGTTGAAAACGCTGCGTTAAAATTTCTTTGTATTGCCAGATTTTTTAGACGTACCACTTGAAAATAGTCTTTGCGGTCCGTGAAGGAAGCAGTCGCTATACTGTCAAAATTGATAACGGAGGTTTTAGTGTAAACGGCGAGGTTATATAATACGCAGCTATAAAGCGTAGCAAATAGAAGGTCAAATTATAGCGTTGACTGTGAGAAACTTGAATTTTGCATAAGTTGAATAGCTTAATATATATAGATAGCCTGAGCCTAACAGCGTCGCTCTTTGAACAGTAAGCCGATGATAAACTTAACTGAGGTGAAAGGTCGGAAGCACAAGAATAAAATTGACGACCGGGCCTATCTTTTAATTTTAGAAATTCTCAAAAACAGACTTACGCGACCGTTTGCACAGTACATTTAGACCGTACAAAAGTTCACAAAAACAACTTTTTCTCCGTCTAGAATAATTAGTACGACTAATTTCCAAATAAAATACACCTGCTGTTTATAAAAATTGTCCGAGAAACTGATTTGGAAATCAAAATTGCAAAAAATACACAAACATATTTGCATAAGACCACGCGTGTGAAGTATCCAAGTCTTGTTTTGTTTTGTTTACATAAAATCGCTTTTCAACCTATGTAATGAATGAACAAACACATAAAAATGGACAACACAATCTTCTTTCGAAAAAATTAATTCAAATCTCCATAAGTTTGTGTTTAAAAGCAAAACGCGAACCATTAAGAGGCCGAGATGTCTCCGGTGAAAGAAATCAAAACAACTGAATTTAATTGAGCGAGTGTTATAAACAATTCTCCCGAAAACTAGCGAGAACACAAAAAAGTCAATCACAGATTGATATCAACATAAATTCCCATCGAAAAATTTATTTTGTTTTACCTTTAAGTCCATCCACTGCTTGGAAATTGTTTAAATCTCCGCTTCTTCAGTTCTGAAACCCGAAGTGACAAACATCTTCCCGCATTGCTCCCATCCTCGAAGCAAGATTTTATCTCTGAAAGCTCTTCTATTTCCACTATAGCGGCTTCTGAGTATCCCATAATTAGTATCCCTGTCTTGAGTAGCAAACCGCGAAAAAATTCAGGAGAATAACGACTTTAATTTAAACGGTTTTCTCCGCTAAAACACAGCGGTGTTTTCCCAGGTGACGTGAAAATTGCAAAGATCCCGGTGTGGCGTCATACGCGCATGTTTTGCGACGGTCTACGCGCCCGCGAGTTAATAGCCCTAAGCGACGGCGGCGGACGACGGACGACAGCGGCGGACACACAACGCGCCCGCGAAACATTCCGCTAGCCATGACCATGAAAAATGACGGCCATGGGTTCTATGGTTCTATGGTTCTCTGGTTCTATGAGTATGGAGCTCCCGGGGGGGGGTACTCAGCAAAGTTTCGTACGGGGATGCTCCGCCCCGAGGTCCAAACCCTTACCCTTTCATATACCGATTTTGACAGAAAAGGTACCCCTTTCATATACCTTTCATTGAAAATGGTACCCCTTTCATATACCTTTCAATGAAAATGGTACCCCTTTGAGAGCCTTTACGTGCGTCTGTTTGAGATATTTTGAAAGGCCATTTTTATAATAGTTAAATGGCAGTTTTCCCTACCTTTTTTATGCTTCAACGGCGTGGCTTCGCTTTACTTTCCTATTCTTCGTTAAATCCCTACACTTTCATATACTTCAACTCGTGAAATCCCGACCCTTTCATATACCTCTAGCTTCAAAAAGGTACCCTTTTCGGGCGGAGCATCCCCGTATAGCCCATTATAGGGAGTACCCCCCCCGGGATGGAGCTGCGCAGCCGGGCCTACGGCCCGGCGAGAGCTCCGCTATTAAGCTACAACTCTGTCTGCCATAAAGCTTGGATCCCGAAAATTAAAATTTTGTAAAGACAAAACTAAAATAGCTGGACCGAGCGTGACTGTTTATTAATAGCAGGAAAGACATTGACGCTGTTATGTTCACCGCCGACAGATAATTTTAGATCCAGTCATGTCCGGTATTTCACAGAGAAAAGTTAGAGAAATTCAGAACCCCGGAGGGGGACTCCCATATCTGGTCGGGCGGGGTGCTCGTCGTATCTTTTAGAGGTTAAAAATTCGGTATTTAGGTATCTTTTAGGGTATATGATGAAAAACCTTATTTTCCCAGAAAATGGTATCTTTTAGGGTGTTCCTAGCGAAAGACGATTCGCTAGTGCTTTCCCGTGTTCCTTCTGATCGTAGCTGGAATTCGAGCCGATGAATATTATAGTCAGATCTATTTATCTCCAGCACTATAGGCGCATTGTTCGACCGCATATTTGGTAAAAAAAAAATAGTATCTTTTAGGGGTAAAATTCTGGTTGAAAAAAAAGCCCACTTTGGTATCTTTCAGGGTTACACTTTTTTTTTTCCAGACAAGCACCACCGTCGACCACTTATGGTTGTCCATCCCCCCTCCCCCCCCCCCCCCCCCCCGAGCAGAACATACTTGCCAATTTTTCTTTTCACGATATTTCCGGTTGTCACTCGGTAAGCGACTTTAAAATTCGCTCCTAGGGATTAGTGACCAACCATTTTACTTTTGAGGGGGGGATGGGGGTGATTTTGAACAAAATATTCTGCAAGTGCATATGCGTAAGAAAAAAAATTCCTGTACAAGACCATCGTTTTGTTCTGTTCCAGTGGCGTGATACTGGTTGATAACATTTTTGAAGTGCCAAAGTCAATTTGAAACTTTACTTTCTTGTCGTTGATTTGCATTTCTGTGTTGATCTCTTTGGTGTAACCGGATGTTTGTGCGACAGCATTAATTGGCTCTACTGTGATACTGGCAAGGAATTCATAATCGCTCTCATAGCTGTCATCGTCGCTGTCATCAGAGATGCTTTTCCTGTCATAATCTTGTTGTTCTGAAACACCATGTACAGCTCCACAGGGTTTTCCTTTACGGCAAACGACTGATAAATGACTTCGGCCATTGCATTTTTGGCAACGCTTTTGTCGGGCTGGGCATAGGTTTCTCTGCTCTGGATGATTTCCGCCACAGAATTCCAGTTGTGTGCTGCGTTCCCTTGTTTTGCGGATGTGTCATCTTTAGCATTCCGATCATATTTTCGTCTCTTAACAGGTTTCCTGCTGGGTTTAGATTGCTCATTCAAACCATTTACTTCGTGTGTGTTACTACTAGAGGCTCCCAAGATGCATTTAAGATGTGATGTTGCGGCTTCGCTGCTTCTACACAGATCAATGCACTTTTTTCAGATCTAACTTCCTTTCTTGTAAAAGGCATTTTCGCAAATTGTGCTTGTTTACTCCCATGGTGTAAACGAATATAGACAACAATAAGCTTATATATGTTTCGCATTTATAATTTTTAGTGCAACATTAGAATCGATCTAAAAGGATTTCGCAACCGAAACACGCGTTTTGATGCGTATCTACCTCTATAGCGTAGTGAATTAATGTTATGGCCTAGCCTCGAAAGGCCCGAGTTCGAGTCTCGCTCGAGTCCTTTCTTTTATTCTTCGGACTGGACATTATGAAAGTGATGTACTGTTTTTTCTTTCGTTCGTCAAAAATCCTTATGTTTAACTTTTTGTAAAAAAAATATCGAACCGTGTCAGTGTGAAAACGTAAGCTTACGACGATATTGCGTTACGCGTTAGCATTTCTTCTTCACGGGTTGGCTCTAAGGAGCCTTTCATCAGACATAATTTAAGCTTATGTTTCTCCGTAAAAGCACTCAAAACACTCGGAAATCAATGCTGCAATGAGTTAAAGGCGCCACGAGTTCAAGCTGTGTACAGCTTCTTGTTTATTCTGTTTTAAGAAGCAGTCATAAACTCGCATAAAATCGTTATAATTGCACATGAACCGAAACAAATGGAGCTCGAACTTGCCGTTGTATGATTTTATTTTAGTTTAATCTCACTTGTCAAGCTCTTCGGAAACGAAGGATGATGCAGTGTTTTACAAGGAAACAACATTTGCGCCAACGTGTTCCATATGGCTGGCTTAGATCAAAACTATGCGCATTTTCTCAATATTTTACAAGGGCGAATTGCAAAACAGAATTATTGGCGATGAAATGGGCACAATTATATTAGTTACTTCAAGCAATTAAACACTACTAGGAAAGCACATGGCATTTAAATTGGCATCTGTTGTTGATAATGTTCCAGATATGCTTCATGTGTCTTAACCAATTTAGCTGTTAATTATCACTCGACAAGCGACTTCCTTGATGGTCGGTTTGGAAAGTTATTCATTTTTATCTAAGATTTCCCATCTCGTTTCGTTTCCCTGATACGCTTTCTCTGATCTCCGTTTTTGTTAATATTTTTTAGAAATTATAAAGTTTAAGTTGCGTTCCTTTGACTGATAATCTCAATGAAATAAAAAAGGAGGGATAATGATCGACGCATGCAATGTCACGCGATCCCGAATACAGTGTGCATCTACAATGCGGAAAAAAAAACGGACAACTCGTGTATATATATATCGCAAAGTATTTACGTTAGGATTTAAACTCTATTTGAGATGAAGTTCTAAATTCAGTGTTTAGATTGTTAAACAAAATTCGACAGCATACATTTGCCCGTCGTGTTTCAATTGATCATTTATTAAAGAACGGTGACGAAAATTTGCGGTTACAATGAGACGGTCGAATTAATGATGATATAACTTCACGGAATATAATCAACCAAAAACAGAAAGATTTGAGAACTTTCTTCGCCTTTTCCCACTGATGATTAAATTATTAAGCTCGATTCAGAGCTAACTTGTTTGGAAAACAGGGGTTCGATCACAGTGGTGCAAAGAAAGTTCTTTCGAGAAGAATATTTACCAGAGCAGCGAGCCAACATTGCGTGTACAGGAGGCTGACATATCCAAAGCGGATCTTGAATCCGTCAACCATTCCAAGTATAAAGAAAATGGCGGACATCACAATCTCGACAATCGAGAGGACCATCAGGCTGCGTTTGTGAGGGCTTTCCATTGCAATAACTTGGATTGTGTTTACCTTCTCACGAATTAAACAGCGAACATTCAGACTGACTATAACCACGTGACATGTCCGACAATGGAGTGGATATTTCAAAATCAGATCTGTGGGCTCCCTGTGCAGATGAACCGCTAAAATTAATAAATTGCTCCCTGTGAAGCAAATACATGTATCCTGGAAACGGCACTTTTTCTTGAGATGTCAGGTTAGACGAAGGCTGTCAACGAGCGATGATACCGTGACATTCTTTTTGCGAGCAATGGGTAATTGTCCGCACGTCTTACATATTAAACCATGGAATAAGACTGTGTATATTTCAATATTCTTCTCAGTTGAATAACATATTTTGCATGGGTGTGTTTGTCTACCCTTTTCAGACCATGTGACGTTAAATATTGCGTCTGACACGACCGATGGTGGTGTCGAATATCGAATTTAATTATTTAAAATCTTGTTAAGTTACCAATCTGCTGGCAAATAAACTCCTGTAAACGAATTATGTTCGAGTTTTTGAATTGTGAAAAGACTTGTATCTTGCTCACCAAGCGTTGGTGGCGAAGATCCCTAAACGACGCCAGGTCGAGACGGTCCAGTTAGTTCGACAGAAAGAGTATGTAGAAAATTGTCCTCGGAGTCAGCAACAACTTTACAACCTTCAAACAATTTACTAGAGGAAGAAATGAAATGTTTTATGAACTTTCCGGTGGACGAAAGAAGAAGGAAAATAGGGACTCTGGGTCAAACTCTAAAAATCCAAAGCCCACCCCCTTAGAGAAATCGAGTCAAACTCCAAAAAGCATCCACCCCTTCCGCTAAATTTTCCGTCAAAAATTACAAAAAATTGGGTTATCGTTAAATTTTAATGCATCATTTTTTTCCAAACAAAAATCAATCAAAAGGCTCTTAAAGCCATCTCTTTAATGCGTTAGAACGTGAGGTTAATAAAAACAAAATAGAAGAATTGATAGTGAATATGGTAAAGATGCTGTTGTAGCGCACCTTTAGAATAAGTCTTCTTAAAACACGTACATGAAAACATCACATGATACAAATCAGCCAATAGAAATTTATGTTCACGAAATGGGCGTACACTGTGTTGCCCAGTTTCCGGCCAATACCAGTTTCCGGCCAAAAAAAACTTTCGTCGGTTATGTTCGTCGGAGTTTTAAATTTTCGTCCACCGAAGCGTTCCGAAAGAAAACCGAACATTTTTGCTATACATTGGTGGTTTTGGTGCTCTTTCTGAGCAAGGAACGGCCGAGGAAGGACAGGTTTTGTCCAGGTGATTAAACGTTTATCGATTAATTTTGGTTCGTTTCACTGCACATCAAAACTACCGTAGATAAACAAATAGTTCGTTTCACGGGAAATATCTCCAGGAGCTTCATAATTTTTAGACAAATGTTAGATTAAAGATGAAAGTAATTAGGGAATCTATCATCATCAGCTAAAATACAGCTGTTTCTGAAATTTTAGCAGTCAAACTTTCAGCTAAGATTTCGACCTAGTTTGCCAGTTTCCGGCCACTAAAAGACACATTGCTCAAAACCTATTTCTTATTGAGTGAAAGAACCGAATTTTAAAATTTCCTGGTCGAGAAATTAAAGATACATGTTTAAGTGTAAGAAAGATTACGAATTAACAACAGCTAATGCATGTATAGCGTGACTAAAAGTACGTAAGTCATATGTATTTGTTTAAGTAATCTGTCAACATACCGCGGAAGACACGCTTCCGGGTCACCGAGGTCGTACATGTTTTGAATATTGAGTAAACGGTAGATGACAAAGCTTAATATTGAAACTTGCCTGATATTTATAACTAGGCGACCACTATTATCAAGGGGCTTACAAGTCGGTTTACGTCGAGAGGATTCAAGGAAAATTTACTTTAAGTCGGTGGCCGGAAACTGGGCTAGCTGGCCGGAAACTGGGCAACTTACTAGTTTTGCGAAAAATGGTATAATTTCTTTAATACTTGAGGAAAGCCGCCAACCATTGAACATTTTAAAGGTAAGTAAATGAACTGTCTTTGAAAGGAAATTGAGAAATTTTCCGTACAAAAACAAGAAGTTATAGCGATTACAAACTAAAGTGGCCGGAAACTGGGCAACATACTGTAGTTTTATTTTAGTAGCCATTTGAGCTTTTAAAAACAGAAAATCACTAATTTTCGATTACAAAGTTTACATTTTCACGCTAGTGACTAAAATGGGGTCTATAATTTGGTTATACAATAGACGTGTTTTGAAAATGTTATAGGCTGGGACTTTTCATTATTATTATTTTTTTATTATTATTATTATTATTTTTTTTTTTTTTTTGCAAAAGGAGGGGAACCCGTGCCCCTCTGCTAACAACTTTTTTGTACAGCATTGGGGGATCTGCTCTTATCAGTGCTCCACTTTTTCAAGACCAAAACGCAGAAGTGTCGGAGAGTGATGGTGTGGTAATGTCACTTGGTGTTTGGGTAAAGGGTAGTGATTATGTTGATATGAATTCTGTGATTGAGTTTTTCTTTGTGTTCTCGCTAGCTTTCTACTGACCTTGATGAATAGATTACACTCTTCATAAATGGACTACAATGTCAGTTCTTGGATTTTTTGTTTCTCTGGTTTTAACCACAGAGTTGTTTTCCTCAATTCATTCGTCGACGGCGTAACTAATGATTCTAAACGGCTGTTGAAAGCGCAAATTTTTAGCAGGATTTGTGTTAGGCTTGTGATGTTTTTTAAGGAAAAAATTTGGAAGAATAATCAGTAGTTTGAATTTCAGTGACGTGAATTTTATTTCTCATTTTATAGATTGGTCGTTTTAATTTCTCTTATTAGGGATACCAATCGAAGAGGTAGAGTAAAGTGTCGGAGAGTGATGCTGTGGTAATGTGCACTTGTTGCTTGGGTAATTTAAAGGGTAGTGACGTGAAAAATGTAAAGAATGAATAGCAAAAACCATGAAGACAAATCAAATGGTAGAGTGATGTTTTTTTTTTTTTTTTTGTGTTTGTTTGTCGTAAGTATCAGTCTGTTGTTTTATTTATTTTGATGTGAAAATGGCGGGAAAATGGTGATCGCGTGGTCATTTTTCGGTGACGTTTGTTATGGGCGCAGTTATAGTAATTGGTTTTAATGGCATAGGTAGTAATTTTGAGAGAACCGCGGAGTTTTCTCGTTGACGTCAAAATGGCGGGAAAATGGTGAACACGTGGTCATTTTTCGGTCACGTTTGCTATGGGTGCAGTTATAGTAATTGGTTTTGAATGGAATAGGTGGTAATTTTGACAGAGCATGTGGGTGATGGAATGGCAGTGAACATCTTGGAATGAGAAAGGGTCAGTTTTCGACACTTGCGACTTTGTACTCAGTCACTTGTCTTCCTAAAATAAAATAAATGGGAACTGGTACTGGGTTTTGAGGTGTGGGTCGCTGTCACTGCTATGGGACTGGGTGCCAAAAGACCCTCATGCAGTTCCTCTCCGCTACCTGTGATGAGCGGGACTAGGGCGATTTGGCGACACGATCAGGAGCTTTTTGAAAAGTGTGCCAGGTAAAAAATGTTTCATTCTAGATCGGTCTTTGAAACGGCGTTTCTGAGTCTTCTATTTTAAAAATTTCCTGGGGGGGGGGGGGGGGGGGGGGGACATGCTGCCAGAGCGCCCTAAGTAGCTTGCGTTTTCGGCGCAAAGAAAAATAGTCATGTGTGGTGCTTTCAGAAATATGTCCGCTACTTTATAAAACTGTTGAAAACGCTGCGTTAATATTTCTTTGTATTGCCAGATTTTTTAGACGTACCACTTGAAAATAGTCTTTGCGGTCCGTGAAGGAAGCAGTCGCTATACTGTTAAAATTGATAATGGAGGTTTAAGTGTAAACGGCGAGGTTATATAATACGCAGCTATAAAGCGTAGCAAATAGAAGGTAAAATTATAGCGTTGACTGTGAGAAACTTAAATTTTGTATAAGTTGAATAGCTTATTAAGCTACAACTCTGTCTGCCATAAAGCTTGGATCCTGAAAATTAAAATTTTGTAAAGACAAAACTAAAATAGCTGGGCCGAGCGTGACTGTTTATTAATAGCAGGAAAGACATTGACGCTGTTATGTTCACCGCCGACAGATAATTTTAGATCCTGTCATGTCCGGTATTTCAGAGAGAAAAGTTAGAGAAATTGAATATAGCAGACCCCCGGAGGGGGACTCCCATATGTGGTCGGGCGGGGGTGCTCGTCGTATCTTTTAGGGGTTAAAATTCGGTATTTAGGTATCTTTTAGGGTATATGATGAAAAACCTTATTTTCCCAGAAAATGATATCTTTTAGGGTGTTCCTAGCGAAAGACGAGTCGCTAGTGCCTTCCCGTGTTCCTTCTGATCGTAGCTGGAATTCGAGCCGATGTATAGTCAGATCTATTTATCTCCAGCACTGTAGGCGCATTGTCCGACCGCATATTTGGTAAAAAAATGGTATCTTTTAGGGGTAAAATTCTGGTTGAAAAAAAGCCCACTTTGGTATCTTTCAGGGTTACACTTTTTTCCCCGACGAGCATCACCGCCTGACCACTTATAGTTGATCACCATGTGACATCATATCAATGTTGAAATTACATAAGTAGAATGAAGCACAACAACAGGAGAGCCGTACGACTACGGACCGCCGAGGGAACAATTCGCCGAAACAACGAGGATCAAAAAGCGCCAGTCACAGCTGTTGAAAACCAACCAATCACAGCAGAGCATCGTGCTTCATAAGGTGACGCGTAACCAGTCGACACCATCGCCTGAAGAAGACTAGCAGTATGCAGTCGAAACGTCGCGATCCACATCGGAAGTGACTACATCGTGAGACAAACGAAAAATACTTCTTTACTAATGTGAGTTATGTGTGTAAGTTGTGAGAATACAGGGGGTGATCACCATCGTTTTGATCAAATTATTCAATGTAGGCTTAAGCCTTGATCCTTATTTATCAAGATACAAATTCTCCTTTCTGGTCCACATACATTTTTAATAGCAGTAGTGGAGAGAAGTTGTTGAAATGACAAGAGAATCCATATGAGATGATCATTATGATACATTTTACTTCTTGCAAAGTTATGTTAATTTTCCTTTAGCACTCGAATGACAAAAAACTACAGTGTGACATGCCTTACTGTGAGCACCCAATAAACTATTATCTAAGTTTGCACAATATCACCAGCTAATTTCTATAATTATAATCATAACTGCGGATATGTTTGAAACAATAAAGTGAATAAAATCTTCCTATTTTGTAACCAATTTTACACTCCTGTGATAAACACAAGCGACAAGATTACATTCCTTTGTGCTCAACTTTGCAAGGAGGAGTGCCCGCAAAATGAATTTGCGCTCTCCGTTGGCTAACTTGTAAAAAAAGTTTGTTGAGTACAGTACTCACGGTAAGGTGTGTCACACTGCATGTAATGTCCTATTTTTACATCATCTAGTACAAAAATATGTTTCTGAAAATCCTTTAAATGTAGCTGTATATATGAAAATTAATGAACAATATTCTGTTAAAAACTTTAAGCCGTGATGGTGATTAAAATGTTATATCTCCTTAATTGAAAAGTTCAGTCGAGAGGTACGATACCTGGACATAAATTGATGAGTGCAGCACATACATTAATAATTCTGTCAATCATTGGTGTTGATTCGTCTTGTGAGCCATCAGGCTTGCACATTAAAAAGTCAGTTGGTAGAATTCCTGATAGTATGGTAAATTTCCTGCGAAGTAGACCAATCACTCTTTCAACATGGATGCGTACATTAGCAATGCTCCTTGTTTTCTCAACATCAACAGGATCATCAAGCTGATCTTTTCCTCTCGTAAGGCAGGGATAGCTAGTTCGGCTTGCTGGAACATTACACTTTCCTGGATCGTGAAACCACGGTCTGCCAAAACCAGATCACCAGGCAACAGTTTATTTAAAATATTCCACAATTTTCAGTCAGACGTTCAAGTCAAGTTTCAGTTTCATCACGGTCAAAATAAACTCCTGAAATGTGGTCAAATTCTGAGATTTGCGGGCTACGTCATAGAGAAACTTGTAGGAAAACGGTTATTTAAAATGTGAAATGAGGGCAGTCCAGTATACAAATTTACTTTCTCGGTGTCATTCTCAAATTCGCATCCATCGAACGGGGGATTGTGGGCAGAATTTGGTTGGCCAAGAAGGTAGTCAAACTCTTCAGATTGCATGCCAGTCTCCACCAGTTCTACTTCATCGGTTTGTGTCCCCTTCTCGGTGGATGCTTCTTCCACGCTATCTTGCTCGTTCGGTGTAAAGTCTATCTCTAAAATTTGCTCCCCTGGTTCTTTAAGTTTTTGCCTCTTCGCTTCTTTCTCTGCCTCGATTTCCTTTTGTCTTTCAGCAAAAGCAGGCTTTCTTTTCAGTTCGATTTCCTTTTCTTTCTTTTCGAGGAACAGATCAATGGACCTTCTAAACTTAATTTGCATGCACGAGTGATTGCGAAAGACTGATTAAAGGTTTCAAATGACGTGACCGGAAAAACGACTGTAAAACAAATCATAACAATTGGATTAATTCTCTTGCCCTAGGGGAACTTACAAGACCCCTTAACGCCCGATTTCACTACTCGAAGAGTTATTGTTATTCCCTTATCCCGCGGGACGACGCACACTAGTCTGATTGGTTGACATGCGACCTCGTGATCTCGCTCTTGCATGATTTCAAGATGGCTGCAAAATCTCTCCGAAACAGAAGGAAGAATTACAGCGTACAAGTTTTCAAGACAATGCAAGGCGTTTATGGATGGGTAGGACCTTTCGATATTGTGTTAGCCGCTTAATGCTGTGGAATTTTTGTTCCGGCATGTTTTGCGTTTTATATTGCACGCCATCTCAGTTAGCGATGGTGGTTTCAATTGTCGGTTACTGAATGCAGTGAATGCCTGGGAGTGAATGTTGTGTGGTCTTACTTTTAAAACATAATTTTAAGCCTATGTTTCTCCGTAAATTTAAGCAGTCAACACTCGGAAATCAATACTGCAATGGTTTAAGACGCCACGAGTTCAAGCTGTGTGCAGCTTTTTGTTAATAGCACAGTTTAGAGCTTGTTCAGTTAAATTGTATAACGGAAAGAACCTTGCATTTCAGTATAAAACAATCGTTGTTTCAAGTGTCGGCTATTGAATGTAGTCTCAGTTTTCCGACATCATTTTATGTTTCTCCGTAAAAGCACTCAAAACACTCGGGAATCAATACTGCAGTGGGTTATAAAAGACGCCACGAATTCAAGCTGTGTACGGCTTCTTGTTTATACAAAAAATTGTCACTTGACAAACACTTCCTTGATGGTCGGTTTGGGAATTTATTCATTATTATCTAAGATTTTTCATGTCGTTTTAGAGACATTTATTTTTCATGTCGTTTCTTATCCCTGATACGCTTTCCCATCTCCTTTTTGGTAAGATATTTTCAGAAATTGTTACATTAAGTTGCGTTCTTTTGACATATAACTTCAATGAAATAAAAAGAAAGGATAACGATCGATCCATGCAACGTCACACGATCCGAGTACAGTGTTCATCAACAATGCGAAAAAAGACTAACAACAACTGGTGCACATATATCGCAAAGTATATTTACGTTAGGATCATTTAAGTTAAAATCTATCTGAACATTTATATACGAAGTTCTTGATGCACTCTTTACATTTTCAAACAGTATTCGATAGCATGAATTTGCCCATCATGATTCAAATGATCATTTATAAAAAACGGTGACGAAACTTACAATGAGACGGTCGAGTAAATGCTAACTCCAAGGAATATAATCATCCAAAAACGGAAAGATCTCAGAACTTTCTGTGCCTTTTCCAACTAGCTATTGAATTATTACGAGCGATTCAGAGCTGACGGCTTGTTTGGAAAAACCGGGTTTTGCTCACAGTTGTGGAAATAGGCAGAAAGTTCTTTCGAGAATATTTACCAGAGCAGCGAGCCAACATGGCGTGTACAGGAGGCTGACAGATGCAAAGCGGATCCTAAATCCGTCTACCATTCCAAGTATGAAGAAAATGGCGGACATCACGATCTGGACAATCGAAAGGACCATCAGGCTGAGTTTGTTAGGACTTTTCATTGCAATAACTTGGATTGTGTTTACCTTCTCACGAATTAGACAGCGAACGTTGAAGAGTTCAGACTGACAAGACACACGTGACATGTCCATTCAAGCGAAATCGATTATGGGAATGGATACTCCAAAATCAGCTTTGTGGGATCCCTGTGCTGATGTACTGCTGGAATTAATAGAGCACTGTTATTACGGATGTTGCAAATTGCTCCCTTATGAGCGGATATTTGTATTCTGGGAGCGGGGAATTGTCGAACCGAAAATGCACCTGATTAGGTACACTTACACATTGTTGAGCATGTTTGCGTGTTGAGCCCTGAGCGCGCGAGGTTGTCGATTCGTACGAGTCGTAAGAATGGACAAAAATATTGTTGATACGAAAACTCAGTTGCCGATCCGAAAAATGCATCTGATTAGGGACACTTAGAAATTATCGAACATGTTTGCGTGTTGGGCCCTGCTGCAAGGCTGTCGATTTCTACGACTGGTACGAATGGAAAAAAAATATTGTCTATCCGAAAAAGAGAGTTGTCGATCCGAAAAATGCATGTCTCAAGGGACACTTAGACATTGTCCAACATGTTTGCGTGTTGGGCTCTGCTGCAAAGCTGTCGATTTGTACGGGTGGTACGAATGAAGAAAATTATTGGCGACCTGAAAAATATAATTGTCGATTCGAAAAATGCATCTCATTAGGGACACTTAGAAATTATTTATAGAACCTGTTGCATGTTGGGCCCTGTTGCAAGGCTGTCGATTTGAGTACGCGTACGAATGGAGAAAATTATTGTCGACCCGATGCATAGAATTGTCGATCCGAAAAATGCATCTGATTAGGTACACTTACACATTGTTGAGCATGTTTGCGTGTTGAGCCCTGAGCGCGCGAGGTTGTCGATTCGTACGAGTCGTAAGAATGGACAAAATTATTGTTGATCCGAAAACTCAGTTGCCGATCCGAAAAATGCATCTGATTAGGGACACTTAGAAAGTATTGAACATGTTTGCGTGTTGGGCCCTGCTGCAAAAGGATGTCGATTTGTATGAGTTGTACGAATGAAGAAAATTATTGTCGACAAGTAAAATAGAATTATCGATCTGAAAAATGCATATCATAAGGGACACTTGGGCCCCGCTGCAAGACTGTCGATTTGTATGAGTCGTACGAATGGATAAAATAATTGTCGACCCGAAAAGTGCATCTCATTAGGGACACGTAGAAATTATTCATAGAACTTGTTTGCATATTGGGCCCTGCTGCAAGGCTGTCGATTTGTGTGAGTCGTACGAATAGAGAAAATTATTGTCTAACCGAAAAATAGAATTATCGATCCGAAAAATGCATCTCATAAGGGACACTTAGAAATTATCCAACATGTTTGCGTATTGGGCCCTGCTGTCGATTTGTACGAGTCGTACGAATGGACAAAATTATTGTCGACCCGAAAAATGGAATTGTCGATCCCAAAAATGCATTTTATAAGGGATATTTAGAAATTGTGCAATATGTTTGCGTGTTGGGCCCTGCTGCAAGACTGTCGATTTGTATGAGTCGTACGAATGGAGAAAATAATTGTCGATCCGAAAAATGCATGCATCTCGTAAGGGACACTTAGAAATTATTGAACATGTTTGTGTGTTGGGCCCTGCTGCAAGGTTGTTGATTAGTACGAGTCGTACGAATAGACTGATCGAATTATTGTCGAAAAACGAAAATTGTCGATTCGAAAATTTTATCGCATTTCAGACACCTAGAAATTCCAAGAGGGATCATCGTGTATCTCTTGTGCCATGCCTGGTTTGTGAACAAAAACGCAAAAAACGGTTTTTAAAAGCTAGACGGAGGAGTCCTTAGTTTAGTCGGAGAAACTTGTTTTTGTTTGGAGGTCGCATTTATAGCTTACGAACAAGCACTTCTATTTGGGTTTTGCACTGAATTACGCGAGCGTCGAAGCCGCAACTAAGTTAAGTTCAAATCGGCGATGGGTGCGCATCGCCGCACGTATACCACTCGCGCACAAAATAATTGAAAAGCCTGGTGGTAAGCAGTCATAATGTTTTGATAACTATGTTCTTTATCTAAGGCCCTTTAACATTTCGCGCTGTCATGATTATCGCCGGCGAACGACGACGTTGCACGCTTTTTACATGAAGGATTTTAAAAAGCTTTCACATCCACCCATGATTCTTGTACGTTTTTAAAAGGTTCACAGTGTATGGAGAACTCGTAATAATATTATGAACCAAATGACTTGTTTTCATTAAAGTGCACCTAACCCCTAATTTTTTTATTCGCCTAACTGAATGTACTTGTTTTCTGGAGTGTATCTGTGAAAACATTTTTGGATTTGGTGAAATCCTCGATTTTCTGTGACCTGTTGAATTGGAGGATAATTTGGTTCAGAATCGAGCAACATGGGATCTGGGGCGAGTGCCCGATATGACGTAGATTCGGGAACCGAAATTCCCCCAAAGAAAGCATCGTCTAGTACTTTCAGCGGCGAGGCACCGGGCAGGCATAATTTCTTTTTTGCACGCGTTTTGCACTACTAAAGGTCGGTATTTACACTCGATTCGCGCAAAAATGAAGGAAATGGTTCCCGAAAGTACGTCACGTCACGTGACTAGACCGATGCCCCGTCTAACTCGGTACTGAACCAAACACAGCTCCGTTTTGGCACGATTTTTGAAATTTCAACAGGTCAAAGAAAATCGAGGATTTCACCAAATCCAAATATTTTTTTACAGATACACCCCAGAAAACAAGCACATTCATTTAGGCGAATAAAAAAAAAAAATAGGGGTTAGGTGCACTTTAAGGTGAAAACATGTTTCAAAATGAGTGGAACACCTTGAACGTTTCAGAAAAGACAAAAATATGTCTTTGCACTATTTCTATCATTTGTCCTCATGTCTTAGTCTCTGCAATAGAGATTTTGCACGGCAGCCATGTTGCATGGCAGGAACAATAGATTATTTTCCCTATGGGAAAGAATGTTCTTTCTAATGCAAAACATTTTTCATTGTTCCTGCCATGCAACATGGCTGCCGTGCAAAACCTCTATAGTGAAACCAATTTATCGATCTGATAGCTAAGAATGTGCAAAGTTGATATAGTTGACCAGCGTATATGGTTTTGTATTGGAAAAATTATAACGCAGTCAAGATTAAAAATGGATCATAGCTGTTAGATATGTGCGAATATTTAATCCATTGTAACTTATGTTATCAAGTGAACTGGTAAACAAAGAAATCAAAGTGTCCTCTGGGCTATCTCCTGTAAGTTTTTCCCATCATGCAATGCTGTCATATTATGTCCGAATGTTGTTTTTGATGTTGCAATTGGACATTTAGGTTATAGCGTATTTTCTCAATTAAACGCCCCCGGCGTTTATTTCAAACTTGGCCTAATGGACCCGGCGTTTATTTGAATCAGCAGTTCTTTCTTGCCCGCCATTTTTTAAGGAAAGGTTATTATTTGTTTTTCTTGGCAGCTGTGTACCTTGCCCTTAAATCTTAAGTTTATGATACCACAAATTAACGTTTGAGGGGCTCACTTACAACTTCCTCTATTATACCCGGCGTTTATTCGGGGCCCGGCGTTTAATCGAGAAAATACGGTAGTTCGCTTTTTTTTTAGTTCAATTTCTCTTTTGACAATTTTGTTTGTATGTAATTGGTAATGATTATGCAGTCCTCTTGTCTTGTGTCTGGAACAAATTTCAGTACTTTCAACTCGTCTGGATTTTCGCCTGGTTTATTATCAAGAGCTACACACAAACATTGTGTTACTGTTGCCTTCCCTAAACCCGCGCCACTACTTAAAAAGTGTCAATTGCTTCTCGTCGTTTTTAACAGAGAGTAACATATGGTAAAAAAACTCCATTTGTTCTCTGTTCAAAGAATGAACAAGTTCTTTTTTCCATACGATTAATTACCAGCTTTTCATTATCATTTGCTGTAGACTGAAAAAATTCCACCATTACTAAAAAGATTGTTCCCTTGGTGATTGTTATCTAAACATGGGTTAAAACAACCAAACAGTTCACTGTATTGTGTTTCTTCACTTATATCCTGCTCATCGTTATGTTGAGCAGATGGAGCTACAGTATCTAACTGATCACGTTCCTTATTTTCAGGATCTCCCATGGCTTTTTCTTAAGAGTTCTCCTTTCTTTCCTTTCGAAAATAACATGTTTAACTTGCTGAAATCTTATTTTTACATGGGATAAGCATCAAGAGCTCTCTGCAATTAATCTTCAGCATCCTTTTTATTAAACGTAACTAACTGAATGATTTAGCTTTCATTCTGCGAAAAAGTTTCATTCCTCCTTTCAAGTAAAATTCTTTACAACTTTGTTCTCTGTTTTCATTATTGGGATCATCGTCAATCTTATCGTCAAAATCTGCTTCAAGTGGAAATCTAGTTCTTGTAAACTTACTCAGTGTTCATCCCCTCATCTTAACTTTTGTTTTAATGTCACTGTTAACAAAATACCAGATATATTAAAACCATCGATAGGAAAAATCTAAGGACTATCCGTACCACAATTATCTCTTTAAGCAGAGACTAAAATTAATTAGGCATGAATCTTCTGACCAAAATGAACCAAAATGAGGCCTAAAAAAGTAAAAACAAAAATGAACTAAAACCCCGAACCTCACTGAAATCTGACTGTTTGACACTGGTTTGTTTGACCTGGAAAATCAACCTGATGATAGTATTGCAATACTCTGCTTAATCATTTCTAATGATATAGCTCAAGAAAAAAAACAGGTTTGTTTAGTAAGATTGATTCTTTCTGTACAAACTTCAATATTGAGAAGACTGCGATAAACTTAAGCATCCCATCTTTTTTCTTGTCAAAGGCAAAACAGAACATTTTTACACGTCTAAAAAATCACCAACTCAATCTAATTAACGTAAATAAAAAAAATAAATTTTATTCGATCTATAAAAGTGAAACGAAATACTCCGATTTAATTAACCATATCCTGAACATAGAAAAATTACTTCTAAATTCAGGATAGGAAATCATACCTTGAGAATTGAAAATGGTCGAATTACAATCCCTAAAACTCCTGAACACCTTTAGTAAGAATTTGCACCCACTGTACACTTAATTCAGTTGAAGTTTATTTCACTGTATGCACTGTATGTTATATGATGAGCTACGAAATACCTTTTTGACAAAATTATTAAACAAAATAGATTTGGATTATTTCTGATCGCTTTTACAAGCACTTATTGAAAAGTTCTATATTTGTTTGTCAACCTACAAGGAAACTGAAAGCACTAGTTCATTAAAACCTATTGTTGTTTAATTTAGTCAGATAGGGTAAATTAACCGAGGACATTTTTAACTAAACGGACACTGTCCCGACAGAAATATTGTGTTTTCATGATTATGACCAGGAGCTTGCTTTAGCTTGCTTTATCATCCGAAAATAGGAAGAAAAAATAGCCAAAAGTGATGAACGCATAAAAATATGAATTAAAAAGACAAAATAACGACAAAATTCCACCAGAATCGAATCGAAACTTTGAATATTTCTTTTCTCCAAACTACTGCTTCTGTTTTTCTCCTTTAATCTTTTAATCCAATTTAGTTGTATATTTGGTGACATTTGGCGATATAACATGGAAATTAACAAACACGTTATTTCAACAAAACTTCATTGTAAACGTACAGCATACGATCGCATACAACCATTCTCAGTGAGCAATGTCAGCTTACCTCAAAGTCTCTTTTCCCTTTCTTAAAACGTAGTGCTATAACAAAAATAATGCCAAATGTCCTGAAGCAACCAGTTTGACAAACCAGACTGGACAAACATTAAACATGATTAAACGCATCGTAAAGGATATTAGCCAAGCGCGCTTGATCTAGCGTGCCAAATATCTGACCACAGTCTACATTAGGTGAGATAAGATTACATTACGTTACACTTTTTGACGCTCGATACAATGAAATATATGCTGCAACATGTTCCTAAAAAAACATAGAATTCATAATCGTACGCCTTAAAAATCATCGCTGTGAAAAAGAGATATTAAACAGTAGGAATGTTACCTAACTGAAAAAAAATTTTGTCAGGCCACAAACGTGCGCTCGCTAAACAGCTTTAAAAACACATCCTTCGACTCGTGTGTTCTGATCTATGAATGATAGCATCTAACAAAAATGCGAGAAATTTTGCTAAAAAATAAAATGCAATAAAAATGCAACAAGAACGTCCCCACAGATTCACTAAAAAGTCTATTAATAGTGTCTAACAAAAATCTTAGTTAACTAAATCATCAACGTATAAATATATCGCTTTGTCAGGCCACAAACATGCGCTCGCTAAACCGCTTTCAAAAATATGCCACTCGACTCTTGTGTTCTTATCGATAACATCTTGCTAACAAATATGCACTTGGAATGTCCCCACAAAATCACTAAAAAGTCTATTAATAGTTACTAACGCATTTTTTGCTAACAAAAATGCATAAAGAATGCATGTTAGCCCACATAAACTCCTGTAAGTTAAACATTAACTTACAGGAGATAAAAACCATGGCGGGAACTGTTTTGAACATTATTGAAATATTAACACCTGTTCATTGAGATCAAGATGTCTCAATGTTATATATTTTAGACCATCACAATGAATATGTTGTTACCTTAACTCCACTGAATTTTTGGCAGAAAACCTGCAAGCTAACGAAATTTCAGAATTCAAGTGAGGTCACCGATTTGAGTGCTCTGTTATTCTTGATAATGTCAGTCGAAAGAGGTTATTTATAAGTAAGTTCAGTGAAATTAATTGAAGTAGAAGCACACCATTCTAGCAACAGCTTTAGTTTTTATATTGTGGGGTTTAGAGATAGGTTTCGAACGACAAACACACAAACGCTTACTTGGGATGACGATATCGTTTTTAAAAATCCAGGTTTATATCTTTATAGATTGGCGACGACAATGCTCGGGAAAAGTGCCAAAAAGCGATTTCCGGCCAACGTCAGTGCTTACTGGAACACTCTACAGCGTTTGCTTGAGATAATTATCTCCATAGATTGGCGACAATGCTCGGAAAAAGTGGCAAAAAGCCATTTCCGGCCAAAGTCCAGATGTTTACCCGAATTGTCACCTCTCCACTTAAAGAACTTGATTGCCGGAGGGTAGACATTATCTTTGATCAGTATTGGCCAGAATCAATCAAGAGTGTACAGCCGACATTTAAAGGTTGCGTTACATCCGGTCAGCAGTAATAAATTGCTTCGTATATTTCCGGTCTGCACGTTTACTCGACAACAACTTCCTGGCCTCTCAACTAAAGTCGATCCACGAGTCGATTTAAGCCGATTATTTTATTCTGGATTGGTCACAGACTAGTATTTGCTTAGTGCAGTGTTAGTGATGCATTTAATTTACTCTCTGGATTGATTGAACTGATTAATTTTATTCCATGGATTGCAGAAACCACGAAATGCGCGACTGTGTTTTGACAGAGTGAATTCTTCTTCCATTATATATCAGATTATATGCGGACTAACAATCCATCGTCTGCCTCTGAAGTGAATGTTCGATGGGGGAAACGGTTGAGACCTGTCTGCTAGAGTCTGTGCTAGATTTGGTCAAGAAAACGGAGCGACCGACCGAGGGACTTGCGCGATAAAAGCACGCTGTAGAAATTACCAAACCTTACAAGGTAGGCTTTTATCAATTTAAAATTCAATAAATTTAGTGGCCGAAACCTCATTTATCAAACATAGTTAGCAGACAAGATAGTAATAAATACTTTTGGCGCTTAAGCGGTCTCTCTAAAGTCTTTTTGGGCGAAATAATTCGCTGAATAATTGAGCTACAAAATGGCCAATTTTGTAGTTTTGTCAAATTTGCCTCAAATGTGTTCAACTCCCATGGCCATAGAATAGTTTTCCCCAAAAATATTTTATGATATTTAGAAACTTCAACATGTTTGTAAGCTCTGCTGCTAATTTGGTCTCTGGGAAAAGAGCACTTTGAGAGAAATTGCGAAAATAGTTGTCCTTGATTTTGTTGTTTGTCAAAATGGCTGACATGTAACATTGTAGAGCGACCATTTTCTCCTTCTTAATATAAAACAAAATATGTTAACAGCAACTTTTATAAACTAGTAGGATGGCTCTACTCTCTGATGGAATTTCATTTGAATTAGTTTCCACCTACCCGAGAACGACACTCCAAAAAATGTCTACTTGAGAGTGAAATTTTTGATCAAAACATGGGCCTGAGGCTGCCATGATCAATCGCGGTTGCCACGGCAACGATACATCGGCTGACCCTAATATGGCTGTTTTTGTTCATCCCCCCAGGTAACCTACCTCCACACAAAAAATGAAGGAGGGTTAAAAATTTTCATTTCCAACTTTGCACCACTTTCTCAGAGAAGTACTCTTAACAATTTAAAAAGGTTGAAGTCGTAAGTCAAGAAACTGAAACCTTAGGATCTGTAGCATTAGGTCGTTTCATTTTACCATAAAAAGCTATGTTAATTTTAGCCTTCAAAATATCAAAGAAAAAGAAGATTGTTCCTTGGCGTAGTGCTTGTATGTTTTGTGAACTCTGAAATGAACACTGGGACCAATCAGTTAGTACATGAAAATGCAGGAGCTGGATCAATGGCCAAGCCTGGGCACTATTGCTACTGACTAAAGCTCTATTCGCAAAATCTGCAAAAATCACCAGTGTTTAGTACCTATGTCAGAATTTACTCAACAAGACTTACCCACTTGTCTCTGTGCGTGCAGTCAGCAATTATTAGACTTAAACACCCACAGTAATCGAGCCTTGAAGAAATTTATTTTCTCGCGCGAACATTAAAAAAAATTAAAATTATCCGATTGCAATATAAGATACTCCGCTGACCAATGAATGCGGGAGCAAAATGTCCTCGATTTCTGGCGATGAAGACTACCGAATGGATGAATCTCTTCCATAGCACGCACGCTAAAAAATGTTCTTTTGTCAGTCACCAAACGTTAAATTAACATAAGTTCGCACTTTCAGTCTCAACTGTTCCAAGACCGCCAAACTCTAGAATTTTTTTGTAGTTCGCGCGTGTGGCAAAAATATCATTTTCGTAATTAAAAACCTTCGAATTAACAACCTTCGAGTTGATTCTTTAATACTTGTTTGTGTGTTTTCTATTTTAAAGACTCCTCTGTGTTTCTTCGTATTTATACAAACACAATCGAACTCAATCCGAGGATTGCGTTCGATTGAAATACATTCAGTTATAGAAAGATGATCGAGGAAGTGTATGTCTTCTTCGATTTGGTTTATGTGCCGATAAAGAGAGCGTTTTTCCGCATTGTGTTGATTTTTTGGTGTAATATCACGAGTGACACAGTTTGTGGTTTGTTTTAGATTCAATATATGTAGCGTGTCACAGTGGCTGTGGTCACACTGTAGACATAAAGCGCGTTTTAGCGTGTTTTAAAGCCTCTGTGGCTTTTTAGATTGCGGTTTAAAAGGGAGGTCAACATGCTTGCTTGAATTTTCGATCAAAGACTCATGAGACAATTCGTGAATACGAAACGCTCAAAATAAATCAGCACACCTTCGGACGCTTACCTCCTCTTAGCGTTTCGCTCCGCCGATCCATCACACTCCGAGTCTCACCCAACCCTCCCCACTCTCCATCACCTTCCCCGTGGGTAGGGTGGCTGACCATTACATATCACTGGCTCAATGTTGACAGCCGATAGAGTTTATGCTGCAAATGCTACAACTCGTTTACCGAATTCACGAGTTGAAAATGACTTTGCGCCTACGGCATCTCAAAAAGGACAGCTATGATCCCAATAAAACGGCCGAGTTTTCTTGCCTCACTGAATGACATAAAAAAAAAAACAGATGAAGTTGCCCCTTCTCACCCACGCTGTTTAGTTGGCTTTGTTTTACGTTCCTTTTTTATTTGTCTACGATGGCAATGAATAAGTTTAGCTTTTTTTAGACGATGACAATTCTTATTACTTATGTATAAAAAAAAAACAATGGTCAATATAATGCGTGTCATTACCCATCATACACTGTATCTGGTCATTATGTCAGAAGTTAAAAGAAGTATATACAAGGTATAACAACATTTTCACAAGAACTTAAGTCATGACGGAAGTAACATCGGTATTTGCCTTCTAACTAAAATACTTCCCAAACAGCTAACACTTCCACCAATAATGTATGAATATATTTTAACACATTGCTGCTTTTTGGTAGCTTTGCTACTTGTTTCAACAAAAGAGATAAAGAACACAAAAACTAGCTTACTACTTATGACGTCATATCTCGTTACAATAGCAACTGATTCGCCCAGATGTGTACATGAGATAAACAGATAGGTACTAAATACCCTAACAATAAATGCTCATGAAAAAAATCACGAGCAGGATAAAAAGAAAAACCAAAGTAAGTTCATATATAACACGCGTCCTACACATGTATAGTGCTAGGATTATCAATATCGAAAGCATCCTAGGCCTGTTTGGTTAAAAAGAAAGAACGATCGTAAATTTTTATCTCGTCTTAAAATAAGAAAGATGTAATATCCAGCGTGTCAGCTGGCCTAGTTCACCCCAGCTCTCCCAGTAGCTCCTTTGGCTGGAGCGTCCGACCGGTTCCCGGCAAGTCATCAATTCCCGTGAGGGAGTTACATTTGTTTTCTTTGTTCTATGCTCGCGACATACTGAACATTACATTTTTCTTAAAGAGTGGGATGTTACATTTTAACCTTTGGACGTATACGCAAACTTATACCCCCGCCGTGGTACAAGGTTGGGTTTTTGCGATGTTGCAATATTTCGGAAATATTTTACATCTATTAGATAGCCTGCTGTGTGCTCTACAAGATAAGGTTGATATTATGGGTTGTGGCGCTGCTGGGGTCCGTGACGTCATCCAAAATTCCCGCCAAGATGGCCGCCATATTGGATTTTACTAAAAATTCAAATTTTTCGAAAAAAAATGCGGAAATGGCCCTTATCGTAGATGAGTACGCCACGCCAACATATCAGCGGTTTCTCGCTTTCTTGACCCTATGGTCTCGTTTTGATGTTTACGAGAACCTCTGACGACGATGAGCGTAAACATCAAAACGAGACTATAGGGTCAAGAAAGCGAGATACCGCTGATATGTTGGCGTGGCGTACTCATCTACGATCGGGGCTATTGCAAATATTGTTTGCTAGAGTTGCAAAATAACATACAATTAAACATTTTGTTGCTTTTGGAAGCATTTTTTATGTTGTTTTTTTTTTTCCCTGAAAAGGTGCAAAACACGCCATTTTATTAAAAAATGGCTTGACCGCATGTTACTTCATTACGTCATAAATCGTTACCGGTTACCGGTAGTCGCCAAACTTTACCAAAGTAAGTCTCAAGGATAAACGAACAGCTACTGTAAACGGCATGTGTTAAATCGTAAACGGTCTTGAAAATATCGGAGAAAAACCTTAAGGGGGTGTCCACCAGACCCCCCCCCCCCCCCCCTTGTACGTCCGAGGGTTAAGCATTTTTACTTGTACAGCTTAATTTGACCAATAATTGATTCTTTAATGTTAGTACCCTAAACTGTAGATGAACACCAGTGAATTCTACCAGTGTTTAGTGTGCCAGTGATGTTTTTCTAATATAGTTCTTCGTTGGAGCTCTCTTTCTGTGTTCATTCCTTGCTCTTGCTATTTGCGCTTTTTTCTTTCGTTTAAATACATACATTTTCTTCTTTTTTCGAACATCACAGCATACACTAGGACAGGTATCAGAGCAACTCGAAAAACACGAAGGCTGGCAAAGTTTTAAAGGACTTGACAGTAACTCTGAAAGATGATGTACCACGTTAGACTTATAGTCTGCGTTTTGACCTGTCAAAGATCTTCCTATTGGAGAAACGGTTTCCTGAGATGTTTTAATTAAGTAAGGAGATATATCTCGCCCCTTACAACAGTACTGGGGGCAACTAGGCGTACAGTATGGCGAGCAAAAACTAGGACACGATGTAGTTATGGGAGGTGTAGGATAGCTTTGTTGAGAAACTAGTAGCTGAACAATATGTGCGCCCGCTGACGCTTGTGTAAGAAACGATGGCTGTTCTGGTTTGTTGGGACAACACTGTGACGGACAAGAGTTGTCACAACGCATTGCACAATGCGATGAGCAAACAGCAGTTGACGGTAGAAGAAAAGACTCTCGACAACAATGTTGCGGGCATGGTGGAATACAATTAAAAGAGCAGCTACTCGGACAGGCACTAGGTGGTAGCAGCGAAACCTTACAGCAAAACTTGGGGCATGATGGTTCGCACATTGAACTGCAAGTGGGTGGACAAAATCGCTGCGCTGATGGTGGTTGCTGTGTAGGAAGTTGCAGCAGCAAACAGCAATGTGCAGGGCATGACGAGGCACACATTTCTTTGCACTGACTTGGACAAGGCGAAAGAGGAAAATTTTTGATATTGCAGCACACTTTTGGGCACGAAGGAAGACAATTTGACTGACAAATTGCTTTGCACGTCGATTGTGTTGGTGCAACAGTTGGAGTTAACTGCAATAAACAGCAGTGACTCGGACACGACGGATTCCATACAGTCTTGCAATGACTTGGACAGATAGTCAGTGATAATGTGGAAACTTTACAACAGTGTATTGGGCACGATTGGTGGCAGCTAGTGTGGCACTCAGTTGGACATATTGGTTGACTTGATAATGCAGCAACACTGCAGCAGTGATCAGGGCACGCGGGTCCACAACTCTGGCTACAATGACTCGGGCAGTCATCCACTGCGTGGTGCTCAAGAGTTTTACAGCAGTGATGTGGGCACGTTAAGGGACAGGAGGACTCTAGTAAACATTCTGTAGGGCAGTGTGACGTCGCTGATGGTTTCTTCATAGCGGCTTTGGAAACAGGAAGAATATCAAAACGTCAGAAGTCCAGTCTCGTGATACCATCTAAGGTGCATGCAAAGCTGTTGCTTCTGCTGCTGCTGCAAAAAGGAATTTAACGTTTTTGGCTTACTAGGTCAAGAGGAATTTGCAAAAGTTAAGCAAAGTACTTAAAAGTTAAGGTTTTCATTTTCACTGTTTAAAGTTTAATGTATTGCCAAACACTGTCAATTTACCAAACGTTTTGAAAGTTTACCAGAAAAGTTCTAAGCGTTTAAAAACTGTGAACTGAAGAATTGTCGGCGCCGTTTGCCATCATAATTTTGAGCTGGCGCAAATAGTTTTAGTCCGTTTTCAACGGAAAAAACTCATCATTTTGAGAAAAATGAAAAGATAGTTACGTCCACAATTTTTTTACACATCCTTGCCCATATTTCCATTTAATATTAAATCTAGTCCCAATAAATAAAACGAAAAACGTCTCGGACGTTTGATCGCCGTGGAAATGTGGTTACACTGTGTCATCTACCTACCAACACAATGGTGACCATCAAAGTAGTATCCCGGTATACAGATGCATATTCCACGAAGGCAGTGTGAGTGAGATGGGCAGCCTTTGCAGTTATCCTCTAAAACAAGACAAATAAAATAATAAAGCTCTTATATCTTCATTGATCCTATATACTGGTTAATTTATGGTGAGAAATGAAAAACAAACAAATTCCATGCATGCGTATCTTATTCAGACCTTGCTTTTTTAAGTCTTCTGTAACCGAAGCCCCCGTAACTTCAAGAATATTAGAGCTGTGGCCATTAAACTTGCAGAGCTAAAAGTATGTTAAAAAATGTCTACCTTTAGGTAGGTTATGTGACGTGATGACGTCATCATTCCAATTGGCCGCTATCTTGGATTTCCACCATGTTCGAAAAACTTGTAAAACGTTCAACAAAGAAAATTCATATTGCCCCGTTTAAACGTCATATATCCCAGAAAATTTTTAGAAAAAATGTTATGAAATTTGGTGGGTATTGGTTAAAATGCTTCTGAAGATATAAACGTTCATTGTCGTCATTGTAGGTTTAAGTCATGTTATAGGAGGACCAGAAGAAGACGATCTGTATCAAGCCTTCACCCTTTTCCAATCTGCGCCTTAAAGTACCTATCACCCCTAGAAAGTTATTTTCAGAATCAACTCTATGTACATTGAATAGTTGAATGTTAAAATATTTCTTGTTTTGAACTTTGTGTTTGTGAGTTATAGAGACTTGAATTTACAAAATGCTAATTAGAGGTCGTCAACCCGGGAATTTGCCATTATTTCTACGCCAATTTACAATGCGCAGTTTACAGCTTTAATTGAGGATAATTAATTTGATAAATACTAAAAATAAACTGTGGATAGTCAATTGATTCGTAAAAAGTATTACTTGGACGTGAAAACAAGTAATTGTGTAATAAATGATTCCCGCGTTGACGTCATCTAATTAGCATTTTGAAAATTCAAATCTCTATAACTCACTAACACGACGTTCAAAACAAGAAATATTTTACCATTCAACTATTCACTGCACATAGAGTTGATTCTGAAAATAACTTTCTAGGGGTGATAGGCACTTTAACAAATTACTTTCTGTTACTGACAGAATGTATTACGAGTTACCTTGGCAGTGTTTACCGCTTCCAATAAATCCTGGTTTGCAGACACATTCATCGTTGATACATGTGGCGTTTGGGCTACAGTGATGACATCGCTTTACTTCAAAAATTAAACAGATTAAGTCGTTCACCAACTGAGACATAAGCTAAAAGCTAATTAGATGACTTCTTCGGCTTCTTTTCTTTGGCAATACATGGATCCCGTTTCAATCTACATTACAAAACTTATATAACATGGCCTGAATACTTTAGGCTTTGTTCAGCGCCCAATATAGTCGGTACACCGCCATTGAAGTAATACCAAATAAAAGATATCGCAGTTTTGACTGATGCCGAATCAATAGCAGATAGACAGGTTCTTAATCGTTTTTGTCTATTATTCGATAGCATTCTTAGACAAGAAAGGAAACAGTATATATCATAGCAAATATTCGTGTTGCTAAGTGATTACAGGTCGCTATTTACTTATAAACATGCACAAATAATGAACTAACTTACTTCTTCCACATTCGAAACCGTCGCCCTTGTACCCAATTCTACATCTGCACGCTCCTTCCACACAAATGGCGTGAATATCGCACTGATCGCAGTCATCCACTGAAATGACAAAAGTGAATTTGTTGATATTTTTTCTTAATTATTTATGTTGATAAAAATAACATCATAGGTAGAGACGAAGGGCTCATAGGTCCAGACCATTGGTCAAGACCTGTGTCCATTGGTCTGGATCACTTGGTCTCTACCTAGGATGTTTTGTATGAGAATAAGCCTTGATTAGATATGCTTTATCTCGTTTACACTATTACAGAACAGATAAGATTAATAGTATCGTTATGGCGCTATTGGGGGCCGGTGACGTCGTGCATCCAAAATCCAAACTTAATCAAAGAAGTTAGGAAATTGACACCTTTGTGTGTTACACTTGTAAAATATGTTATCATTAAACACTTATGTCAGTTTTGTTTTGCCAAAAAAGGGTGAAAGCAATCATTCTTGGGTTACGTCATAAGTACCTCATGATACTTATGACTTCAAATCTCGTAGCCTTAGCCCAAACAGTTGACAAGCAATGATGCTGAAAAAGTCGTCGAAGGGGTAATTAGCAGCCAAATTAATTTTAAAATGAAATTATTGCATACAATTCTTATCTATTTTTGGGTCAAAAAAGTAAACCATAATGAACAACAACAAATATCAGCGACTTTTTTTGCTTTTGGAAAATTATAGAAATACAATTTCCTCTCACTTAATATCCATTTAAACATTGAAACTACATTAACTTATAAAGACACTCCCCCCCCCCCCCCCCCCCATACAAACATGCACAACGATGACAATGCTACACTGACGCTAGATGCGCTTTACGTTCTGATCTAAAAACAGTGACGATAGGGAAGTCCCTCTTTAAAGATTAACGAGTCTATAAAATGTTATCACAAAATAACTGTAGTACCTTCGCAGTTAGTCCCTCTGTAGGAGCCGATGCATTTACAAGCGTACCCATCATTATCGTCCACACATGTTCCGCCGTGAAGACAGGGGTTAGGGTGACAGTATGACTTTGCTGCAAATACATAAACATTATTTCAGTGATATAAAACAAGCTTTTAAATAAAACGACAATAACCGTTGGCTTGCTTCTTTTTTGAGATAATAAATTACCACTGCACCTTTCGTTAACACGTGACTTCTGGGAAGTTTCTTGGTGTTGCGGAAGTTGTGATCAGCAAATGACGTAAAACAAACGATTCAAAACGACACAAAACGAAAGCTAACCAACGATATTTTCCGCAATACCACGAAATAACCGAACTCTGTAGGCCAAAAATCTCTACTTCTGTAGATTGCGTTTAATCTAAATCGATTGGGTTCCAAATGTCAGGTTGACGAAGGTTTTGATTGGTTGACCTTCATCGACTCTGACTGTTCCCTGTTCGTAGTACCTGTTTCTTGATCTTGAGCGAACAGATATACATCCTAGTAGTTGAGGAGCTAGTATTCATTGCCCTCGCCCATTTTAGTTTACACATCATCTGGCATCTTCCTCTCTTATTCCCTTTTATATTTTTAGCTTGTTATTGAACTTTCTTTATTTTTTTAGCCAAAATCGTTTAGAGGGCAACTGGAATAATCGCATTCACCCACCTCTCTCATCACAAGTCGGTCCTTGAAATCCTTTAGAACACTGACAGTGAAATTTCGTTCCTTTAGAAACACAGCTTCCCCCATTCATACAAGGTTCTCCAAAGCAAGGGTCTGGTGTTCTTCGAGAAGGAGGAGCTGCTCCTAAAAATCAGGCAATTGAAGATATTTGATGTGTGATGAAACCCTTTTCATCCCTGGAAGTCCGGCGGAGGGGGTCCCATAAAAAAGTGACGGAGGTGATCGTGGGGCATTTTTCAAGGTACTCTACAACGCAGCAATTGTATTTCTTACTCACATTAAAGGGAACCTCAGTTGTTATAACAAATTGACGCTAAATTGTTGGAAATAAAGTCTAAATTATTAAAAAAAAAAAAACAGGTGCAAATATAATTTTAGTGTACAAAAAAATGGATATTAATATCGCTTATTTTCGCTTTTAAATTTCCTGCGCGCCACCAGTTTGAATATTTATGAAGTGTTACGGTTGTCTAATTGTTGCATACAAAAGAACTTCGATTCTTAACAATAGCGGCAACTGTAACACGTCATAAATATTCAAAATGGCGGCGCGCGGGAAATTTAAAAGCGAAAATACGCGATATCTTTATCCCTTTTATTTGTACAATAAAATTATATTTGCACCTGTTCTTTTAAAAAAAAATTAAATTTCGACTTTATTTCCAACAATTTAACGTCAATTTGTTCTGACAATGGAGGTCCCTTTTAATTACCCCTGAGAGGTACCAATTCTTTCTGTAGTTGATTCTGTCAGTATATTTTTCCGGCTTAATAGTACCTGAAGAAGGCTGGTTTGGCCAGCCGAAATATAGTACACCTTTTAAATTTGTATCTACGTTGTATCGGTCCTTGCTTTTTTTAGTTTATTTCACTTGTTAAACCGATCAGATCTCTATTGATCCAACGTATACCAGCAGGATTGTCGTCCACGGTTACGTGCTTGAACTTCTCATTTAATAGAATAGGTATGTCCAGAAATGCACGCTAATGAGGTTCATGCTCTTTATGATAGACATCATGAAGTGTCCCCTAGACCTAATTCTCACCTAAACACAAGCAATTTTGTCAAACATGAAGTCATATGGAAATTACAAATAATTGTTTGTAATATGAAGTGCCCAAGGTCCGAGTTACGTGCATTTCTGGACATAAGTGTAATAGAAAACTCTCACAGTTGTCATTTTCGGTTCAAATACTATTTCAGTGGTACCAAAGAAAGATTTTAAACAACTCAAAGGTACGACACCCCCCCCCCCCCCCCCCCCCCCCCCGTCCCCCGCCACTTATATATGAGAGTTACCTCCTCCTCCTCGCCACCCATGGTCTGGAAGTGGCCAAGTTCAAACCTTTAAAAATAAAGGGCGAATTTCATTCGACCAAAAATTCCGGAGGGAAATGGAACAGCCTTTTGAAAAAAAAAAGATCTCGTGAGGTATATCCACATTTTCAAAACGTTCTTCTCGAAAATTGTCATTCCATTCGGTTTCCTTCACGGAACCTTAACCTTTGGGTTAATGGTTCGCAGTTCTGTAACGGAACTTTACATTTTTTGAAATTCCGAAACACTTTTCCTGAATTTCCGAACATTCAGTTAGTTTTTACATTCCATTTTGGTAAAGGGACTGATGAAAACTTTCAGAGCCTAGGGAAAGCATTGCTCTTTAGCGACGTTCATTCGAATAATCATCCCCTAGGATTTTCTTTACATAATAGCTCAAATATTAGAATTATGTTGTGCAGCATAGTGTCATGGGTATACATATGCGTAAGACTGAACGTTAGAGCCTCATCACAAGAATTGTTTTCTAGTTACGTGCTGATATATTGGATATTGTCTATTCTTTACAACCAGAAACTGTAATATATATTTGTGACATCCCATTTTAAAGCAGATGTATATAATGGAATGTTCGGGGGCTACATCACAGATCAAATTGTCGACATTCCCGAGTTAACCTTTTTTGCATGGGTACTTGAAATAAAAACCATAAAAAAAGCTCATACAACAACAACTCTCAAAATGAACTATTTCTACTTTTCTGATACAATCAATGTCAACAATATAATATTGGCTTTTATGAAAGTATAATTACCAATAGAAAGTTCGCAGCTGTTGCCCTGGTAACTGGATGTACAGAGGCATCGATGACCATTGGGCTCTTCAAAACATGATCCGCCATGCTGGCAAGGATTAGGTACACAGAATCTTGGATTAGAAGCTGAAAAACGCGAGGATATAAATTAGTTACATTTTTTACTCGTGGCGAAGCACACGAGTTATAAATCCGCCGTTGACTTTCTTGTTTTTTTTTTTCGTGTCACATTAGCGCATGCAAATTTATGCACGCATATTTAAGTCTATATAGACGACTATATGGCTTTCGGCCATGAAATACATACCGTAAAATCTCGCCGTTTGTGTACTCGAGAAGCAAGATAAAGAACTACTGCGTACAACTGCACACTTTCAAGACAATTCAAGGCGTTCATGGATGGATAGGACCGTTTGATATTGTGTTCGCCGCTTATTCCTGTGGGATTTTTGCTCTGGCAAGTTCTGTGTTTTATATATTAAACTTGCCATTTGCTTAGCGATCGAGCTCCGGGTCGAGCTTAAGTGTCAGCTACTGAATCTAGTGAATGCAGTGTAGTCTTACTTTTAAACCCGTGTATACGTGAAAGCATGATGAACAGGTTAACGGCAAGGGTGTTAAAATAAAATTCATTCTCTCACTCACTCACTCACTCACTCACTCACTCGCTCCTTTCATCAGCTATAAACTTAGTGAGCAAATGCTTTGTTACGAACACGTTTCGTAACAGGAATTCAACGTGAATCCAACGATAACAATAATTAATTTGATGTAAACGAATATAGACAACAATAAGCTTACAGATGTTTCGCATTTGGAGTTTTTAGTGTAACACGTACATTAAAATCGATCTAAAAGGATTTTGCAACCTAAACACGCGTTCTGATGCGTATCTAGCTTAAAATAATAAAATTTAGTTCGTAGGTAGTATGTGCTCTTGGACAGCGCAGTGATTGAGTTTGTGGCTTGGACGGCCCGAGTTCGAATCTCCATCGAGTCCTTTTTTTTTTCCTTTTTTTTTTCTTTTTTTTTTTCTTTTTTCGAACTGGACATTGTGAAAGTAATGTACTTTTTTTCTTCAGTCGTTCGTCAAAAATCCTTACGTTTAATTTAAAAATATATATATATATCGAACTGTGTCAGTGTGAAAACGTATTAAAGCTTACGGCAATATTGCGTTACGCGTTACGCGTTAGCATTTCTTCTTCTCGGGTTGGCTCTTAGGAGCCTTTGATAAGACATAATTTTAAGCTTATGTTTCTCTGTAAAAGCACTCAATTCACTCGGGAATCAATGCTGCAATGAGTTAAAGGCGCCACAAGTTCAAGCTGTGTACAGCTTCTTGTTTAATATGCTTTCGTGTCTTTTTATGAAATGTTACGAACAACTTGATGTCTTCGATCCCAAAAGAAAAAAGACCATCGAACGTAAAACGCAATAAATAATTCTACTTCTGTTTTTTCTATATTATCAAATTAAAAGCCTATTGATAAATAAGTTAAGATGGTGAATTTTGAGCTCGGAAAGAAATGACAAGATAAAAACAATCATATGTCACGAGCGTTGGGACGAAGAAGAAATCTAATTCCCAGAGTTGAAAACGTGGTGTGACCGTTTCAGAAGTTTCAAAACTTCCGATAAAAGCCTTTTTTGCGCGCGGTGCAAGCGTATGGTTGAATGTGAACTCACCTCCCACTCGGAAGCACTCCCCTCGAGAGCCGTCTCCATAGAAACCTCCATCACAAACACACTTCCCATTTTCGCAATGTGCATGGACATCGCATTTAGCACATTTGTCCTCTAGAAAGAAAGAAAAATAGGTTTTAATACAAAGCCGATGATAAATATTCCTTTGGAAGGCAAAATATTACGGACGAATCATGGGCTCACAATACTGTGCTCGCAATCATTAAATTGAATCGATCATTAAATTGGCCTTTTTACATCCTACAACATGTGTGTTTAAAATAGAACGTCATTCCTTACATGCTCAAAAAAAAGAGCGTACACTCAGGTTCCAAGAACCACTTTCGACATAGAGATGTTTTC
Organism: Cladopsammia gracilis; assembly: GCA_022457155.1. NCBI lineage: Eukaryota > Metazoa > Cnidaria > Anthozoa > Scleractinia > Dendrophylliidae > Cladopsammia > Cladopsammia gracilis. Next base: position 2,367,275 of record JAJGOT010000020.1, read on the forward strand.
AATCGAGTGTCGTATAACCGACATTCTGGCAAATCCCTTAATCTTATTATATAAAAGTGTAAATCTTTCTTTCTTTCTCTCCTTTTTATTTTATTATATTTTCTCTTTTTGTTTTTATTACTACAATGTATATATAAAATAAAGAATTTGAATGTGTAACTAAACTTAAATAGACAGGCCCGCCAAGACTTGCACTAGCTACCTGCACTAGCTACCCGCGGGCCAGTCCAACTTTATCAAGGTAAAAATTAAAAAAAACAAAGATTGTTGTTGTTGTTGTTAAACGAACCACCCTTCGACATATATAGCTGGCGCAAAGCGTCTGAGCAAGTCACGATTCATTGCTTTTGGTTTTAGTTTTCCTTAGGTTGAAAATGTGATGTGAGTTTTTTGAAAACTTGACGCAAAGTGTAAGAATGCAAAACTAGAGAAATCGCAATCTTCTTAGCTTCCGACACAAAATATGATCTACCAAAGCGAAAAGGCGCGAACGGGACGCCCAGCTAGCACCATGCGAGACACCTACCCAAGAATGTTGAAAGAGCTATGCCATGGGGCTTTTGATGTTTTTGTGTCAAAACTACCCCTTAAGTTTTAAAATATGCACCTATGTCAGGCATGAAATGCTTATAACACAATAATATCTACTTATTGACTGAGTGGGAGGGCCGGGTGGAAAATATTTGGCTCGAGGTCAGAGCCAAATATTTTCCCATCCTGTCCGACCTAACTTAGTCAATAAGTATTTTATCGTATGACCAATTTGGAGCCAAAATTACTTGAAATTTTAAGGCGCGAGGCCGTCCGCTTTTGTGGTAGGGCTGTACGGCTTTTTCCGGCCCCGCTCGCGCAAATGCGTACGACCCTCATACGGGACTTTCATCAATGGTTTTGCAAAGAAAAGGTTCGCAGGGCCGTATGGGTCATATAATAATAGAAAGTCATCAAGTGAATTTTCGAAGAGAGAATCAACCATAATCTCAGTTTTATTGAGTTTTCCAAGACACGAGGCGATAAACTTGAAAAAATTGGGCCAATTTTTTTCAAGTTGCAGTCTATTCCCATACTGGTTAATATCTGCAGCCCAAGATACTTGTTGTTACTCAGAAAGCACTAGTAGAATGGTTTTAAACAAAACTGAACCATTATTTTTGGGTTTTCACTGATAACTGATATAAAGATGTCTTTTGGCCTTTTTAAAGTAACCCTAAAAATGGTGACATAGCCCCTTTAATGTTACTGACAGGTCTGGATATGAAGATTTTAAAGTACATTCAGTTGATCGACTCTCTCTACGCGACTTCTCAGTAAAGTTACCACCTTACTTCAGCGACCATCTTTACGAAATTTCTTTTGAATCGTTTCTCAGTCAAACGCTACATTTAGAATCCGACTTTCGTCAACAAATATCTCTCATAACAGCCACCTCTCCCGACCCGAGAGATTCTATCAAAAGAGGTTAATTTCTGGCAATCACAAAATCCAACATTAATTCTTAGTGATGCGTATACACATAAATAAACGACTTTCAACACACATCTCATGAAAGAAAGAAAAACATATGATCCCGAATGGGAATCGAACCCACGTGTCCCAGATACCAGATACTAGTATCTAGTATCTAGTATCCAGATACTAGTATCTAGTATCTATCCAGATACTAGTACACGTGTCCCAGATACTAATAATCACACAAAATCTCAAAAGAAAAATGCTCCGGGAAATCACGACCGGCTAGTATCTGGGACACGTGGGTTCGATATAGGCTGAGCCTAACAGCGTAGCTCTCTGATAAGCTTAACTATAAAAGTGAAAGGTCGGAAAGGTCAACATCTCCCCGCATTGCTCCCGCATTGATAAAAACGTATGAAGTTTCTCGAAGCAAAATTTTATCCCTGAAAGCTTTTTTCCACTAAAGCGCTTCTGAGTATCCCTGTCTTGAGTAGCAAACCACGAAAAAATATTGGGTAATAACGACTTTAATTCTCCGCTAAACACAGCAAAAGATCCTGCAACTAAAGTGTTTACCGAGCTGACGGCTGTGTAGCCGCGCGAAAAACATAGCCTCGCTTTGCTTTCAAAATTGCTAAGATCCCAGATGTTACGCGTCGTCACATTTGGCGACGCGTCGCACGTTTGGCGACGCTAAGCGCCCGCGAATTAGCCCTGCCCAACGGAGACAAATGTACACACGCGCGCCCGCGAAACATTCCGCTAGCCATGATCATGAAAAATGACAGGCATGGGTTCTATGAGCATGGAGCTACGACACATGACAACCTTATTTTGAAGAATACAAGACAAGTCCTCCATTGTACCACGGTTAGGGTACGTCTGTATATCCGAAAGTTAACAGTTTGCATGCTATCACGTTACTCACCTACACACGTGGATCCTTCAAAGCGTTCAGTGCACTGGCAGACAAAAGTGTTGTGGCTCTGGTGGCAGGATCCCCCATTCTGACACGGGTTAGGTTGGCAGACTCCAGCGTCTGCAGGGTAGATAAAAAAAATACAAAAAGTAATAGTACACGTCAGTGAAACCTGAAATACAGTTGAAGCTCTCCTTGCAACTGCTCTCGTAAGCGACCAAGCTCTAGTTACGACTACCATTGTGAAACCTAGTATGAATTGTCACTTAAACTCTGTAATTAAAAGCTCTCGTAAGCGACCGCTCTCGCAAGCGATCGTAACGACCGCGACCACTTTTGAGAATACCAACTGGTCTTTTCCTTTGTTTTTAAGCTCTCGTAAACGACCACTCAAAGAGTCTGATTCGTATTATTAGACAACAATTTCATGAAAGTAGAGACTTCTTGATCAAATGTTCAGTAATATAGCATAAGCGCTAATGGTGCGTTGATAAAGATTTCGAATTAACATTTCAAGATGATTTCCGGCTGCAGCAAGCGAGCAAGTTTTATGCTAAAAGCTCTCGTAAGCGACCAGCCTCTATTGTTTCATTTCGCGTGGTCGCTTTTTAATCGAGAGCTTATACGAGAGCTCACGAGAGCTCACGAGAGCTTACGAGAGTTTACGAGAGCTTACGAGAGCTTACGAGAGCCCATTCGACCAGCCTCTACTGTTTCATTTCGCGTGGTCGCTTTTTAATCGAGAGCTTATACGAGAGCTCACGAAAGCCCATTCGACCAGCTCTTGTTACGACCACTTTTTCGAATTCCCGAGGTGATCGCTTACAACTGAAGAGCTTTGACTTCAGTCATTCTTGTAATCGTCTAGCCAGACTAAGCGGTCAAACATCCATAATCGTAACACTAGATTTTGCTACGTTAACTGGACATCCCTAAATTTAGAACCTCAAGTGGACAAAGATCATTTGCTTATATATATAGGAACTCACTGGAATCTGACCTTAAAAAGATGCCCAATTTTCTTAAATTTAAGAAACAACTAAAGCTTGCTTTTCACTGGTCGGGAGCAGCCCTTTTGCCAAACATAGTTTTTAATTGTAGCCATCAATTTTATTTCCGTTAGCTATAATTAATTTATTTAAGTTATGAAGTCATATTTAGTATTTAAATTTAACTAAGTATTGTAAGTAGTCGTTGAAAAGCCCCTTTGGGAACTTCCATTAAAGATATGTATGTATGTAGTAAGGAAATTAAAATGGGTGGGTTAACATCTCCTTGCGTCATTTGCTTTGGCGGGCGAGGGTGGGGAGGGGAGGTGACGTGGACCTAGCGCTCATTATAATGGAAGTCGCCGTACACTGAGATAAAGAAACCAGCAAAGAAACAGGCATTTACTGTCTAGAAATGCATAACTTGATGAAAAAAAAAACAATTCCGACGAGTGTCAGAATTGGATTTATAATCATTACATTGAAATTACTACAGGTTACTATGACTCAAAGTTAGGATTCCTGTGGTCTGACCTCTCGTAAGCGAGACCACTTTAGATTTGCATTTTGAATTGGATGGTAACTTATAGGAGGTTCGACTGTATCGGACTAATATTAACACTGATTAACAGGGGTGACATGCTATTTTAGTCAATGTTGTCCGCCAGGTAGTAGCTGATGTTTGATTTATGATAATGAGGCATAATGTAAACAATGAAGGAAGCAAAGGTTCCCGTTATGTATTACGGACAGGGTATGAAGTCCTGGGTAAAAAAGTTAACTGAAAAGAAATCCACCTATTGCCATCTCTCTCTGCTACGTACGAAACCACTGAAGGTGTCCGCTGCGGCGAAGTTGACTGTAGTAATTAACCCTATTCAGACAGGGGGTGGAATTGATCCTTTCCTGGTCCCAGAAAACCAAAAAAATGTCCGGCCTGAATAGGGTTAAGACATAATTAACGTCATACCTTCACATTTTTTGCCGCTATATCCTTCGTTGCATCTGCATATGAAGTCTCCAGAAATTCCTCCGTCAATGCATGTTCCTCCATTTTCACAAGGATTACCCAGGCAAGGTTTGACAACTAAATGCAAATTAAAACTGTGTTTTTTACAAGTTCCTAAGGATTAAAGGGAACGTATATCCGTGGGATCAAATATCCGATGATACAATAATTCGCAAAAGACAGTTATAAAAAAACTGTTTATACGCTGTGGCTCATATCTGTTGTATGTCAGCTATAAGTGAAGCTGGCACATAAATCGCAACCTTGTGAGTCAGAAAAAGAAGTCCCCATCAAGGTAAAAAATATTCTCCTTGGGTGGAATACGCTAACTATTACTTTAAAATTACGTTTGTTCAATACCGATACTTCTAGCAATGCTCTACTGCATACATACACCTTATGTCTACGAGAACTGTTGTCGTTAGAACGGCACGGGGTGCCTTCGTAATTCGAAAGTTTCCATTGATTACGAGTTTATGTTAAGGTATACGAATCGATGGCTCGGTGGCGTCCGAACACGCTAAGAAGAGAAAAATTGTAATTCCGGTGTTCTCTATCCTGATTCACCATCTATAACATCCGAAGCATCGTTCCCGCTGCTTGTAAATCAAAGTCCAAGTGTCTTAATTTTTAACAAGTGCAAATTCGGGTTACAAATTTGACTATACTGTAGGCTCGGGGTCAAATATAATTCACCTTTACAGAAAGGCCCAATGTAATCTGATGGACATGCGCATGTGAATCCTGAACCTGTCTCACTGCAAGTTCCTCCGTTATAACAAGGATTGGGATGACAGGAACCCTCGTTTGGCGTTGCTGTAAATAAACAACAATTGGTATTAAGGGAGATGTGGTGGTCTAGTCGTTAACAGGAAAATTTGGCTGAATTAACTATGTTCATAAGGTAGCTTGGCCATCGTAAAAATATTTCAAAAGCTGACGTTTCTAGCGCTAGCCTTTCCTCAGATCAAATGTAATCGAATTTTGACGGTGGCCAATTTACCTTAGCATGCTTACAACTCAAAATAAGACATTCACAGTAGTAGAAGATGAGGAAAACGCTGTTTATAAAATCAAGCAAGCCTTTCTACTTTTTTTCGAAAGGTGTTATTGTTTAGTCAACTCAGTTTTGTCAATTTACCTTGTCAACTCAGTTTTGTCAACTTAGTTTTGTCAACTCCGTTTTGTCAATTTACCTTGTCGATTCAGTTTTGTCACCTCAGTTTAGTCAACTTAGTTTTTGTCAACTCGGTTTTGTCAATTTACCTTGTCAACTCAGTTTTGTCATTTCAGTTTTTTTTTCAACTTGGTTTTGTCAACTTAGTTTTGTCAATTTACCTTGTCAACTCAGTTTTGTCACCTCAGTTTTGTCAACTTAGTTTTGTCAACTCCGTTTTGTCAATTTACCTTGTCAACTCAGTTTTGTCATTTCAGTTTTTTTTTCAACTTGGTTTTGTCAACTTAGTTTTGTCAATTTACCTTGTCAACTCAGTTCTGTCACCTCATTTTTGTCAACTTAGTTTTGTCAACTCAGTTTTGTCATTTCAGTTTTGTCAACTTGGTTTTCTCAACTCAGTTTTGTCAATTAACCTTGTCAACTCAGTTTTGTCACCTCAGTTTTGTCAACTTAGTTTTGTCAACTCAGTTTTGTCAATTTACCTTGTCAACTCAGTTTTGTCACCTCAGTTTTGTCAACTTAGTTTTGTCAACTCCGTTTTGTCAATTTACCTTGTCAACTCAGTTTTGTCATTTCAGTTTTTTTTTCAACTTGGTTTTGTCAACTCAGTTTTGTCATTTCAGTTTTTTTTTCAACTTGGTTTTGTCAACTCAGTTTTGTCATTTCAGTTTTTTTTTCAACTTGGTTTTGTCAACTCAGTTTTGTCATTTCAGTTTTTTTTTCAACTTGGTTTTGTCAACTCAGTTTTGTCATTTCAGTTTTTTTTTCAACTTGGTTTTGTCAACTCAGTTTTGTCAATTTACCTTGTCAACTCAGTTTTGTCACCTCAGTTTAGTCAACTTAGTTTTGTCAACTCCGTTTTGTCAATTTACGTTGTCAACTCAGTTTTGTCACCTCAGTTTTGTCAACTTAGTTTTGTCAACTCAGTTTTGTCAATTTACCTTGTCAACTCAGTTTTGTCACCTCAGTTTTGTCAACTTAGTTTTGTCAACTCCGTTTTGTCAATTTACCTTGTCAACTCAGTTTTGTCATTTCAGTTTTTTTTTCAACTTGGTTTTGTCAACTTAGTTTTGTCAATTTACCTTGTCAACTCAGTTCTGTCACCTCATTTTTGTCAACTTAGTTTTGTCAACTCAGTTTTGTCATTTCAGTTTTGTCAACTTGGTTTTCTCAACTCAGTTTTGTCAATTAACCTTGTCAACTCAGTTTTGTCACCTCAGTTTTGTCAACTTAGTTTTGTCAACTCAGTTTTGTCAATTTACCTTGTCAACTCAGTTTTGTCATTTCAGTTTTTTTTTCAACTTGGTTTTGTCAACTTAGTTTTGTCAATTTACCTTGTCAACTCAGTTTTGTCACCTCATTTTTGTCAACTTAGTTTTGTCAACTCAGTTTTGTCATTTCAGTTTTGTCAACTTGGTTTTCTCAACTCAGTTTTGTCAATTAACCTTGTCAACTCAGTTTTGTCACCTCAGTTTTGTCAACTTAGTTTTGTCGATTTACCTTGTCAACTCAGTTGATAAAACAAAATTGTCATGTTCCATGCACTCCTCCAATGCCACCGACGTAGAACTCGTGATTTCAAATCGTCCTCGTGCTACGCACTCCGCCGATTTTAAATTACTCGCCCGATTACTCCCTGAATTGTACTCCACTCAGTCAAATTACTATTACTAATCGGGTCTGCTGATAACCAATCAGATTCGAGAATTTTGTTATAGTTTTGATTAATCACAAAACTGGACCATTTTTTCGATTTCCGTTAATGCAAAAACATTTTTTAGCCTTTGAAATGACACCAAATTCCACACTGCCCCTTTCACACTGCCCCTTTTGGAAGAAAAGAATGAAACATGTTGCTCGATTTTATTAAATATAAACACCCCTCCATATTACCGAGTTGTTGATACTTTATAATCTGTGGATATGAAGTCATTCAATGGTATTATAGAGCCCTTTATATAAAACAAGACATAACTTATCAAGTTCTACACCTTTTTTCACAGTAGCGAGGCTTCTATTGTTCAGAGGCGCGTGAAGCATAATGAACAAAACTGGGTCTTTAAAAAAGCTATTTAAAAACTAAGTGAATTAAGACCTTTTCGATTAAAAGTCATCGGTGTTCCAAAGAGACCAAATAAGTAATGAAGACAGTTCTACTGCATGTTTGCATTACATGTTAGCAGGGGCCCATCAGATTTTAGCGAAGATCAAGTTTCCGTTTATCTGGAATTACGTTACAATAGCCGTAGTTTATATTTCGATTGCAACAACTCTGTTTGCAAACAGGTCACGGACTCACATTATTACAAAACATTGAAATATCTTGGGCTTTTGTTTAAGAACAACAATGAAACATATACAATGACGTGTACACCTGCATGCACGTGACGTTAATTAAAAGTACCCTTACCGATATCTGAATACGATTTGATAGGAGTAGTAGTTAGGTTCACCTGGACACTCTTTGACACTACAAAGGAAAGGCTTTTGTTAGCCTTAGTCTAATGTGTTTAATAAACATAACCACTGTGTACACTCAATTTGGATGTGTGATTTAACTAGTTTTCTTATATGATAAATGGATCGTATGATGGCAATGGTTCATGCATTCTTTAATCTTTCTATCTATATACACCAAATTGAAGAAACGTTGTCGGGTAAAAAGCAAAAACCATGAACGATGCGAGCCAAACGTTTACTGGGAAGTTTGAAAAATTAATCTTCGTCTGTGACAGAATACACATTATATTAACACAGGATGCATAAATCATGCTCTTAAATGTCTCAAACAAAGAAAACATCTTGATTATCAAGAAATGGAATATTACTAGCTTGCCAATGCTGCCTACTCAGAATCCCATTCGGTCCCATCGTTCATGGTTTATCCTTTTCATGGGTCAACGTTTCTTCAATTTGGTGTATCTATCTATACCTAATTCAATAAAGGTTGCTTTGGCAATTGGTCATTGGTAATGGGGCATTGGCATTTAGGCATACGGAACAATGCAATGCTTTGCTTGAGTGACCGCCAACCGATAGCTTCACAATGCGCAATTGCCCGATGCCCAAAGCAACCTTTATTGAATTACGTATGTTGTGGTGCAATTTTGTACTCCTTGGTGTAAATTTTATTTTCCTTTGTTTTTGGGTATGGTAATGTATGGTAACTCTCAAATAAAGCAAGGACCACTTGGACAAACAGCACGGCGAAGTGATGCCGGATCTTGGTGTAGATCAGGATCAGCAGTATTGAATAAAACTTAAAACTAAATGCAAGGCTGATCGGACAGCTATGAAGGGTATTTTATTGCCCAAATTTGGTGAAGACAGATTTGGTGAACACAGACGCGCAATCGAAAAAGCCACCAACCATCACATTCATCAGCCTACCGCCGTTTCAAATCAATTTACTCTTCCTGGCCATTCAATCAACGACATAGAACTCATTCCCCTTGAACTCGTTAACTCTGACAGAGACGCCATTCATAAGGCCAGAGAAGCATTTTTATTTCCAAGGGCAAGATTCTTGAACCCTATGGGATGAACAGGCGCGATGAAACTTAATATATTTCTATTTTTATAGTAGCCTTTGTAAACGTTTCTGCTGTTTATTTTTGTTAACCAATCATATTTAATCTTTTCATTTGAATCATTTTATATCTTGTAACCGTTTTATTCCATTTTTACTTAGCTCTTTGTAGCCCCTGATGAAGGTTAGTTTTGCCTAACCGAAATATTGGGCAATAAAATACCCTTTATAGCTGTCCGATCACCCTTGCAATTAGTTTTAATGTATGGTAATTAGTTTTAAACAAAGGAAAAGAAAATTGCACCAAGCATAGATTGCACCAAAACTGACGCATCGTTCGCCTATCAATCTCCTAGAAACAGAAACCCCCATTTTGAATAAAGATTCGTAGTTTCCTGAACGTCCGCTATGATATTTGCGGCGTAAAAAACGAAACTAATGCATTAGTTGAGTTTACTTATTGAAAAGGCAGTATAAGATTATTTATCTTGTACAGTTCGAATGTTACTGGCTAATTTTATCAGCATGTAACTGTAATGAATAAGTTTCATAACTACCTTCACATACATTGCCGTTTCCGACGTAACCATCATTGCAAACGCAAGTTTTTTCAATGCAATTAGCGTGTTCATGGCAATTCGTGCAGGGTAATGGAGCAACAGACACTTTCACTGGATTTAAAATAGAATAAATAAATTACGTATTCATTTGTTCCTAAAAATATACTAAATGTATTGTCAAAAGTGTAGATAAAAGGAATTTGTTTTGTCGTTCCTTGTCTCGTTGCTGTATACATTTCAAAGATCGGCTTGTTTTTTTTTTTTTTTCACATTAGGGAGCTTACGCAACCACGACGGCGACGACGGAGAGCATATGATGCCCGATTTTGGGTGTCAGCTCCAATGTACATTTTACACCTCCATTGCATTAGGTAAAATTATGTATGCTTATATATTCTATGGTATTGTATTCCACCAGAAACCCATAACTGGGTTGAAACGCGCATTCACAGCTTCCGAATATTCATTTTTTCCTTAGTACCATATTTGGAAACCCCTCGGTCCCTCGAGATTGGAAGCAAGTTGTTCTAGCGAAATGATTCGTTAATATTTTTCTCTCGATTTTCCAAATATGGCTGTAACAACTTCTTAGCAAATTGAATAATCGGAAGCTTGTTTTTTGAAGCGTACAAGAGAGTTGCACGTTTCAACCCACTTATGGGTTAATGATTCTACTGTACTGTCGTTCTTTTGTGTTCTAATATTCTATTGTTTTAACAAAAGAAAAAGTGTTTCCCCTAAATTGCGCATGGTGTAACAGAGAAAACGGTACAAAACAATAGGTTTAATGAGCGAAAACAATGCTTATATGCACGTTTGTTTTACATTTTGGTACATTTCTTTGCCTTCCCTGCAAAACAATAACGTCAAATGATCAAATTATAGATGGTTTTCACGGTGGCCATGTAGATGGACAGAAACAATAGAAATCGTTTGCATAAAAATAGAGTTTTATTCCCAAAGGATGAAAATTTCATTGTTCTGTCCACCACTGATGGCCGCCGTGAAAACCAACTGCATCTTTAAGTTTCGTGGAGAGCGTGAACACACGACGGTTAATTTTCCTTTCTCTATTTGTTAACCCTTGGACATACGGGGGGGGGGGGGGGTGGTTGCCACCCCCCTAAGGTTTTTTCTCCGATATCTTCAAGACCATTTAAGATTAGCACATGCCGCTTTCAATAACTGTTCGTTTGTCCTTGGGACACATTTTGGTAAAGTTTGGCGATACCTGGTTGCTATGGTAACGAGAGATGACGTCATAAGTAACATGAAGTCAGCCCATTTTTTTTAATAAAAATGCGTGTTTTTCACCTTTTTTCGGTGAAAAAAAAACGTATGAAATGCTACCAAAAGCATCAAAATGTTCAACTGTGTGTTATTTTGCAACTCAGGGAAATAATATTTGCAATTTCCGAATTTTTCAGATTAATTTGAATTTTTAGTCAAATCCAAGATGGCGGCCATCTTGGCGGCCATTTTGGATGACGTCACGGACCCCAGGAGCGCCACAACCCATAATATTTACGTTATTTTTCAGAGCACATCGCGGGCTATGTATTAGATGTAAAATATTTCCGAAATATTGCAACGTCGCAAAAAATCAAGGGGGTTGTACCACGGTGGGGGTACAAGTTTGCGTGTACGTCCGACCGTACAAAATTAGCTCCAGGACAATCCAGACAAATTACTTAATAAACAAATTGGAACAATAGCAAAGTAGTTTAAAATAGGGTGAATTCTTATTTCAAGTGACTTTTTCCTTGGCGTTGCCGTCCTCGTTGCGTAAGCTCCCTATTATTACCCTTGAGTTGACTATGTTAAGGTGAGATCATGAGATGGTTTATTGCTCTTAGGCCAGGCGGACAGTAGACCTGATCCCGAAGGTGTCCGACTTATATATTAGACAGAGCTCACTGGATCAAACCTAGTGGTAATAACGAAACGGTACGTTTGCAGGTCTATACAAACCTTCGCATGTAGATCCATCAAATCCCTCTTTGCAAATGCATTTAAAGGTATCTTGGCTGTCAATGCACGTTCCTTCGTTCAAACAGGGATTCTTGATACAAAGACTTCTTAATGCTTTTATGAAACAAGGAACATACGAGTCAATTAATAATTGTTATAGGAATTAACAATAATAGTCATAGTTACAGAATGTTTAAATTGTGCCTTATTATCGAAGAGGTATTGTTCTACTTACAAGAATGAATATTAACTAGTACGATGCAAAACATTATAGGTAAATATATTAATTTTTTTTAAATTAATTACACAGTCGGTGATCTCTCATTATTTCGGAAACATGAAACAAATATACTTGCCTCGATTTTACAAGTATTGACATTTTCTTATTTTCTAATGAATGGATTATAAACGAATGAATTAATGAATACATATAGATTGTTGGAGAGTGAATAAATAAATGAATGAATGAATGAGTGAAAGAATGAATGAATGAATGAATGAATGAATGAATGAATGAATGGACGGACGGATAATGGGGAGATGGATGGGTGGGTGGATAAATGGGTGGGTGGATGGATGGATGGATGGATGGACTGACGGATTGATGGATGGATGAATGAATGATAAAAACAAAGTGGTATTAAATTGGCAAGTCGCGAATGACAAATTTGACTTTTGCATTGTGACGGTCACTTGCCTTTTCAGCATTGTCGATGAATTAAGTATCAAAAAATGTGTTGAACCATTCATTTGTTTCTTTGAAAATTTAATAGAAATGACTTGTGTACCTTGGCAATGCTTTCCTTGATATTTTTCGGAACAGTTGCAGTGAAATCCTTCTTCGTCACGATCATCTTCAACACAAGTCCCTCCATTTTGACAAGGATTTGATTCGCATTTCGGCACTTTGTCTGTTAACAAGTAATAATACATCATAACACATACCCAAACATATTTTACGAGAAAACCTGCACTTTATTTTTTTTCAGGGCCAAGCCAGTGGAGAACCGCAATATTAGGAAATGACACGAGGGGCTTGACGATAATTAATGAATTTATTAATTTTTAATAAATTATTAAAAACTCATTTCTGGAAAATGTCTATTTTGCATAAAGATAAGGTTCGTCTTCACAAGCCTAAAGGCTCACTACCGCCGACGTTTTTCCAGGTTTCTGTAACATGAAGCCACTGAGAGTCCCCTCCTTAATGAGATGCTTGTCCGTTGGAGGTAACCCACCAGCAATAAGGACTTTAAGCAAATCACTACGGAGGGCGCTACTACGGCTACCGTGACTAAGAGGACTGGAGAGAGTACGTCCGCGGGCAACAGTAAAATGCGAAGTTGTATCCGAAATGGTATCGGCGGCTTAGAAGTTAAAAGTCTCTCGAAGTCTCTTTTATTTAGGTTTCACAGAACTGAATGGCATTTTTAAAAAGAACGTGGACTTTATTTTCCTTTGTTGGGACCAAGAGATAATTTCTAAACGAATCTACAACTTTTGGAATGCCGTACATTTTCTGCGGCATTTTGAACCACAGCAATGACAGTCTATTCCTTTCCCCGCATATATAAGGCATAAAACTCATGTTCATTCAACTTCTAAAGCTGGACTTTCAGCGATAAAATCTTACTAGAGCTTCTGAATTTCGCTTCGCTAAGCCGGCACTTCAATTTACATCGCTAAACCTGATACATGTAGAATCACACTTTTTGGACGGCAAGTTACATTGTCATTGACGAAAAAGGATATAAGGTCCGTTGAAACACTTTAAACACTGAGAAGTCCCTAGGAAAAGGATACGAAGCGAAATATACCCGACATATTAGCGACTACGGCCAAACCATCTCGCTTACGTAGTCAAATGTTATACTACGGCTGAAAATCAGCGACGGACGTGAGAATTTATTTACTTCCGGTAGCTGTAGTAGAGCCCTCCGTCGTCATTGCTTAGTCCTAATATGTCACCAATACCCAATTTTACACCTGGGTGGAGAGAGACAAGGTGGAGCACAGTTTTTTGTCTAAGGAAACAACACGACGGCAGAAACCAGGCTTAATATAAATAAATATATGTGATAAATTTATGGCCTACCAAACATGATGCTTCGAATGATCCCTTCGATCTTAAACATGCTTCAATGATAATTGTGTTTGTTTATCACGGTCAACTTCCGGTTAAGTGGGTTGCACGGTCACGTGGTTTCTAAACTCTGCACCATATTGAATATCCGCAGATAAGTTGGAAGACTGTGCTGTTTTGGACCTGCTTAACTGTGCTATTTTATATTTGCTCGAAACAATCTTTTTTTTTTTTATTCCATGTAACAGTGAACTTTCCAAGATACAACGGAAATGTTGAAAAAGAAGATTATCGGTTGCGAGGTATCCTAGAATATTGCCCTGCAGTTAATTAGAGAATATATCCCACCTTCACATGTTATTCCCCTGAAGAGTACCGGACATAGACACATAAACTGCCCTGCACCAGTATTGTGACAAGTTCCGGAATTTTGACAAGGACTTGAAAAGCAAACATCCAAATCTGTTGAAATAAAAATAGTAAGTAAGCAGACTATCAACAATTTTAATTTTAATGTTTCTTATGGCTTACTTTCTTCCAACCAAATTATGTACAGAAGGATTGCTGGACAATCAAATACCACGCTTCACGACGGCAGAAACACTCGCCTAAAAAAACAATTATTAAATTGGGCGTGGTGCTCTGGAAAAACAAAGTGTAGTAATTTTCTGTATTTAACATGTTATGAGTATTAGGCAAGGACAAAAGTCCAGTCCTTGATGGGTGTCCAGCCCATGGCCTTCCTTACGCAGGTCGGATGCCCTAACCAACTAAATTACATTGGGTTCAAATATGACAAAAGCATTGTATACTGCTAGGGTCATTTATGTTAATAGTGTCCTGTGTAATTTTAAAAATGAAGATGATACAATTGGAGTGATTTATATCTGTTGGTGAATCAGCATTTCCTGAAAATGGACAATCGACTATCAACATATACCGTGTTGTATATTAGGTGTAAAGCTTGGTTAACGTTCTTCCTTCGACTATTTCTGATCATGGTGTAATACTTTAAAAACATGAAAAGTTCATTTTTACGTTAATTAGTTTTACCTCCACAGTCTGCCCCATTGAAGCCTGGTAAACATTCGCATTCAAAAGATCTTTCTCCGTTTATGCAAGTGCCGCCATTTTTACAAGGGTTGCCAGTTGCACAATGGTCAGCAGCTACAAGAAATCACAAAGTATGTTAAACATACTTTTAGCTGGACTACCAGCAATCCTCTGTGGAATGGCTTCGACTGTTGGGTAGCCGCTAACGCACTGACTTATTATCCTTACCCGCACGCTCGCTGACGAGGCGAGCTTTAGTATTTTCCGAATATTTATTACGTCAGTAATTTGTCTAAAACTTTGCAAAGTTTGAGATACTAGCGCCACCTTTCACATAGTTTCATGATCTCTTCTTGCCTCTAGCTAATGTGTTCGGGTCTGCATAATTTTCGTCGTCAAAAGTATTATTTGCTTCCAAAACAGATGTGGTTCATGCAACTTAACGAAAAAAACAACATCGCTTCTGTAACAATACTTCTGCAGCAATGTTTCCTAGTTTTTAAGGGATCTCGGCTACCTTTTTGGTTTAAACCCCTGCATGTTAATCGCTAAATACTAGATTTATAGTACTTCTAGAAATGAAGAAGATTATATTTTAGGATGCCTCTTTGGTTCTGACCCTTACTAAGAAGCTACAATTAGAAACACACAAGGCAAAGCTAGCTGCACTAGTAACACTAAAAACTGTTTAAGATCCAATAACCCGATCTTCGCGGCTTTTTTTTCTTCAGTAATGTAAGCATTGTATGTATTGCAAGTGATCGTGTCAGGTTCTACTTACGTAATTAGATTTGTCTTTCTTTTCGTTCGCTTAAAGTTACAACCGTCGCATGTAAGTAGTGTAAGTAACTTTTGTAAAAGAAGAGGTGTATGTATACGTAAAAATATGATCCTACCTTCACAGTTGCTTCCCTTAAATCCAGGAAGACAAGAACACTTGTATGATTTGCCGTCCTCCTCACACGTCCCTCCATTCTTACAAGGACTTGGAATGCACTTGCTGATAACTTGAGAAATGTTGGAATAAAACAAGGAAATATACACTGAAGCAGATATTATCGTCTGCGTACTATGCCTAATTTAAATGATATCTGTTTATTTAGTAGAGACTTTAGTTACAGAATCCAGCAAGTAGTATTAGCTAACCTGTTTAAATAAAGCAAATTGTTATGTTTAATTTAATTCGTGTTTTTTCTTAACGTTTAATAGAGTACAATTTAATAGTGGTAAAGTCGCACACGAGCCTGATGGGGTGGGGAAATCTCATGACACTGTCAAAGTCCCTGTTTTCTTAGGAAACCTGGCCCCAACTAGACCCTTCTAAATGGTAAAGCCGCATGTTGGTTGAAGTTTTTTCCCCTTTCTTCCACAAACCTGCACTAGGAAGGTTTTGCCAAAGACTAGCTGAGACCTTTATTATAAAAGTTGTCTTTGTTCTAGGAAGATGTATCCTCCATCAGTTTCGTAATGACATACTACTGCATTACGTTATCAATTATATTATTATCTTGAAGGAACACTAGTCTGGACAAGATTAAAACTATTTGGATATTACAGAACATGAACTTTCACAGCGGAGCCAAACAAGCCTAAAAAGGATTATTTAGGCTAAGTTTGCTTAGTTTGCACATTTTCTCACCAAACTTCACACATTCACTAATCATTTCAATGGTAGAAAAGCGTCAAAATTTCAAATTCTGATACATCACTTTGTGACATAATAAAAAACACATTGTACCAAGTGTCTAATTTTTTTACCACCAAAAACATCGTTTAAAAGATTTTAACTAAGACAGTAATACGTGTATACCAAAAACCGTGACGCGCTATAACAAATATTTTTCGAGTTATAACAATTTTAAAAACATTTCAGTTCTCCTCCCCCCCCCCCCCCCCAAGGTAATTTGTTTCAGTAAGTGAAGCTAAGACTTTGATAAAGTAAAGTGCTTAGTGTTGAAAAAAATGTATGGTTTTAGATTTTTGATTTTCTCCTCTAAAACTATAATTTAAGCGATAAAATAATTGTGACGTCACATTTTTAGACGTCACAAAATTAGGGTTTTGGTGTTTTCGTTAGGATAAACTATGATTCTAATTGTGTTTTTTTTTTCAATTACTCTTGTTCTATTTATCTAGGACAATCAATCTTCAACATAACTAGAATTGCTGGCATCATAAACCAGCTCAAATTATAATATGTTTACCTAGGGAACACTCTTTTCTGGGCAAGAGTTTCTCAAATTTCAAAATCTCATATCTCATCTAATATTTGTGATATCGACTCTAATTATCCTCTTTCTTATCGCTAGAAAAAAAAATGGAAATTATAAACCTTACATTAAGGATATAGTATGACGTCAATAACTGTGACGTCATACTTTAATATCTCGCGTCAATTTTGACGTCAAAATAATTTGGCGATTGTCCTCTGTTTACTTGCCCAGTTTGGTAATAAATGCTCATCACATTTAAACTTATACTAAAATAACCAAAATTTTAAAAATAACCATGGAAAGTGGTTATAACATAAGACACTTGATGTTATATTCTGAACATGAGTATTGACTCTGAAAGGGGTTATCCTAAATATGAAGAGTTAGAAAGAAGGAGCACGTGTAAAGAAAGATGAACGGGGAGATTCCATCAAATGCCATTAAATCCTTTCTCCCTTGGTAATTAACTTAATATAAGATATAAAACAAAAATATCTATTACAGTTAAGCAAATAATCTGCCAAAGACTAATTATGAACAAAAATATCGTACAAAGGGTTTCACCAGCAAAGACAACCCTGTACAGGTCCGTCCTTTAGGAATATGTACGCAAAAGACATAGGAGGGCTAAGATAACGAATAACAAAGATAGGGAGCATTTCAGAGGTAATGGGATTGGTGTTTTCAAGTCCACTTTAAGCTTATTCCTTTAGCTGATTTTTCAAGCTGATTCAATTCATTTGAAATTTCGTTTATGTTCATCCTTTTGAAAATTACGTTTATTTCCTACTTAACAATTAGATTACATGTATGAGCTCGAGATTCTATCAATAGAAATCAAGAGCGAATAATCTAATTGTTTTAGTATAAATCTACTAGACGTTCAAAACTTAACAACAAATACTCTTTACAGACACTTCAAAAACGCGAAGAAGCGGCCGCCATAAGGCTACTCGCTGTACTCACTTTCTACACATAACAGATAGTGAGTTAAGCGTAGCCAATAAGAGAACAGTATTCGTGATAGAACACTAGTAGATTTATACTAATACAAAATATACATGTACGCTCTCACTTACTATCGCAATTTGGTCCTTTGAAACCTTTGACGCATGTGCAGTGATAGCCACCCTTGGTTGCATAACAGTTGCCCTCATTTTTACACGGATTAGGTAGGCAGTGATTAACATCTGAAAAAATGCAGTATAAGTTTTAAAATAATGTACTGGCTGATCCATTGCTCTTCCTGTAATTAAATACCCTCACGCCTTTTCTTTTCGCTGGGTTTAGAATTTACGAACATCGTCCAAAGTTGGCCGGCTAAATTTTCGTGGATAAGATAATTGGAGCTCATCTATAACTTACTCTCTCCTGAGACTATTTCTAAATCTCGACAGTGAATGTTTACCATTTTTATTTGATTGGTGTGTGCCATTACTAAATGCTTGTTTCTGGTATTCTTTATACTGAAGTCGGATGTTAAGAAGATCGGGTTAAAATTAAGGTATGATACATGGTGACCATCCTACATTCATTTAAATGCACGCGAGTCGTAACCCTTGATTTTTTTGCAGATAAATTTTCGTGGGATAAATTATTGCGAACATTTGACTGTGTGAAAATGAAATATAAACTCGCGCGAAATTTAAAGGCATTAGGGTACAGTAAAAACCCGCATACAAGAACACCCATTTTCGGGGTTCAGGCTGATTGGGTTCTTATATATCGGGTATTTTAGGTGAAATCAGCCTGAAAGTGTTCTTAAGTGTTCTTAATTAATGATTGTTAATAAAAATGACAGGCCAAACGCATATATTGCATATTTTCCATGTAATTATAAGACTTTTAATTCCAAATACAGTTGTTGTACATTTGCTATACACAGCAAGTGAAATTACTAGCATTTATACAGAGATCTTAGTGCAATACCACAGTAAAACAAAGTTTCTCCAATACGCTGACGATACAACAGCAGTTTTGTCAGACACAGAATCGGCACGCGTTCTTTTCAAACTTTTAGATGTTTTCAGGAAATTGTCAGGACTCAGGATCAATACATCTAAAACTGAGGGTATGTGGGTAGGATCTTCCAGAAGTAACAAGTCAAAACCCTTCGGTATTAAGTGGCCTGACGAACCTATCAAAGCCCTCGGAGTTTATTATTCGTATGACATTAAATTGCTACACGAGAAAAATTTCATCGAGAGGTTAGATAGTGTTAAAAAACTTATAAATATCTGGTCTTCCAGAGGTCTTTCTGTTTATGGCAAAGTGACAATTATCAAGTCATTACTTATTCCTAAATTTGTTTATATTCTGTCACTTCTGCCTGCCCCTAAGGAAATCGTTCAAGAGTTAAACCGATTATTATTTAAATTTTTATGGAAAGGAACGGATAAAGTAACAAGACTGTCCACGATAAATGAATATGAGAACGGTGGATTAAAAATGATTGACCTTGAAAGTATGATCAAATCATTACGGCTAGCCTGGCTGAAAAGAATCTTTGGGAACAAAGAGGGTCCTTGGAAAAGCTATTTACGCATGACATTGGAGCGTTTCGGAGGGCTTTTTTTATTTTATTGCAATTATGATATCAAAGATCTCGCTATTCCTTCCCAATTTTATTCCGAGCTTCTTCAGTGGTGGTCAGAATTCCGTGACGGTTTTGACACTGGAAAAGAATGGCAACTGGTAGTGTGGAACAACAAAGAAATACGTATAAACAACAGGTCTATCTTTTATCGGAATATTTTTGAAAACGGCATTATTTATGTAAAGGATCTTTTATTTGACACAGATACTTCAACCTCACTTAAGGTTATTTCGAGTAAAATCGGTAAAATTAATTTTTTAATTTGGGCAGGACTTCGTCATTCTGTACCACCACACTTAAAAACAAACAATGGGGCCAGTGCCCCTTCGGAAATTTCACTATCTTTGACGATAGATAACAAAGACTTTGACGTGTTAAAAAAGAAATCTAAGGATTACTATACATTAATCAAAAGGACAAAAGCCCAGTTCCCAAATTATTTTCAACATTTGAGACAAACTTTTAATTTATCAGAAGACGACTGGAAAAGTGTTTTTTGGTTGCCTCATAAGGTGTCCTTTGAACCATACTTAAAAGCATTTCAATACAAAGTCCTTAATTCAATATTATTTACCAATACAAAGTTGTGTAAGATAGGACACATCTTAGATGATAAATGTTCATTCTGTAAATCGGAACTGGAAACCCTCCACCACGTTCTTTTTGATTGTCGCTATGTACAACGCTTTTGGAAAGATTTTGAATACTATTTCTACTTTTTGACAAGATAATTTTTCCATCTCACACTGCAAGACGTTATAATTGGAATAATATACGCAAAGTGCCCTTTACTGAACTATCTGTTACTGAATGCTAAATTGTATATATGGGATTGCAGAAGAAATCAGACACTTCCTAGCATAACTGCCTTTAAACTAAAGGTTAAAACTAAGTATGAAACAGAAAAGTTTATATGTGTTAAAACTAATAGCATGGATAAATTCAATAAAAAGTGGGCTCCGTGCACGGGCTTTGCACCCGTGTAAATAGATCCTGGTAATGAGTTTGAATGGTGTGGATGTAATCTTTATTTTAAGTATCGAAACTATTAGCAAGTAACTGGGTTAGTATTGTATGTAGTCATATTAGTATTGTGTAGTATGTAATTAGCTGTACTGTATTGCAAGTAGTCGTACCTTATTGTAAGTAGCGTTAGTAATTGCATTGTAAGTATTATTAAAACAAAAAAAACAAAAAAAAAAACAAAAAAAAAAACAAAAAAAAATACCACAGTAAAGCTACAGACACTGTTTGTTCTATTAAACTGAAAAGGGAAGAGTTATTATATATAAGAACAATTTTCAATTTTCAGGCTGAATGTGTTCTTATATATATGCTCCTTTTTTTATCAAATTTCAGCCTGGGTGTTCTTAATCCACATGTTCTTTTATGCCGCGGGTTTTTACTGTAGTCTGTGCATAAAAATTTTGAAAGAGTTTTAAGAACCTTGGAGCCAAAATGTTTGCCTTTTTGTCTTTCAGTCTCACACTCATTACAAGTTTGTTGCTGCGTCGATTTTTTTCTACTATGTTAGTCTTATTGTACCCTCGAAAAGGAAAAAAGGCAGTGACCAAAAGTTAGTTAAACATCTGTTAAAAAGATTTTACTAAAACGTTCCTTTATCGATAAAATTTTATTGATCAAGGTAAATCAGGTCTAACCTTGAGAATAACGTGACTGAGTAATTTGGATCTAGAATTAAATTCCATTCGACATACGAGTTATCTGAAGCATATTTACTATAGTAAGGTGGACCACATTCTGAAGTTCGAGTTACCAATTACAATGTAACTAAAATAAAGTAGTCACTTAACAATTCGAGATAAGCACTATTTAGGCTAGAGAAAAAGCCAATGAGAAGTGAAGGCAATTGTTCTCTAACTCGAAAGCATCCGTTTAACTTACCCTCGCAGTTCTTTCCCATAAATCCAATGAGGCACGTGCACTCGTAGGCTTTCTCAAACGCTGTGCACCTGCCATCGTTTCTGCACGGATTAGGGCTACATCTGGCCTTTGAAACACCTGCAAACATGAACATGTTGATTTAAGCTCTAATATACGATATTTAATTGAGTTTCGAAAGTAATTTCGCTATTGTTTTGCTACGGTTTGTGATTGGCTCGCAGCACTTTCTCATTTCTCTTGTCATTCCCTTATTTAGGTGAAATTTGATTTGATTTTTAATAAAACTCTGAATTTCAGTCAAACACAAGAAACCCAAGCATAATGTTTGCATATTAATGTTCATTAATGATATTTTTAAAAATCAGATCAGCTATAATCTTAAATGTTGTAAACAGTTGTCAAGTAACAAAAATTTCGGGTTTTTAACCATCCTGAGTAAAAGAACGAAAGACAGGAGTAGTGCAACCAACATGTTCCCCTGGCACATTGCAATGATATGCGGTTATTGACCAAGCTCGAGGTGCATACATAACAAATATTGACATTGTTAGTGGCTGACACTGTCACTGTTGTTGCAATTCTGTTGTTCGCTTCCAAAAATACAACGTTGTAGTGAGGTAAGATACTAGATGGTTCCAACAACGAATGTTAACAGGAAACCAATAACGCAGATCACACCATCGAATGAATCTGAACCATGGTCGGAGCAGAAGATATCATTAAAAAGTATTAACTTTTTCGTTTACTTTGGCTGTATAAGTACTACATGTATGTTTACATACCTTTGTGGACGTGGCGATTAACCTCTTCTTGAATTTCCCCAGCGACCCACGGAAATGACGGCGCAAACATACCAGTTGGTGGTTCAAAGTTTGGCGCCAAATTTGGTGCCACATCGAAGCTTTTTGGATCTAACTGCGGAACTGGACCGATATCGTGGATGGGAGCTATATCGGGAACAGGACTTATGTCATGCATGGGGTCTATCGAAACTGGACCCGTCTCATGCATGGGGCCTATAGGAACAGGACCCATCTCATGCATGGGTTCTATAGAAACAGGATCCATATCATGCATGGGGCCTATAGGACCGGGACCCATCTCATGCATGGGTTCTATAGGAACAGGATCCATATCATGTATGGGGCCTATAGAAGCAGGACCCATCCCATGCATGGGGGCTATAGGAACAGGTTCAATCTCATGTACAGGGGGCATGTCGTTAGCTGGTTCCATCTCGTGCATAGCAGCTATCTCCTCACCAGGTATAACCTTACGAACTGGCGGGAAATCATTGACAGGGCCTAGCTCTTGCATATTCAAAGGGCCTAAATCATGCAAAGGGGGTACTGGCTTAAAAGGCTGAGGTGCTAATTGCATTGAGTCTGGCATATGCGACAAAAGTGGTTGCGGCAGTGGCTGTGGCAGCGGTTGTGACCCTTCGGGGAAATGAATAGCACCGGAAGGTATGGGAAACTGTGCGTTAGGATGATTAAATGGCCCCATTCGGCCGAGTAGTGGAGTTTTGCCTAAAGCGTTTAAAAGTTGCATGCGTTGAAGTTGAACCGGAAGAAACAATCTCTTCACCGCTTCTCCTTTGTCATTTCGAATATCATTATTCAGCTTTCGTAGGTTCGCTAACACTGTCTTGAAAGGTGTAGGTCCCCAAATGTGAATTGCTTTAAGTGGTCGAGGCTTTTTTCGTCGGTTTTTTATCACAGCCGAAGTTGCTACTACCTGTAATGGTTTCGCAGGCTGTGGTAGCAATTTTTCTCCTAACTTTCTTTTATGTTCAGTGTCAATTTTATCACGCTTATATTTCTCTTGAGAATTGCTATTAGCTTCAACCGCGTTTCTTCGTAGAAGTCTTGGTCCTTCAGTTAAAAATCTAAAATACACATCCGTCCGGTGTGGATAACGATATTCAAGTTTGTGATAAAATGTATTCACTGAGCGGGTGGTTTTCCTGCGAAGTTGTTTACATCTTGCTTGAGTGACTAAAAGAAGAACAATCCCAAAAACAACGATATGCGGCCAAAGTTCTTTCATCATCGATGCGTTCACGTCCTTGAGAAACAATCGCCAGATTGTGGTTGAAATCCCCTCATTTGTTTTAATTTAAGTGCCTAAAATACTGCCAATTTCGAGCGAGACAATTCGTTAAGATTTGATTTGGATCAATTTTCCCGGTTTTGAGTGACTTCACCGAAATGATGACATCATTTAAGCATTACGAACAATGTACTACCAAATGAAGACCCGCGGGCTGTCAAGTTTCACAAAATGGGTGTTCTTTATGATGTCTGCATCTTAAATCACCAATCGACTACGTTTTAATACCTGCTCACGGTTCACTAGATTTAAATCGAAACCTTCTTGGCTCGTTGACATTCACTGGCGCGAGACTAAAATTTCTCTCCCGCTCTCCGTTTTAAAATCTAAGAGAAATACCGTAGTCCATCTTGCACATGTTTTATTATTGCAATAACTGTTCATGTGCTTTCAAACGTGTTGTTCTCACCTCAAATGACAAACTTTAATTAGATTGTTTTCTTTCTATTGTTTATTGGGAAGTGATCATTGGATTGTCCGGTGTTAATTCGATGTTACTTTAAATACGCTCTTTGCTTTCATTAGGTCAATACTACATTAAAAATTCTTTGTTATTAGCTTAATGCATTCCTTATATTTTGACACAAAGACAAATAAACCTAGTAGTTCGCAAACATAACATTGGAATGGATAAATACGTTAAATAAAACGCAGTTTATATATAGATCAATCACTCATTTACTTGCCAGTTTTAAAGGTAAAACAAAATATTGACATTTTTCTTTAAGTCCAATTTTGGTACAATGTGTTGATAGAGTACCAAAAAAACATATTCTGAATTTTGAAACTAATTGGACTTCGTATCGCAGACTTTAGGAGTCTCAGTCTGGCCGGACACGTGCATCGTCACCCAGAGCTTCCAGCCAATAAGGTCATCATCTGGGAACCGAAGCATGATGGGAGAGACCCTGGACAACCAGCAAAGACAATGGTGAAGAAGGGGTAAAGAAAAAGGAGGAACTGGCCTGTCTCATGATAGACCATGATGTGTTAAGTGTCAGGCACCGTACCCGACTTTTAAGTCTCGTCATTAAGGTCGACGGAACTAAACTGATCGCAGAGCTATTCGAAGTTGAAGAGTGCTGCGTTTTGGCCGCCTTCATAATCACAGGGTGGTCGGGAAAATTGCCAGGAAATCGTCAGGAATAAATTTATGACGTCAAAATTGAGCGGAAAACTATGATGTTTTGATCTGCGATAAACTGCAACAACAATTGCAATTCTAACGTCAATACGTTTAAGTTTCTAAAGACAAAAAAAAATACGGAGAAAATACATTCACGCGTTTGTGCAGTCAATTTCACACATCCAAGACAGCCTTTTTGTGCAATAGATTTAGAATGCATAAAATCTCAAGAAAACAACCTTTTCTCAGTCTACTATAACTAGTATACAATTTTTAAATGAAAGGACCACTCGACAAATTGGAAGTACTGGATCCTTGTGAAGGATCTGATCAGCAGAAATAATTATAAACAAATAAAATGAAAGGCTGATCGTACAGAAAGGAATATATTTTTAACCGATTAATTTCGAACGGCACGAGCTTATAAAATCGCTTGAGCTTATAAAATCTAACCGTGACGACGTGCGTAAGGCTCGAGAGGCTTATCTTATTGATAAAGGCCAAACGCTCGAACCCAAAGGGTTAAACAGACGCGATGAAACTTGATATATACTTTATGTAAATTTTAGCGTCCTATTTTTATCCATTAAGCTCATACCATTAACAAAGTATGTATTTTCATATCTTTCGCTTGTTATATATTCAAATCTGTAACGTTTTTTTCAGCGTCATATTTTTATCCATTTAGCTTATACTATAAACAAAGTATGTAATTTCATATCTTTCGCTTATTTTTATATATATTCAAATCTGTAACGTTTTTTCTTTTAGTACGGTTATACCCTGAAGAAGAACGGCCGTGCCGTTCGAAATTAATCGGTTAAAAATATATTCCTTTCTGTACGATCAGCCTTTCATTTTATTTGTTTATAACTAGTATGACGAATTTCCGAATAAAATACATCAGTTTCGTATCGAACATGGCACGGATAACAGTGAAGGGTAAAACGACCTTGACTGGGGCCACGTTTTACCCGAGCTTTGCTAAGTATAAACGGGGTTCTAAGGGAAACATGACTATAATATATGATATATGAACTTAGTTATGACCTAGCTCGCTACGAGCTTCTCCCAGCTCTGTAGCTGACTCGTCCCCAGTCGCCTCTCGATCTCCCATTCTATGGTTGCACTTACGTCGTATCAAAATTCAGAATCATTAAAAAAACAAACTTCGATTCCAAAATGTTTACGAAATTGTAGAGAGTTTTAAAACTACACAAATGGGACAAATTTTAAAGCGCAAGAGCATTTCGTTCAAGACGTCGGACGACACAATGGCGGACTGTATTTGGAAAATAGGCCGTTTTATCGGCCTATTGGAGTCGGAGTTACCTTGTCCTGATATTTTATGTAGAGCCGAGCTCGGTCGAGCATTTTGTGAGGTAACGGGGCTGGTTCAGTATTTTAGAGCGAAGGACGTTGGAGTGAAAAATTCGAACAAGAAGCGTTGCGATTGTTTAACTTAAGCACGGCAAGGACAACATGCATTGAGAACAACAAGCCTGTTAACTCTTAACTTTGATACTAAGGGGAAAATCTCTCAGGCACGTAATTGGGGAGACCCTAAAATGCTCTTACAAAAACTATACAATCCGTCAAGTTGGCCAGTTGGCCATAATAAATACATATTCGGCGAAAAATAGCGAAAAAACGTCTTCGCACAACTTCACGACTCTTTGCACAACTTTTCGACTCACGATCTGACAGTCGTCTTCTCCTTTCTTTTTCCTCCTTTTCATCACCCCTCGCGCCCCAATCGGTCTCTCATTCCGCGTCTATCCCCCACGCGCGTCTCCCGCGTCTTGCCAAAAGAGACGACTGGGAAAGAGTCAGCCTCAATAGGATGGAAGAGTCTAGATTCCATAGTTCAGAAGGAGGTCGGACACCTTATTGAGACTTATATAACGAAGTAACTGGTTAGCTTTCAGTTGAGGTTGGGGTTAGCAGTTTATATAGTTAAATTTAGGCCTAAACAACCCGAGAAGCTAGGTGGTATAGTGGCACGGTAGGCTATGTAAGTCTGGCTAGCTGAGGTCACAGGTTCAATCCTGGATAGGATAGTAGACATTACTTTGGAAATTCAATTCAAACCTTTTGGGATTAGAACTCTTTGTTCGTCATATTTCCATATCAATGAAGCATTGACATGGAAATGATATGGAAATATTGTGAACAAAGAATCTTATTCCCAGAAGGTTTGAATTGGGTACAACAATGCGTTGAATTTGTCTGTTAGCATCCGACCCTTGTGCAGAAGGTCATACACCAGATTTTTTTCTTTGTCGCCTCTTCCTACTGATTCTAATATTTTAATGATATCAATATAAGTCCAAAAATATTAATCTTGGGTAAATTATGTTATTTTAATACTTTATCTTTTTGCAATTACAAAGGTTTGAAAATCAAGGAACATTTCCAGTATTTTTCATTTCAGTGCTGGATCAAGGGTAGAAAAATCACTCTAAACCCATCTTTGGATGTAATGAAAATACACCGTGATCTCTATTTCATAACTGTGGAAAGTTAAAAAGGGACTCCACATGTCAATTCTGGCAAAGACTTCTCAGATTATAATTAACGCCTTATTTAAACAACATTGCATTTGTGATCTTTTGAATTGGTCCCATTGCCATGTACTGACATGTTTATCAAACTAACGGTTTCTTTCTGTTTAAATAATCCTTTACGCTTGTTTAAGTTAATTACTTATATGCCCGGGGGGGATACTCTTCAAATGTTTGGGTGGGGTGTGCCGCTGGGACTCTGAGACCCTTAACCTGTACTAGACCATTTTAGCTGGATTTTGCAACCCTATTCTAGACTAAACACCGAAAAACCCTACCCTATCCTAGACCTATTCCAGACTTGCTTTCTTATTTGTTAACAGGGGTCAATAAAAATGCCGTACCGATTATTAAATGCCATTTACCAGTAAACCTTGTCTAGATTAATTTCTTCACGCAACTGATCAGTTTCGCGGAAATTCTAGACCAAAAATCTTTGATTACTATACCCTTTCCCAGACTAAACTGCCTGAAAACCATACCCTTCACAGCGGCACATACCTATAAAGCTCATATATGGGAGTCCCCCAACCCCCCCCCCCCCCCCCCCTTTCCCCTGCTTTCGATCAAGCAAGTTAAATGAACAAACGCAAAACACCTGACCAATGGCTTGTATCACAAAAGTCGATCGTTAAAAAGAAGTCAGATTGCTAGGAAGGAAATACCCCTACATGCTTCTTTTCCGTTTAATTATTCATATTTTAAAGTTACTGTATTATATTTTGCACTACAGATTATTTATTCTCGCCTGCTGGATGCGGCTTCGAGAATTGATCGGGAAAGAAGCATGTTCGTCATATACAACAAAGATGGTATAGAGATGGAATTGGTAAACATTTTTCCATCATCATCATCATCGTGCTTTCAAGAGGAATTAATAATTGAATTGCTCAATATTTATAAAATTAAACAGATGAAGTACAATTTTACGCGTACGAGGAATTTTCACAATTTGTGAGAACAACTTGTCCGCTGATAACTTGCTACTTAATTAAAAGAACTATTTATTATGTAAAATAGCTTTTATGAAATTCATTTAGGCATTAGGCATTAAAACTACTTGGGGTCGACGACAGTTAAAACAGGGCAATATCATAGGAAAAAATACTTTTGTTCCTGATCCTGATAAAAAATTAAAAACTAAAAAATCACCATAATGAGCTTCTTCATGTATCAGTTGACTGAAATAAATCACCAGTGACTTAAAAAAGATACCGAGAGAGTAGTCTGAATTCCAACACAGTTCAAAGAGCTACCAAAGTTTCATCTAAGGTTCCTGCTTGAGGAAGTTGCTTCTCGCATATGATGCCATCATATCCCCGCAAACAGATGCATGCAAATCCATATCGACTGTTAGTGTAAGATCCATCTACGCACGTCCCTCCATTAAGACAAAGACCAGCAGAGCAGGCTCTTTTGACTAAAACAAAGAAAGTATGGGAAAAAGAAGAAAACAAAACAAAAAACTGTTGCTTGCATACAATGCAATGTATATGTTGTGGTTCAATTTTATCCTTGGTTCAAATTTTATTTTCCTTTGTTTAAAACTCATTATCATACATTACCATAGCCAAAAACAAAGGAAAATAAAATTTGAACCAAGGATAAAATTGAACCACAACATATACAAAGGTTCCGAATCGGTTTTTGAGGATAAGCGCGCCAGAGGACGTAAAAGAGTAAGCTTCTTTATGGTGACCTCGCCATATTGTGTATTTTACGTATAACGGTGTTTGGGCTAACTTGTATGTTTTTTGGCAAAAAATAAACTTAAACTAACTTAAGTGGGATTCATGAATTATTAAAAATGGATCTAGGATTGTAAATGTACAGTGAGACAAGGTTCGACTATTTTTAAAGGCTGGATTAGAAAAATCGTACTTGTGTCAACCAAAAATTATGAAATTGCCTGATTCAAGTTTGCGGTATTGAAATGTAGTTTAAAGCCGCTTGAATGATTGATCTTTATTCAAAATACTGTTCTGTGATAAAAGTCATCGGGATAGCGGGGCTGATAAAAAAAAAATGTAAACATTTTAGGCCTATTTTTAAGCAGCTAAGGTCGTTAACGCAATCGCCTATTAGGCGATCTTTCCAAAGTGAAGTGAAGTCAAATACTAGACACTTCCGGCCCGTACAGGGGTTGCTATTGCTGTACTATTTATGCACACGTCACTCATACAAACCACTGAAAGATCCAGAGCTTCAGCAACAGTATAAGGTGGTTGATAATGAAGAATATGTCTCCCCTACAGTTCAAGTCTTTTATTGTTTGCAAAGTAAGCAGAAGGCCCGTCTCCTTTAGATTCGTCACTGTACTACCTCTGAGTTAATTTTTAAAGAATACTTTTGTCCTCCCTTTTGTCTTTCAATATTTGGCTTATATTTAATTTACTTTTTCAACATACTGTAGAAGCTCGCTAACTCCTACTGGGATAACTCGAACACCCCGCTTACTCGAGCACCGACCAATTTCCCTTGGATTGTTTTCTCAGTCAATTAATATCGAATAACTTGAACACCTGCTATCTCGAACAATTTATCTTTTCCCAAGGGAATTCGAGTTAGCGAGGTTCTACTGTATATAGCCAAGTATATCATAGATATGCTGTGATATATATCTACATGTACACACACTTTATCCTTTCTATAAACATTGGTTATCCATAACAACAATAACAATAACAATAACAATTGACTATATTTAATGTCAACATGCAAATATTGTTGGCTAAAAGCCAGCTAGTGTACAGGTATTGCCACAATAACAATATTCTCCTGAATATCTCTATTTTCGGTCTGTACACCTATTGCGTAATTCTTTCCCTCAGAGTCAAACCATGAGTTGAAACAAGTGGTTCTAACATTTATTGTTAAGTCTGTGGATGAGCATAGCGTTTAGATAAATCGAAGTTCTAAAGAAGTACCTTCCTGTGGAACTATTTGTTTTCCAGTCGAAAGAAAAAACAAACAGTTCTTCAGCTTTAATTTTGGCTGCTCTTTAAAGCTAAAGGTTAAACATTGAGTAACATACCTTTACTCCACAGATAAAGAAGTAAAACTGCAAAGTCTTCATACCTTTACACCTCTTTCCAGAGAAGCCTGTTTTGCACTGGCAGAAGTATTGATTACCAAATCTTAGACAAGCCCCATCATTGCGACAGGGATTAGGGTGGCATGCAGAAGCTACATAGAGATATAGTATCAACTACCATTAGCAGAAGCTAAATAAAGATCAATTGTCGACTGTTGCAAAATGTTAGTAGAAATGCACGCGCCATAATTGTTCAAAATCTAGTTCATTATATCTCGACAAAGCACGCGAATTACGTCATGCGTGTGCGTTATCGAGTTTTAATGCACGAAGCCTACAGTCACCAGTACGAACGCTCGCAAATAATGATAAATTTTGTAAAGAAAATGCAAAACTTTTTTTCGTGAATTTTTTTTAGTTAAAATAGCATTTGGGAATTTAAAAAAACTCAAAAAGTTCGAGGAGCACTCGCTTGTCTAAGCAGTTTTCTCGTGTGTGCGTGTGTGCGTTTTTTTTTTTAATTTCTGGATGCTTAAACTCAACAATTCACTCGGTCGCGTTTAATATTGTTTAATATTGCTCAAAACATTATTAGAAAGTATATTAAGATGCAGCATCAACTACGTTAGTGACAAGCATTAAAAAGACAATGTTATATGGTACTTTGTTATGAGCCGTGATTTATTTGGCTGAAGTGACCATTAAACTAGGTAACTAGCCGTTTTTCATAAAGGCGTCCTGGACATAAAGGTTGTTTGGTAGAGAGCAGAAAAAAATATAAACAGCCAAACGTACAAATCAGAAATTCTTGAAAGAGACTGATTAGCATCACTGCGAAAAGCCTGAATAGCGGGATTAACGGTATTTTTAGGTCGACTTGAAATTCTTTATGTGGATTAAGCAAATGAATCTCTTAAATCCAAATTATGGCCATCTCATCACGGGCAGACTTGGCAAAAATGAAAGTAGACCAAGAGGACGACCATGGATAATCCTAAGGAATGACTGTTGCCGAATAACGAAAGGAGATGTGGTTTTGATCATGAAGTACAGCGGTAGTTTTATCAAAATCTCCGTCAGGGAAGAAGAAAAACATGCGACAAGTGGTCGTCATTTTACACACTATACTTGTTAGTATGGGAAAATTAATTACCTTCACATCGCTTTCCATAAAATCCAAAATGGCAGTCACAGTGGTAGCCAGTTGGTTCATCTCTGCATACTCCTCCATTCAGGCAGTAAACCGAGTTACATTCACTAATGACTAACCGAATAAAATAACAAAGATATTTTAGTTACAAACCCACAAGCTTGGTACTACGAATAAACATTTGTTGGAGTCCAGACAATATTCGATCGAACACATGCCCTTCCGTGCACCCGTCAGATTATCTAACTAACTAATCTCAAGGGAAACTCGTTGCGAGCTGTTGTAGGTCGAAACAATTCTCTTTTCTATCGTGTTATAGCTCGTATTCTAATCCAGACGGAAGGAAAATAGTCAATAGTAAAATAGTCAAAAAAAAATAAAAAAATAGTAAATAGTAAAATAAAATAAAAAAAAATAGAAAAAAATAGTCAATCATTTTAGACAATATATTTAGAGATAGGCAAAAGCTTGTAAATGTTATCAACTGGTTTTCTAGGTTTATTGCTTATCGTTTTATGAATGCGTATTTCACCCATTGCCGTCAGGAGGACGATAAATAGATGGAAAGACTGACCTTCACACGTTTTCCCTTTAAATCCTTGTGGACAGTTGCAAACGAAGTCACTATCCAATTCAGAACAGACGCCCGCGTTTTTGCAGGGGTTAGGGGAGCATTTGTTGACGCCTGTGGAGAAGAGATAATTGACATTTCAGTAACAAGAAATAACAAACCGATATGACACACTCCCGTCACGTTTCTAGTGGTCAATAAAAACATCAGCGTTTTGTTTTCGATTTTCTCTGAAGAAGGACTATCACTCGAAACTTTATTTTTACTGTGAGTAATTTGATTATTAACTCAATTTATTCAACAAGCTTTTAACCTGGCTTTTTGCTGCTAAAAGCCCGGTAAGCCTGATTCGACTCGGGTTAAAAAGATTACCGAGCTTTTATCCAGGCTTTTGGTGCAAGGGTCATTTCGCCGTGTGAAGACGCCATTACAAATGAAATGAAAGGCTCCTTGCGAGCCAAGTCGTGAATATGAAACAACCATCGGACCTTTTCCTACCCTACACAAGGTGGGTTTTAACTTACCTTTTCCTTCATTATCAATGTCAGATATCCTTGTCAAACAACAAAAACAAGTAAAAGAACGCCAAACGTTTCAGCTCATCGAGCATTTGTAAACACAACGGCCGTAATGGCGGACTTGGTTCACTCTCATTTACTCCATGTATGCTATTACCGAAGTGTAACGTATCAACAATTTAATATAAATTTAATATAAAGTTAACGATGAACGAGTGACTTTTTTCCAGTAACCGCAATAAGTCGTATTCACGACTTAAAAAGAAGCTTATACTAACGTTCGCAGTTCTTTCCCTTGTATCCCTGCTCACATACACACATATAGGATTCATCAATCTGACTGCACGTGCCTGAGTTACGACAGGGATTTGGATGACAAAAGCTTCGCTCTAAAAGGACAAAGGCCGGAAACGATGAGAATAATTAGCTCTTATTTCTCTTAAGTATTTCTTTTCATGGAAGTGATAAAAGGAAATCCAAATTGAGTACGTTTGAACGAGGAAAGGGAGGGAGGGAGGGAATGATGCTCCGTCCCCGATACTTTTACCTGTGTGCGGACGTAATTGGCTAGCATAAACGTAAAATGTTTAAACGCGCTCAATCAGCGTTTTACATTTACGCAAGCGTCTGTTATTTTAATAGGCCATTTCCGAGTTGCTTTTTGTCTCGTTATCAAAGCGGGGCTTGGTGCACAACCTTTCATGTGATAATTAGTTTTATTTACATGTGAATGAAAACTAATTTTCATATGAAAGGTTGTGCACCAAGCCTCGCTTTGATAACGAGACAAAAAGCAACTCGGAAATGACCTATTATGCACGTAACTATTAATGTTAATAAAGGGGTTGTTTTTTTCATTTTGCAGCATGTTTTGGCATCAATTAGGGTGTACGATGTTAAAGTTGTCGGGAAACTATAATGTTTTATTGTAGGACCTCCTGGGATAAAAATAAATTTACCATTCTGAACAGATTGGATAAGTCATGGGGAATGGGTTATGCTCAATCCTGTTGAAAATAAAAAAAAATAAATTCACAGGGAGGAAATAAGGGTAAATTCACCCCAACCCCACATACTGGCTAGGTACATTGGGTAAAGGCCAACACTTACCTAACTGGGCCAACAAAACTCCCCAAAAGCATGTATAGTAAGGTATAATTTAAACTCTATGAAGTGGCCAAATAATTCAGTAACACAAACGGATTGGGCTTAATGCCTTCTTTAATACGACAACATAGGCGAGCTTCGCAAAATACTTTAGGCACGTAGCTCGCCTATTTTGCTACACTTAAGAAGGGCATGTTTATTAAATTACATGACACTTCAAAGAGTTTTGCAAACTCGCATCACACAAGCTTCGTATCTTAGTCTACTGGCATTTTTACTATTCCTAATTAATTTAAATGATATTCCATAACCAAGTAAGGGTGCATGTTGGAAATTGTCTACCGTATTTACCTTCACAGTGGTCGCCAAGGAAACCAACGGGACACGTGCATAGATGTCTTCCTATAGCTAGTTCAGTGCACGTCCCTCCATTTTTACATGTTGTCGATCTGCATTCTTTTTTAACTGCAAATTAAACAAGTAAAACGTTAAATACCTTGTCGACAACAAAACAATCATTTCCATAGTTGTATCACATTGCATATCTTACCAACAATTGATCAATTCTTGATTACTTTTTACCGTTAATTTGGCACAAAATTATTAAAGTGAACTTTCTAAAGCTGGTACACGCCACGGATATTCAAAACTGCGGAAATATATGTTTTTCCCTTCTTTTCTGGGTGGAAGAAACAAGAGCTGGTAAAAACGACTGCTCTCACAAGCCATTTTCAAACTGATGAAATGCTTTTCTTAATTGTCTACATTATTTAATTAAAGAACTGCTTTTTTGTGATTTGCTGGATATTTGATTCATATACACCTTTCTAATTTCTCCTTGTAATATCGCTGTTTAATCAATTAGAGAGGGCATGGGAATCAGGATATGATCATATGACATGAATTCTGTTGACACTATAACAAATTCTTCCTATAAATAATGATATAATAAATGTATGGGGACAAGGAAGTTGAATTTGAATATTGATATCGGAGATTAAAAAGTTGACTGAATGCTGAGATTCCTTTACATGCCACTAAAAAATCTAAACTGAGCCCAAGCCAAACGAGAGCGACAGTAGACGAGCCCGGGGGGGAGGAGTACTCCCTATAATGGGCTATACGGGGATGCTCCGCACGAAAGGGGTACCTTTTTGAGGCTGGAGGTATATGAAAGGGTCGGGATTTCACGAAGAATAGGAAAAGGTAGCGAAAACACGAGTTGAAGTATAAAAAACGTAGGGAAAACTGTGATTTAAGTATTATAAAAAGGGCCTTTCAAAATATGTCAAACAGACGCACGTAAAGGCAATATGAAAGGGGTATCATTTTCAATTAAAGGTATATGAAAGGGGTACCTTTTCTGTCAAAAACGGTATATGAAAGGGTAAGGGTTTGGACCTCGGGGGGGAGCATCCCCGTAAAAAAATTGTTGAGTACCCCCCCCCCCCCCCCTCCCCCGGGTTGACGAGAGTTCGATCTAGACCGCACAAGAGCCTGCGAGAGTGTCTAAAGGAGAGAGAGAGAGAGTTTGAACTCTTGTCAACTCTCGTTCTCTTTTGGCCTGAGCATTAAATATGTCGTCTCCGTACTTCACCAGATCTCTACAAATAATCTCTACATGTATATAAATTTAACTAATCGATTGACTTAATAAATTACA
The DNA here is from genome assembly GCA_022457155.1 of Cladopsammia gracilis. Taxonomy (NCBI): domain Eukaryota; kingdom Metazoa; phylum Cnidaria; class Anthozoa; order Scleractinia; family Dendrophylliidae; genus Cladopsammia; species Cladopsammia gracilis. The sequence continues at coordinate 2,402,576 of JAJGOT010000020.1, forward strand.
GCAAACAATACAAACCTTCGCATTTTGTTCCCATGAAGCCTGGAAGACACTCGCAGTAGAACCCATGACGCCGTGGAATACACATCCCTCCATGATGACATGCGTGAAGGAAACATGGCCCTGCAATAACCAATGAATTACAATGATAACCAATTGTAACTGGAACATAGGTAACCAATCTAAAGCTGGATTCTGCGATCGATTTTAATTGGTATCTGAATCTGGTTTCAGAGTGTGTGTTCCATTCGGCGAACTATAGTTTCAGATCAATAGTGGGGGGCTGGGGATGATGAACGAAACGGATCGATCCTTTTTCGGATTTGTTCCACCAAGTACAGTAAACACCCGCTTATAAGAATCTACATTTTTACAAGTCATCCTGAATAGGTTCTTATATATCTGGTATTTGGTGGAAAATTGACGGCGAGCTGATTTAAGGAATTCCCGCACGTTTGCAGAGTTGAATATGAAAATTCTTTGAGGAATAAAACGAATCTAGACCGAAACAAGTTCAAGTAAATGAGTATAAAAAAGGGTTACATTGTATTTCCAAAAGCCGTCTTGAACAAAGGATGGCGGAAAAAATCTTGGTAAATGCCTCAGTGCTGAAAGCTAAAATCAGTACAAACACGTAGCAAAATATATGTGCGCGCTATATAGCGCGTACAAGCTAGCTGTACGCGTCATTTACAATTTTTCCTGGCGTTGACATCAGCACTACTGTGTTTAGCTAAAACCGTGGATAAAACAAATAGCTATTAAGAGAATAACTTTTTTCCCAAGGGTTCTCAGTTCTTTATATGCGTGGACAAGCAGTTGGATGCTTACGCGTTCAAGCGCGCGCAAATTTTGTTGACACATTTTTTTTTCAAAGTGGCGTGGATATTAAATGTTCGTTTGTCGTGTCATCCTTCGAAAAAATCATCGAAAGCATGTATCTATTCGTTGCAAGAGAAGTTTTCTTGACATTACAAATCCTGACAAAAGAAGACCGACAGACAACAGGTCTTGAAAACGGTGTCTTGACAGCCACTGCCGCGTCGGTCACTGGCAAATGCGAGGTCACGTGATGAGGCAAATTTTGTATATGTCTTTCACTCGCGTTGCATTGTGGGATAGGCTTCCAACCTCCCTGGGAGAATGACAAATCACGGTGAACGGTGTCTTCATAGCAAGTACCAAATACATAAAAGCCACTTATTATTGAAAGCTTTAGCACTCACTGTCAGTTTAATGCTATCAAACTGTCTTAATTAAACTTCACTTTAAAATAATAATTCTCCATGTAAGTTTCCTTGAGAATTTGAAATCGCGCAGTTCTAATGAGTTTTAAGTCTCTACTGTGGGCTGAGTCGCCAGGCTTTTAGCATAATTTGTTTTTATGGCCTGAGGCGCGTTAAGACCATAAAATGCTCATCAATCAAGTTATGAAATAAGCAAATTTCACAGCTTGGTGCAATGGAACTATTTAGGTAATGTTATAATTAGTTCAAATATCTAAATAAAACAGGCAAACAATGGCCCAAATGCAACGCAGAGGTCGCTACACCACAGTTACCTCGTTCGCCGCGATGAACCAGAAACATTCTACGGTCAAGAGGATTCATCATTTGGCCGTAAGGAGAGGCTGACGTGAAAAAAAAGTTTCTCTTTTTAGTTTCACCTGTATAACCCTCGCTGTCCTTCTTGATTCTTTTCATTAAATTATTTTCTGCGTGTTTTCTTTCATGAAATGAATTGCCGTGTAGACGGCGCTTTTTACGTAAACGCTTTCCACCATTTTTCTCCATGTGAAGTACTTTATAATTTTCTTTAGATATCAAATCATTTCCTGCTGAAATGTTATGTTTCTTCTCGAGACTCTTTTGAAAGCCTACTCCATTGATGATATTCGTAGTCTCAACAAAGGTTAAGAAACACAATATTGACACAAATTCCACCAGTAAAGCATAAATCAAAACCTCTCGCATTATGTAACCTTCCTTCACATTTCTTGAAGCAATGCTATTTCTTTCACGTCCTTGGACATTATTGCATCAAGTCTCGCTAAAACGACTTTCCACTGAACAAGATATACTAGAATAACAATTATAATTTAGCGATATTCGAGTTATAAAACATTTACGAACTCGGGTACAGCTGTCAGCTACCAACATGTTTCTTATTGTTATCAGCTCCATTGTCAACTTAACCGTAAAAGAGTCACCTGTTAAAACAAAACCAATTTATTTTAGGTGAAAGATCGCTCTCTGTTTCCTCTCTAGCTCTTGAACTTTAACATGGGCTAATGAAAGCCACAGATTTAAGGCTAGCAATTCCACTGGACCTTGAAGGTGAAAGACATTTTTGAATGCTTTCAAGTCGGAATCTATACCCAGAAATATTCATTTCCTTTTACGTTTATTCTGGCTCCTCCTTAAGACAAGTTGCTTTACTTAATGTTGCTCTCCCAAGTTAGAAACATAAAAGGTATTCAGGAAAAATTGATGTTGACTGTAGGTGGCATAACTTGAAGTCTAAACAAACTGTCGACACTAAACCTGAACTCCCAACAATAATAAAACAATTAAGAAGTTGTGTACACATGTCGCAGATATAAGTTCCAGATAATTTGATAAATAAAGTACATAGTAAATTTATAGGTCGATGAACATTACTGTCTTTCGCTACCAGATAATTTGTTTAACAAAACAACAATTTATTACTCACGATGAAAACCTCAGTGCGTGAGTTTGAAGACTAAATTTCGTGTTTGCGCATTGAACTCTTTGTACATCTATTAAGGTATCCTACATTTGCAATTGTTTTAGCTGTAGGCGTTAGGAAGGTTGCTGGATATTACATGATCCATGTAAAAACCGATATCCATAATCTTATATCTGTGTCACAAGAGCCCCACTGAGGTCACAATTCATCCGTTTGTATCTTATTTGTTTCTTTATTTTTTGTTGACAATGGCAAGACCAGGTTGAACTGAAAAGGTCGACTAATAGTGTTAGGTTCAGTGACTGATTCATCAAAGTGACTTTTGCTTCTAAAATTAAACCGTCCGCGATTGTGTTTAATATTTCATGCTCCTAGAAACAGATGAGATAATCCATGTACATAACATTTCCACCTTCTCTACAGTAAAATCGAGGCTTCGAGTTTCATATTTTGACACTTGCATATGTTCTGTCTGACAGCATAAAACAGCAAATGTTAGGTTAGTACGTATTCAAATGAAGTGTGCTAATGAAGATCTCAACCGGACTCTGTTTTCTTCTCCACCTTTACATTACATTGGCAGGGGTTGAATCAAACACCAGTGCAGGTATTCGTAAACACGGTGGTAGAAGGCTAAAAAATCAGCTGCGGATTAGGGTAAAAGTACAGACAGTCGACAGTGTTGACAATAAAACATCGTTGCATTTAACACATGGAAGGAACAAAAGCGACGATTATAAAGAGTATGATGCGAACAGTAGGAAAACGGATCATAACAGAAGCCACCTGCAGGCAATTATTGCTGTTAAGAGGACACCTTGTGAGGGAAATTCGTGCTTGAGGGGCAGTGAAAATGCTGTTAACAGTAAAGGTATTTTGCGGAGAAAGCTTGTTCGCCGGCGCAGGACTGAGTCAGTGTTCTTGGCTAAAGCGCTTAACTTGTTGGATCACTCGAAGCCTCGCCAACGATGGGACTTTACTACTCGCGAGTCAGCAATCAAACCATATAAGCAATTTACTAATGGCACAGACACAAGTGACCACAGTTCAAACAGCACTACAACGCTGATAAAAAATCCTGTGAAAAACCAACCAGGAAATAGAAGACAGCAATGGTCAGATTCAGACAGTGAAATGAGACCCCGGTTCTTTTTCAATAGTGCACCAGCCGAATTCGTTAAACAGAAACCATCGTCGTTACATAGACATGACCAAGGAGCAGTGCATTTAACATTATCTCCTATACATACACATCTTCGTGCACCTGAGCATTTGCACAGGATTGGTCCTGTTTTTCATGGTGCTCATAATCATATGCATATGGTAAAGAACGCTGGAGAGTTGTCTCCAATGGCAATCAATTTTTTTGCTCATCCGGTACCGCAACACATCCCTGGTCCCCTTAACCTCCACATTCACCATCCTCATCTGCACCACTTGGCACAGCCCCCTCCTTATGCGATCCACATTAACGCACCTCCTAGATTAGAACCTCCTGCACCAACTAATGTTCTATCTCAACAACTCCCTCCAGTAGATGGTCCACCTCCCATTCCTCCAGATATGTTAGGTAAACAAATGCCGCCTATAAATCTTCCACTTGTAGGAGAACCTACGCCTCCCGATGCTCACATGATGCCGCCTCCCGGTGTTCCAATGCAACCAAATGCACCAATAACACCACAAGATCTGCCTCCGAACTTTTCCATGATGCCGCCCCCAGACATTCCAGTACCACCACCTACATTTGATACCCAAGGAATGCCTCCACCTAGTGACTTACCAATGCCACTTATGCCTCCTCCGCCAGCCGTAGAAAAGGTTCCGTTTCCTGTGCCAGTCCCATCGCCACCTAAAGTAGAACATGTACCATACCCCGTCCCTGTTCCCGGTCCGCCATCCATTCAGCCGGTAATGGTACCAATACATGTACCTTCACCGCCAAAAATCCATGAAGTTCGAGTCCCAGTGCCGTCTCCTCCGGAGATTAAAAACGTTCCTGTGCCTTTTCCTGTGGCAGTTCCGTCTCCTCCAAGAGTACAACGCGTTCCCTATCCTGTCGCTTTCCCCGTCAAGGAACCACCAGAAATCCAAAAAATATTTTTCCCAATAGCAGTTCCGCAACCATCGCAAGTGCACCATGTGCCTTATCCAGTCTACATCCGTTATCCACCAGAAATAAGAACAGTTCCATATCCTGTTCCCTCTCCTCCAAAACCGTATCCAGTGGCTGTTCCATCGCCACCGCGTTTGATGATTCACAGAGAGCCCTACCCAGTCATGTATCCCCAGAAGGTCCCTTTTCCGGTCCCTATTGTGGTCCAGCAACATCACATTCTTCACGAAGGTGGCGATGGAGAAGGTAAAAGCAAAATGAAAATTATAAGCCAATGTTCCACCCGAAAGCCGTAATCAACGGCCTAGACATTAAATGGAACATTAATTATATGGATACACGTGTACATAGACCTACAGTTAGTATATATCAAAATAATTTTGTCGCAAAGTTATTAAGGTGGGTTATTTATTACAATTTGGACGAGCCGTATACACACACATTAAAGTGTGTAAAAAAAAAATATGCATGAGTCTTTGTATTCCACAGGACTGTTTCTCTAGAAGACTATACATTGTGTTATAAATAATTTTTTCCTGTATATCATTTCTTGCCTAGAGGCCATTATTAACGGCCAATGCATAGTCAATCTGTGTCTTAATGGGGGAACATGCTCGGCTTATATGAACGCCTATCGATGTCACTGTCCCAGTGGATTTCAAGGAAAACATTGCGAAGGTAAGAAATTGTATTCAAAGTTGCTTACATTAAACCCATCATGCTTCTGCATTTGGAATATTTTTGTTTCAACAAACATTAGTAATTGGTAAATTTGTTCTTTAATTTCTGTTTAAAGTGCCCCTGTGATCAAATTTTTGATTTTCATTTTTTTCACATTTTCGTGTACAATTAGACCTTCTTACTTATCTTGCCAAATTTAAATTCATTACGAACATCAGAAGTCATTCTATTTTAACATTTATTTCCGAGAATTTACGGCCGCCACTAATCAACCTTGTTCCAAGGCTTGGTGGCGAAAAGGAGAAAGTGACGTCAAAAACTCAAACATACCTCACAAGTTGAAATTATAATAACAATAAGTATTGAAAATCACACGAAAAGCAACAAAAACTTTGGACTTTTTCTTCGTGCAATTTTCTATGCTGATTGTTATTATAATTTCAACCCGTGAGGTATGTTTGAGTCTTTGACGTCACTTTCTCCCATTGGCAACCAAGCCTTGGAACGAGGTTGATTAATGGCGGCCGTAAATTCTCCGAAATAAATGTTAAAATAAAATGACTTCTGATGTTCGTAATGGATTGAAATTTAGCAAGATGAGTAAGAAAGTCTAATAGTACACTAAAATGCAAAAAAAAATGAAATACAAAATTTGATCATAGGGGCACTTTAAGTAATGCTCGACATAAGAACTTCGGTAAACTTCATTGTTCTGCGGCGTTGGCTCTTTCCCACATAGAATATCTTTGATTTCAAGAACAGGAGTACAGCTGATGGTTCATAACTATATTTATGTATAAAAAAAGAAAATTAAATTTTAGGAAATGTTCGTGCTTAACCAATCGGAATAGCGGAAGACAATAGCTAATGATTCTGCTTCTTTGATGAAGTTCCGCAAATACAATTTCTTTTAAAATTTGCATGTTATGCGATTAGATATCAAATTACTTCACACTTTTGAAAATCGGACAAAATGCACCTTGAACTTTAACTTCTTAGCAGTCTTTGAGTTTAGGCCAATGAGACCACTAGTTGAAACAATGAAAAAAGTTGACATTCCCACGGCCCATCGTGCATTGCCGTTAGCAATTTCCTTCTTACGCGGATCTTTACTTAATTATCAATATCATTTTAATGTGTAACTGAAAATGTTATGAATGTCTGAGCAATATACATTATATTATTGTTTTAAAGTTTATAATTGTTATTATGTTGATCATTTTTTGTAGAGCAAAACATGTGTAAGCCCAATCCTTGTCGTAATTTCGGCATTTGCTCGCAAGTTGAACATGACTACGAATGTACTTGCACTAAAGGATTTATTGGAAAGAACTGTGACAGTAAGTACATCAACGAAGCGTTAATGGTTTTGGATGATGTCGCAGCTCTTAGAAGGTCTCACACCATTGCCTTGATACACTTAGACCTAACAATAGGACAAACAACACAACAATGGACCCTAAACCTAAAAACAATAGCAGCTGTGTTTTACAAGGCCAATGAAAATAGAAGCTTCTAAGGGCTGCGACCCTACCGATGGTTTTAATAAAGTTATGTTTGTTCATTTAATAGTTAACAAGAATTACCTTCGCAGTTTTTTTTTTATTACTATAACACAAGAAAACAACTATAATAAATTAATTTGGTGTCCGTAATTTGCAACAAAGAAAGCTCTCGATAGTAATTGTAAAGAACTTCGTAAGTCCATTGGTTTCACTTTAAAGTACTAAAAATTTACATCTCGACACCACATGGTTTATAACGCAGAAATACCGTAAAATCCCGGTTGTAAGCCCCCCCCCCCCCCCACACACACACACACACACACACACACACACACACACACACACACACACACACACACACACACACACACACACACACACACAAGCCCCCCTCCCTTCCTTTCATTCCGGTTGTACCCCTTCCTGATTGCTAGCCAAAAACCTTTACGAAGTTGTATAATCCCAGGGTATTATCCTAAATAAACTACCCTGCTATGTAGTAAAGTCCAGAATGTTTAACATCTCTTTTAAGTCCATTAGGGCGTTAATTCGCGAAGAACTTTTATAATGCGAGAGAGCCTTGAATTCATACAAGTAAGGTATACCGTATTGTGTGTACCGACAACGTACGTTTTGATTTGGTAGACATCAAAGTCTTTCAGTAACGTAAAAAAAAGCAAAAGTGATATCCTAGCATGCAGTGTACTAATAAGACTTGATGCAAACACCTTAAACCACAATTAACCAGAATCCCAGAGCTTTGTAAATTATAATGTCCAGTTAATTTCCAGACTCAAATAAAAGGTAGGACCAGGCGTAACAGTAATGCGAAAGTAGAAGTTATCGTTAATTCAGAAATGGAGTTCAAAGTGACTTTCTATTTCTCCTGAATTAAAAGTTTAAACTATGGTTTGAATAACTTAATTTAACTCTTTCTATTAAAAAAGACGTTAATTCAAAGCTGACGCTAGACCCAAAACCCGCGCCCTGCACGAGATTAAGTGACAAACGAAAGGTAGACGAATGCGACATCGGTTGACTCCGTGGCGCAATGGTAGCGCGTCTGACTCCAGATCAGAAGGCTGCGTGTTCGAATCACGTCGGGGTCAGCGTACCATTTTTTTCCCATCACTGGCAGCATTTTTTTATTTACAAAACATTTTCGAATAATGTTAGTTTGTACTGCCTTTTTTTGTTTGTTTTTTGTTGTCGTTGTTGTTGTTTTTTTTTTCTTGAGGTTACCCTTTGACATACATTGTATAACCCTTGAGGTTTAAGTAATAAATTGTATTAAATTGCCTTCAAAACTTAGGCGTAGAACAAACGAAAGATAGGCCAATTCGTCATCGGTTGACTCCGTGGCGCAATGGTAGCGCGTCTGACTCCAGATCAGAAGGCTGCGTGTTCGAATCACGTCGGGGTCAGCATACCAATTTTTTCCCATCACTGGCAGCATTTTTTTATTTACAAAACATTTTCGAATAATGTTAGTTTGTACTGCCTTTTTTTGTTTGTTTTTTGTTGTCGTTGTTGTTGTTTTTTTTTTTCTTGAGGTTACCCTTTGACGTACATTGTATAACCCTTGAGGTTTAAGTAATAAATTGTATTTAATTGCCTTCAAAACTTAAGCGTAGATGTAGGGAGGTAGGGGTTAACAACAACAACAACACCAACGACAAATACAGACTCATTCTACCCCAGAGTCTACAATAAGTATTTACAATTTTGAATAAAAAGAATAATAAGGGTAATGGCTACCCGAAATAACCTTAAAGTTAAAAATGCCAGGCAGCCAGTTAGGCCATCCCAATAAAATGTTTCGTTTCCCATCGCCTTCCCTGTCGTGAAAGTGGGTCGGTCGGTCGGGCAAAAAACAAAGAGAAAATTGATCGAGGGATCCTCAGTCCAGAAAAAGCCTGGATGCTAAGTAAGAAGGCCTAGTTACACGTGTGCTTTCGATTGTCAATGTTTTCCAAATCCAAATTTACTCCTTATCTACAATGGAGGCTAATAAATTAAATATGAAAGATTTCTATTCAAAATAAAGCCTTGATCACATGTTTAAAAAGTAAAATTTTGCTTGTCAGACAGTGTATCTGAATTTTTTTTTTTTTACTATTCCAAAAAAAATGGGTCGGTCGGGCGATGGGAAACGGAACATTTTATTGGGATGGCCTTAATAGAAAAGATATTTTACATGTTCCGGTCGGGCACACAAACAAACAAAGACGCACACGCAAAAATAGGAGTAAACAGAGTTAGATGGGAAATATATGGGAAATATTCATTGTTTTGCAGAACCGGATCCTTGCATTCCTTCTCCATGTGAAAATGGGGCGACTTGTTCCTCTGACGGAACTTCGTATTCCTGTACTTGCAGAATAGGATGGATGGGGAAGAATTGCCAAGGTAGATATTTACCAAGATTTGCTTTCCACTGCTAGTACTTTTGGATGCCAAATAATAATTTGGTAAAAGTGAAGAACATCTCGCCTCCACCGACAATCGACAGTCGGCCAGCAGCTGTCGGCCCACTGTCGGCCGACTGTTGGCCGACAGTTTTTCCACTATAGTGGTAACCATCTGTCGCCAGACAGACGGCCGACTGTCGGTAACATGTCGTCCGACTGTTAGTAATCTGTCGGTAAGTTGTTTGTATACTGTCGGTTGAAATTGTAATGGATACTTCGAGATACTTCGCGTTTCTTTAGCATAATTTCCACAGAGACTGTTTTTTGTCGTTCCACGATTGTTGCCCCGTCCACCATTTTATAATTATAACTTTTGCCCCAATCCCTCTCATAATATCACGCTGTGGTAACGTAAATTAATCATATTCCTATTTGCTTTCTTACAGCTAGTATGTGACAGAGTGCAATGTCATCTTTATTTTGAATAATATGAATACTTTGCCAGTACAATAAGCAATTTGTCATTGGGTAGTTTTGATTCGACCGATGTTATAAAGGGTTAAACGTATAACTAAATATACCCATTTCATCATGAATCATATTGAGTAACTTAACTTGATCCGGAGTGACTATACTATTTTTACATTCCTCATCGATCGTGGCTTGATCGCGGCTAGGCGTAAATGTCAATGTGGTCAATACATGACTTTCTTTCAGCCATGATTAGCTGTTTATTCAAACGTTTCTAAACCCAAACAAAGGTGTCGTTCCATTGATATTTTTCTATCCTAGAGCAACACATATACTCTGTGGAGTGTTAGTGTTTCCAATTGATCCCTTGTCTTGAGTTATTGCTAAGTAGTACATGTTCTCTTTTTAGTGGAGTCTGAGTATTTCAAAATAAACCACTAGCTATTGCTGAGCTATACATGTTATTTTCTCAGTGGAGTCTAAGTGTCTTCCATTAAATCCTTGTCAAAATGGGGGGACATGTACCGAGGCACAAGGAACGTACAAATGTGAGTGCAGCCCTGGATGGGCGGGGCTCAGTTGTGAAGGTAAGAATACTATTGTTTCACATTTTAGGGGGTGTTAAATCTCCATATAATGGTTATGTATGCCAATGATTGTAAGAGTTGTAATGGCTGAAGGAATTTTACCGTGTCTAAATAAAGTTATCTAATATGTAGTGTTTTTCTACCTTAAAGAGCGTATCATTGACCAGGTAATATTTTGTTGGCAGCTTCGATCTCCAATATACTTCAAAGGGACTTTAGATCCAATGCTATCTGGCAGATATAAAATAAAGACGATTCTCCGCTCCCTGCAATTTGTTCAGAAAATTACTGTAGAGGATTTTCGCACCGGCTTTTACATCGACTAATGAAACCAGTCTAGTTTACCCTTATCGGGCAACATTACAAACTTATTCATTTTACTATATATAAGCACATTTCTCAAAACCAATAGCCAGTCTGTGGGATGATTGTGTTTAAAGAACACACTATAGGTTTATTTCCACAGCCTGTGAACACGCTCCTTTTGGGGGATATTGGGTCTTTCTTCCCTCTCTCCAGTCCGCGTTCAATATTCGCGCTCAATATCCGCGCTCAATATTCGCGCTCATTATTCATGCTCATTATTCACGCTCAATATTCGCGCTCAATATTCACGCTCAATATCCGCGCTCAATACTCCCAAAAGTGAGCCTGGTCACAGTCTATATTTACCTGGAACATGGACAGCAATCTTGAAATTATAGACTAAAAATAACTGTTTTGATCTTAGATAAACTGATTAAAACTAATATATCCAAAATCATGAAACACCATCGTCACAAAGTGAAATAAAAGTCTAATGTATAAATCGCATAAGCACCATGTAATTTGCTGTATCACTCCTATTTTAGTAAGTTAAAGACAAAACAAAACCAACAAGATACAACCAAGAAACCTCATATTTCTTTATGTTTTCCTTCTTCGTAGTTTCAGCACCAGAGACTCTCCATCAGTCAGGTATTTTAAGAAAAATGCGAAAATTTGTAGGCATTGTAGTTTTGATCGCGTTTTGCCCATGTTAGAGCAAAAACGATCAATTGTGAAACAATGGCTTTTAACACGCCAAGGAGATTTGAAATTTCGGTGGACCTAGCTAAGGAACAATTATCACCCTGGGGGAGGGAAAGAGTTTTAACTGACACGATGCTTGAGTGGCTGGTATTGGTAATGCTAATGATTGTGATAATGGTAATGGTAAAGCAATGGTCATTAAAAGCGATGGCAGTGGTTTTACTAATAGAAATGGCAATACTATCGATAATAGTAATGGTAACAGAAATGGAAATAATATTAGTAATGGTATTGGTAATTTTAATGATAATGGTATTTATTATAATGCTATTGATTATGGCAATGGTAATGGAAACTAATGGCAATGCTTTTACTAAAAGAAATGACAACACTATCGATAATGGTAATGAAAATGGTATTAATTGTAATGGTAATGGCAATAGACATGTTAATAGTAATGGCAATGGTAATGCCAATAATAGTAATAATGATAATGATAACAATAATGATAATAATATAATAACATGGAGCTCACGTCACATAACGTTTTGGTGGGGTCCTGCATGATTAATTCTAAATATGAACTGTTATTTTAAAATGTATCAAGAAAATTAATGAAAAACATGTAACTTATCTATAGCTTTATACAGCCTATAAAATCCATACAGAATCTATAAATGAGTTATATAAGTACCTAGAGTCGAGAAGGTCCCTTGAGATCACCAAGTTTGACATTATCTTGGGGTTATTACGTTGCATTACAGGCAGATTAATAGCATTTTATAATGTCATTTACACTGTAGATGCGATATCATCCTAAACTTGATTACTTAACTTAATTTTCTCCGCGCCAGAAGGCGCATAAGTCCCAAAACGGACCTTTTATCACAGCGTGTTAACAAAATTGAGGTTTGCCTTGGTTTTCAGTACTTTTTTAAAGAAGGTAAACGGGGATACTAAAACTAAAGAAAATGCAGGTAGTTAAACTGACTGTATAATCTCTCTTTGCTTTTAGTACTCTGCAATAATTGTCACGCATCGGATGACCACATGCTGGAGCAAATGAAAAGAAACAAGCTGCGGAATAGAATAACAAACTTTAAAAAAGGAAATGTCATAAGAGGATAAAAACGTAAGTGGCAGGGGCGGATTTAGGGGGAGGGTGCAGGGGGTGCGCATCCCCCCCCCCCCCCCCCCTGAGATGACCTAGTCTGCGTTGTTCGCTTTTAAAATTTGTTTACGTCACCCTTCAGTTACGTCATTCCTTAGAGGTGCACCCCCTCCTAAGAAAAATCCTGGATCTGCCCCTGGGTGGGTTCACCAAATTGCCAGTTCTCTAGAGCTAAAGTAACACTTTCACTCTAATAGTGATTAACCCAAGGCGGTTCTTACTTTTGTGACCATAGATATAACGTCCGCCGAATTAAAATTCGGATCATTCAAATTAACGGTTTTGAGCAGTGCTTTCTTGTCGCGCATTTTATTATGGTATGAAAGGTGGTTCTAACGTTTTAGTCTGTAGTCCACTTGTTGAATTCATGGCAGGCAAGTCGAGACTTTACACCTTGCACTTAAGTACAAGGTGGATCAAACTTTTGAATATGGATAAAATCCCAAAGTATGCCCATCTTAATGAAGACTATCGGTAATAATTTCATGTTGTACTGTTTATTGTGATGAACAGGGTGTTTCTACGTTTTGAGTCGGTGAATGAAATCCTCATTCGTGATATTTCAACGTAACTAACTTCCTTGTGCATTGTTGGCAAAGCAAAATATAGAATCATTTTAATTTGTATTTTTTAAAATAGCACACCTTTGAGATATGATTAGATGGTTTAGGTAATTTTGCATATATAGAGGATATTACATGGCCGCGCGAAGATACGAAATCTCTCTTCGATTGTTGAATCTGGACTGTAATCTATTTTCTTACATGTTTAGAACTTGAACATGATCCTGCCATTGTATGATTCCAGGAATTCAAATGGATGGATGAAGAAGGCCTCTTGCTGGATCAAGACTATTATACTAACTATTAAATGAAAACAACACAGCGTCATTACTGTAAATATAGACTGTGTTGTAATTAATCGTCTTAATGTTAGAAATGTTATAAAAGGCTGTCGCCAGAAATGATCTGTTAGTCTTGCCTCCTCTTAGCAGCTGTTTTTCTCTTGTAAACTCGAGCTAGACAAACTGAAACAAAAGGGAGACCTTGCCTATGGCCAGAATCATTTGTCGAAACTATATTTTGTGTTTCGTAATCTGGCCGGAAGGGCGTGAATTTAAATGGTAGTTCGCTGTTATCCAGAAGAAACTGAGGTATATCTCACATATTCGCAAGGTATAAGGTAGGTCATGAAAGAGAATTTCTAATGTTTTAATCTTTTAATGGAATGAAAATTCCAACCTGTATTGATGATAACGATTTCTCCAGAACTCAAGCTTTCACCATGTACAAAACTAGCATGCAACTGTGACGCAGTTATATAATTTTTTTCTTTACGTGATAGTCATTATTTGACAACAACAATATTTCACGGGATAATAAAATAGTAGAATACGGTGAAAATCCGCTTTAACGAACACTTTTCCTCGATGGTAGCACTTAATAGCATAGCTTATGAATTCGTGGCTCTCACTATAAAATTACAATACATTAGGGTAAACAAAAAACGGACTGTCTTCTTTGACGAATAGACTACCAAATTATGATCTCGAATTTTCCAAGAAGTGATTGTACTAAACAGATCGTTGATTTTTATTTATAATAAAACAGCTATAGTTTTAGACATTATATTCAGACGATCACACATTTGATCACACATTTTGTAAATGAGAATTTTAATCATTCGATGCATGTATAACTGTTAGACGATTTTTTTAAATAAATATTAAAACGTTTTGAAGGGTTTGCGTATGTATCTATTTATTTTTGCTGATTATCTCTTATATCTAGATGCATGCCAACAACGTGCTCAGCTATCGATGGCAATGTTGACCGTGGTTTTTAACACATAAATACGCGCAAGCGTAATGAACGGGTTATCGTTAACGGTAGCTAATTTACTTGCTCACTCGCTCGCTCATTCGTTCCATCATTTAGCTCTAAACTTAGTGACGTAATATAAACGAATGTAAACAACAATAAGCATAAAAATAGAGTCTTTAATGCAACATTAAAATCGATCTAAAGGGATTTTTCAACCGAGACAAGCGTTTTGTTGCTTATCTACCTTAAAATAACAAAATTGAGTGTTCGTTAAGTATGAGTTCCACGATGGTCAAGTGGTTTGAGGTTTCGACTTGGTGCAGTCGGGATTGGCACGTTCCGGACCCTTGTTTTTCGGACTGGACATTATGAAAGTAATGTACCGTTGTTGTTGTGATTTTGTTTTTTTTTTGGCGTTCGTCAAAAATCTTTACATTCAGCAAAAGTCTACAGAAATCAAACCTCAGTTTTTATTGTTGACTGTATGAAAATGCCAAAAATCTCCAAATTATTAATGTCAGTTTTTTCATTATCTTTGCTGCGATGTTTACAAGTTTACTCGTAATCGCACTACGATGAAATTTCACAAACCTAGGTTTTCTACGGAACGTCTACATATTATAAAAACAACGACAAACTACATGAAATACAGCAGTAAAGTGGAAGAGAATTGTGTCTGGAAAGACTTTAATTCAGCATTGAAAAACAAACTTAACAAACATGCGACTGAACAGAGCGAAAAATTATCCGATTTGAAAGAACTACTGTACAATCAAGGCAGTCTTACAAAAATTAATAATGACATTTGGACACAAATTAACGTTAAGGAAATCGTTATCTGCACTTGATGTAGCTCTTTAGTCCCTTCCTAGCCTTCAGCACCAAGCTTTCCAAAAAACAAGTTTATAAGTTTAAACGAGTTGAATTGTTCTTGTTGTTTTTTTGACATTGACCACATGGTATATAACGCAGAAATACCGTAAAATCCCAGTTTTAAGTCCCCCCCCCCCCCCCCCCCCCCCCCCCAGGTTATTCCGGCTGTAAAGCACACCACAGTTCCTTAACAGCAATTCTAGATACAATTTTGCACCAAATAAACTAAAACAACGCTTATCACAATATTATTTTGCTTGCCAGCTTAAAACTCTTACGAGTGACTTATAACCGGGATTTTACGGTATTGTTACGCTTAGCCGGGGTTCCACGAATAAAAGGAAGTGTATACTGAACGTTTAGCCTGTTTTTAATCTATCACAATCTCTGAGTTTTCCTTACAACCTTGCTCGTTCGCTCGCTCTTCACAACAACAACCACATGGTCTGCCTAAATATGGAAGTCCCATATTTGGGCCCTATGGCATGCAATACACCGTTACAGTATTACACTAAATAAACTCTCCTGCTATGTAGTAAAGTTCCGAATGTTTATCGCTTCTAAGTCCATTAGGGGGTTAATTCGCGAAGAACGTTTATAATGCGAGAGAGCCTTGAATTCATATAAATAAGGTATACCGTATTACGTGTGTCGACAACGTTTTCATTTGGTAGACATCGGAGTCTTTCAGTAACGTGAGAAAAAAGCAAAAGTGATATCCTAGCATGCAGTGTACTAATAAGACTTGATGCAAACACTAACTTAAACAACAATTAACCAGAATCCCAGAGCTTTGCAATATATAATGCCCAGTTAGTCTCCAGACCCAAATAAAAAGTAGGCCCATGCATGTGTAACAGTAATGCGGAAGTAGAAGTTATCGTTAATTGATTTCAGAAATGGAGCTCAAAGTGACTTTCTATTTTCCCTGTATTAAAAGTTTAACTATGGTTTGAATACCTTAATTTGTAACTATTTCTATTTAGAAACAAGTTAATTCCAAGCTGACGCTAGACAAACAAAAGGTAGACGATTTTGTCAACGGATGACTCCGTGGCGCAATGGTAGCGCGTCTGACTCCAGATCAGAAGGCTGCGTGTTCGAATCACGTCGGGGTCAGCATTCCACCTTTTCTTTTTTTCCTATCACTGGCAGCAACTTTTTATATTTACAAAATATTTTCGAATAATGTTAGTTTGTACTGCTATTTATTTGTTTTGTTTTTTTACTTGAGGTTAACCATTTGGTATACATTGTATAACCCTTGAGGTTTAAATAAAAAAAATGTATTTTATTGCCTTTAAAACTAAGGCGTAGATGTAATGAGGTAGGGGTTAACAACAGCCTTCGGCTTCGGCAGATAACACATTTGGCCTACACGAAATAACCTGAAAGTTAAAAATGCGAGGCAGCCTGAGTTAATAGAAAAGATATTTTACATGTTCCGGTCGGGCACACAAACAAACAAAGATACACACGCAAACATAGGAGTAAACAGAGTTAGATGGGAAATATTCATTGTTTTGCAGAACCTGATCCTTGTATTCCTTCTCCATGTGAAAATGGAGTGACTTGTTCCTCCGACGGAACTACGTATTCCTGTACTTGCAGAATAGGATAGATGGGGAAGAAAAATAAATAAATAAATAAATAAATACAAATAAATACAAATAAGGTATACCGTATTACGTGTGCGGACAACGTTTTCATTTGGTAGACATCGAAGTCTTTCAGTAACGTGAGAAAAAAGACTAGTAAAAGTGATATCCCCTAGCATGCAGTGTACTAATAAGACTTGATGCAAACACTAACTTAAACAACAATTAACCAGAACCCCAGAGCTTTGTAATATATAATGCCCAGTTAGTCTCCAGACCCAAATAAAAAGTAGGCGCATGCATGTGTAACAGTAATGCGAAAGTAGAAGTTATCGTTAATTGATTTCAGAAATGGAGTTCAAAGTGACTTTCTATTTCCCCTGAATTAAAAGTTTAACTATGGCTTGAATACCTTAATTTATAACTCCTTCTATTTAAAAACACGTTAATCGAAAGCTGACGCTAGACAAACAAAAGGTGGACGAATTTGTCATCGGTTGACTCCGTGGCGCAATGGTAGCGCGTCTGACTCCAGATCAGAAGGCTGCGTGTTCGAATCACGTCGGGGTCAGCATTCTTCCTTTTTTTTCCCATCACTGGCACCAACTTTTTATATTTACGAAATATTTTTGAATAATGTTAGTTTGTACTGTTATTTATTTGTTTTTTTTTTTTTTTTTTTACTTGAGGTTAACCATTTGGTATACATTGTATAACCCTTGAGGTTTAAATAAATATATGTTATTTGCCGGCCAGGAGGTCCGTATAGGAAAAAATTGTGCCCGAGGTCTTGAGTACGGCCGATGGCCGTACTCAAGACCGAGGGCACAGTTTTTTCCTATACAGACCGACCAAGGCCGGTAAATAACTTATTTATTTTTTTCCTACTTCAATTCTGCGATTTGCCGAGAAAATCGTGATACACTTGTACAGCTTTCCAAGAAGTGATTGTACTAAACAGATCGTTGATTTTTATTTATAATAAAACAGCTATAGTTTTAGACATTATATTCAGACGATCACACATTTGATCACACATTTTGTAAATGAGAATTTTAATCATTCGATGCATGTATAACTGTTAGACGATTTTTTTAAATAAATATTAAAACGTTTTGAAGGGTTTGCGTATGTATCTATTTATTTTTGCTGATTATCTCTTATATCTAGATGCATGCCAACAACGTGCTCAGCTATCGATGGCAATGTTGACCGTGGTTTTTAACACATAAATACGCGCAAGCGTAATGAACGGGTTATCGTTAACGGTAGCTAATTTACTTGCTCACTCGCTCGCTCATTCGTTCCATCATTTAGCTCTAAACTTAGTGACGTAATATAAACGAATGTAAACAACAATAAGCATAAAAATAGAGTCTTTAATGCAACATTAAAATCGATCTAAAGGGATTTTTCAACCGAGACAAGCGTTTTGTTGCTTATCTACCTTAAAATAACAAAATTGAGTGTTCGTTAAGTATGAGTTCCACGATGGTCAAGTGGTTTGAGGTTTCGACTTGGTGCAGTCGGGATTGGCACGTTCCGGACCCTTGTTTTTCGGACTGGACATTATGAAAGTAATGTACCGTTGTTGTTGTGATTTTGTTTTTTTTTTGGCGTTCGTCAAAAATCTTTACATTCAGCAAAAGTCTACAGAAATCAAACCTCAGTTTTTATTGTTGACTGTATGAAAATGCCAAAAATCTCCAAATTATTAATGTCAGTTTTTTCATTATCTTTGCTGCGATGTTTACAAGTTTACTCGTAATCGCACTACGATGAAATTTCACAAACCTAGGTTTTCTACGGAACGTCTACATATTATAAAAACAACGACAAACTACATGAAATACAGCAGTAAAGTGGAAGAGAATTGTGTCTGGAAAGACTTTAATTCAGCATTGAAAAACAAACTTAACAAACATGCGACTGAACAGAGCGAAAAATTATCCGATTTGAAAGAACTACTGTACAATCAAGGCAGTCTTACAAAAATTAATAATGACATTTGGACACAAATTAACGTTAAGGAAATCGTTATCTGCACTTGATGTAGCTCTTTAGTCCCTTCCTAGCCTTCAGCACCAAGCTTTCCAAAAAACAAGTTTATAAGTTTAAACGAGTTGAATTGTTCTTGTTGTTTTTTTGACATTGACCACATGGTATATAACGCAGAAATACCGTAAAATCCCAGTTTTAAGTCCCCCCCCCCCCCCCCCCCCCCCAGGTTATTCCGGCTGTAAAGCACACCACAGTTCCTTAACAGCAATTCTAGATACAATTTTGCACCAAATAAACTAAAACAACGCTTATCACAATATTATTTTGCTTGCCAGCTTAAAACTCTTACGAGTGACTTATAACCGGGATTTTACGGTATTGTTACGCTTAGCCGGGGTTCCACGAATAAAAGGAAGTGTATACTGAACGTTTAGCCTGTTTTTAATCTATCACAATCTCTGAGTTTTCCTTACAACCTTGCTCGTTCGCTCGCTCTTCACAACAACAACCACATGGTCTGCCTAAATATGGAAGTCCCATATTTGGGCCCTATGGCATGCAATACACCGTTACAGTATTACACTAAATAAACTCTCCTGCTATGTAGTAAAGTTCCGAATGTTTATCGCTTCTAAGTCCATTAGGGGGTTAATTCGCGAAGAACGTTTATAATGCGAGAGAGCCTTGAATTCATATAAATAAGGTATACCGTATTACGTGTGTCGACAACGTTTTCATTTGGTAGACATCGGAGTCTTTCAGTAACGTGAGAAAAAAGCAAAAGTGATATCCTAGCATGCAGTGTACTAATAAGACTTGATGCAAACACTAACTTAAACAACAATTAACCAGAATCCCAGAGCTTTGCAATATATAATGCCCAGTTAGTCTCCAGACCCAAATAAAAAGTAGGCCCATGCATGTGTAACAGTAATGCGGAAGTAGAAGTTATCGTTAATTGATTTCAGAAATGGAGCTCAAAGTGACTTTCTATTTTCCCTGTATTAAAAGTTTAACTATGGTTTGAATACCTTAATTTGTAACTATTTCTATTTAGAAACAAGTTAATTCCAAGCTGACGCTAGACAAACAAAAGGTAGACGATTTTGTCAACGGATGACTCCGTGGCGCAATGGTAGCGCGTCTGACTCCAGATCAGAAGGCTGCGTGTTCGAATCACGTCGGGGTCAGCATTCCACCTTTTCTTTTTTTCCTATCACTGGCAGCAACTTTTTATATTTACAAAATATTTTCGAATAATGTTAGTTTGTACTGCTATTTATTTGTTTTGTTTTTTTACTTGAGGTTAACCATTTGGTATACATTGTATAACCCTTGAGGTTTAAATAAAAAAAATGTATTTTATTGCCTTTAAAACTAAGGCGTAGATGTAATGAGGTAGGGGTTAACAACAGCCTTCGGCTTCGGCAGATAACACATTTGGCCTACACGAAATAACCTGAAAGTTAAAAATGCGAGGCAGCCTGAGTTAATAGAAAAGATATTTTACATGTTCCGGTCGGGCACACAAACAAACAAAGATACACACGCAAACATAGGAGTAAACAGAGTTAGATGGGAAATATTCATTGTTTTGCAGAACCTGATCCTTGTATTCCTTCTCCATGTGAAAATGGAGTGACTTGTTCCTCCGACGGAACTACGTATTCCTGTACTTGCAGAATAGGATAGATGGGGAAGAAAAATAAATAAATAAATAAATAAATACAAATAAATACAAATAAGGTATACCGTATTACGTGTGCGGACAACGTTTTCATTTGGTAGACATCGAAGTCTTTCAGTAACGTGAGAAAAAAGACTAGTAAAAGTGATATCCCCTAGCATGCAGTGTACTAATAAGACTTGATGCAAACACTAACTTAAACAACAATTAACCAGAACCCCAGAGCTTTGTAATATATAATGCCCAGTTAGTCTCCAGACCCAAATAAAAAGTAGGCGCATGCATGTGTAACAGTAATGCGAAAGTAGAAGTTATCGTTAATTGATTTCAGAAATGGAGTTCAAAGTGACTTTCTATTTCCCCTGAATTAAAAGTTTAACTATGGCTTGAATACCTTAATTTATAACTCCTTCTATTTAAAAACACGTTAATCGAAAGCTGACGCTAGACAAACAAAAGGTGGACGAATTTGTCATCGGTTGACTCCGTGGCGCAATGGTAGCGCGTCTGACTCCAGATCAGAAGGCTGCGTGTTCGAATCACGTCGGGGTCAGCATTCTTCCTTTTTTTTTCCCATCACTGGCACCAACTTTTTATATTTACGAAATATTTTTGAATAATGTTAGTTTGTACTGTTATTTATTTGTTTTTTTTTTTTTTTTTTTTACTTGAGGTTAACCATTTGGTATACATTGTATAACCCTTGAGGTTTAAATAAATATATGTTATTTGCCGGCCAGGAGGTCCGTATAGGAAAAAATTGTGCCCGAGGTCTTGAGTACGGCCGATGGCCGTACTCAAGACCGAGGGCACAGTTTTTTCCTATACAGACCGACCAAGGCCGGTAAATAACTTATTTATTTTTTTCCTACTTCAATTCTGCGATTTGCCGAGAAAATCGTGATACACTTGTACAGCTTTCCAAGAAGTCATGTCTTTACGCGCCGCGTCAAGCAAAACTGACACAACGCGTGCAAAACCTAAATTAACTCGGTAATCTTCACAACTTTTTCATTCATAAACAAAAGAACTTACTTTGCAAAGTGAACTCATTTCTATTAGTTTATGTCTCTCGGTAGAATAAACGGCTGTTGTGTTTGCTTCTGGTGAGGATAGAAAAAATGTTCTTGCCCACAGCGAAGCCGTGGAAAGCTGAAGATTAACTTTAAAAACTTTTCAAATTTTTGTTTTAAAGAAAAGTCGAGCGTAATTCATTCATAGCAGTGCGAAAGCTTAAACTGAGCTATTCTAATTTAAAAATCATATTTTCTTGAATGAAAACTTACAGAATTCAGATAAAAGAAGGTAACAACTGCGAAATAAATCATTTAAACCGAGCAATGTAGTGAAAGTCCAAATTATCTCGTAAAATCCGATCGCGAAATTGCGTGTATTAAAAATTATATTGACAACAAGCTAGTACAAAACTGGAATCAAATGAGAAATTTAAGCAAGACTTTTTAATAAAAATGAACAGAATCTCGATTAGAAGAAAACAGAAAGGGAAAAATAAGAACAAGTGAATCAAATGGAGTCAAAAACTTTGTAAACAAGCGCAAGATTGTCTAATTACAGTAAGCTTATTTTTTATAAGCCAAAGGCCGCTTTGTAAAAAAAAAACAACAAACGCCGAACAAACTAAGAAATCAACAAATCATAAAATCCAAACTTGTACTCGCCTTTTTTAGGAATAACATTGACCTTTAAGTTTACGGCTGATTTCTCCTTCCACCCAGTAGTTTAATCTCTCTTTCTTCATTGAGTCTTTTTGATATTTCGTCTTTAGCGTGTTTTCGGATCTTTGTATCATTGTCAGCCGACCGATCAGCCATCCATGGTGAAACTTTGCTGGTTTTCTTCATTGTTTTCTTCATTTGTGTCGTTAAATATTTTATCTGGCCAATAAAATTCACTTTCGCTTTGGTAGCTTTCGTCTGGGTCCATAATTAACGAGAAAATTCAATAAAACCAGGGCTTTCAAGCTTAAAACAACGGAGTCACATCACTCACGAAAGCGTTACCGTGCCCGTGGGCAGAGATAGGAAAATCCGGACCGCGCTAAGAACCAATCAGATTGCAGGATTCGTTACCGTGCCCTCTTGGAAAAAAATTAAAAAAATGTATTTTATTGCCTTTAAAACTACTAAGGCGTAGATGTAATGAGGTAGGGGTTAACAACAACAACAACAACAAATCTTATTCTACCCCAGCGCCTACAATTAGTATTAACAATTTTGAATAAAAAGAATAATAAAATTGGCTACACGAAATAACCTTAAAGTTAAAAATGCGAGGCAGCCTCAGTTAATAGAAAAGATATTTTACATGTTCCGGTCGGGCACACAAACAAACAAAGACACACATACGCAAACATAGGAGTAAACAGAGTTAGATGGGAAATATTCATTGCTTTGCAGAACCCGATCCTTGTATTCCTTCTCCATGTGAAAATGGGGCGACTTGTTCCTCTGACGGAACTTCGTATTCCTGTAATTGCAGAATAGGATAGATGGGGAAGAATTGCCAAGGTAGATATTTATCAAGATTTGCTTTCCACTGCTTGTAAATAATTTTTATCTCTTTTTAGTCCATCATAAGGGCGTTAATTCGCGAAGAGCGTTTATAATGCGAGAGAATAGGTTTGCCGTATTACGTGTACCGACAACTTCGTACGTTTTGATTTGGTAGACATCGGAGTCTTTCAGTAACGTGAGAAAAAAGCAAAAGTGATATCCTAGCATGCAGTGTACTAATAAGACTTGATGCAAACACTAACTTAAACAACAATTAACCAGAATCCCAGAGCTTTGTTATATATAATGCCCAGTTAGTCTCCAGACCCAAATAAAAAGTAGGTGCATGCATGTGTAACAGTAATGCGAAAGTAGAAGTTATCGTTAATTGATTTCAGAAATGGAGCTCAAAGTGACTTTCTATTTCCCCTGTATTAAAAGTTTAACTATGGTTTGTATACCTTAATTTGTAACTCTTTCTATTTAGAAACAAGTTAATTCAAAGCTGACGCTAGACAAACAAAAGGTGGACGAATTTGTCATCGGTTGACTCCGTGGCGCAATGGTAGCGCTTCTGACTCCAGATCAGAAGGCTGCGTGTTCGAATCACGTCGGGGTCAGCATTCCTCCTTTTTTTCCCATCACTGGCAGCAACTTTTTATATTTACAAAATATTTTCGAATAATGTTAGTTTGTACTGCTATTTATTTTTATTTTTTTTTTACTTGAGGTTAACCATTTGGTATACATTGTATAACCCTTGAGGTTTAAATAAAAAAATTGTATTTTATTGCCTTTAAAACTAAGGCGTAGATGTAATGAGGTAGGGGTTAACAACAGCCTTCGGCCTTAATAATTATCGCTATCATGCTCAACCTAATCCAATAATTGTTAATTAACAATTTTGAATAAAAAGAATAATAAAACTGGCTACACGAAATAACCTTAAAGTTAAAAATGCGAGGCAGCCTGAGTTAATAGAAAAGATATTTTACATGTTCCGGTCGGGCACACAAACAAACAAAGACACACATACGCAAACATAGGAGTAAACAAGAGTTAGATGGGAAATATTCATTGTTTTGCAGAACCCGATCCTTGTATTTCTTCTCCATGTGAAAATGGAGCGACTTGTTCCTCTGACGGAACTTCGTATTCCTGTACTTGCAGAATAGGATGGATGGGGAAGAATTGCCAAGGTAGATATTTACCAAGATTTGCTTTCCACTGCTTGTAAATAATGTTTATCTCTTTTTAGTCCATTATAGGGGCGTTATTTCGCAAAGAGCGTTTATAATGCGAAAGAATAGGTATGCCGTATTACGTGTACCGACAACTTCGTACGTTTTGATTTGGTAGACATCGGAGTCTTTCAATTACGCGAAAAAAAAGGCAAAAGTGAAATCCTAGCATATGAATAAGAATTGATGAAAACACATTTATTGCCCAGTTAGTCTCCAGACCCAAATAAAATGTAGGCCCAGGTAACAGTGATGCGAAAGTAGATTACCGTTAATTGACAATTAGAGCAGTTCAAAGTGGCTTTCTATTTTCCTTGTCTTAAAAGTTTAAACTATTGTTTGAATACCTTGATTTAACTCCTTCTATTTAAGAAAACCTTAATTCAAAGCTGACGCTTGACCTAAATTCCCCTCCCTGCACGAGATTAAGTGACAAACGAAAGGTAGACGAATTCGTCATCGGTTGACTCCGTGGCGCAATGGTAGCGCGTCTGACTCCAGATCAGAAGGCTGCGTGTTCAAGTCACGTCGGGGTCAGCATTCCAATTTTTCCCATCATTGGCAGCAATTTTTTTATTTGCAAAATATTTTCGAATAATGTTAGTTTGTACTGCCTTTTTTGTTTTTTGTTGTTGGTTTTTTTTTTCTTGAGGTTAACCCTTTGTTGTACATTGTAGATATAGAAAAATCGGGGTCCTATCAACAACACCAACAACAAAAACAGACTTATTCCACCCTAGAGCCTACAATAAGTATTTACAATTTTGAACAAACAGAATATATTGGAAATATATGGGAAATATATGGGAAATATATGAGAAATATATGGGAAATATATGAGGAATATTCTTTGTTTTGCAGAACCGGATCCATGTATTCTTTTTCCATGCAAAAATGGGGCGACTAGTTCCTCTGACAATAGTTCCACCTGAAGAAGGCCGAAGGCCGAAACGTGGAATTAAACAGCCGGGAAAGTTAGAAGTTTGTTTCTATGTTACATCTTCGTACACTAATCTACATATTCGCATAGAAGCACTGTATCCTGCGTGGATCCTTCTCCTGGGAGTCATTCGTTTGGTCAACAATAAATTAGGATAAAAAACCGGACTGCCTTCTTTGACGGTTACCAAATTTTGATCCCGAATTTTCCAAGAAGTGATTGTACTAAACAGATAATTTATTTTTATTTATAATAAAAAAGCAATAGTTTTAGACGACGATCACACATTTTGTAAATGAGATTTTTAATCATTCGATGCAACTATAACTGTTAGACGATTTTTTTTAATAAATATAAAAAAGGTTTTGAAGGGTTTGTGTATTTATTTTTGCTGATTATCTCTTCATCTATGCATGTCAACTAGGATCTTGAACACATGACTGCAAATTATTCCTCGCGAAAGAGTGTCGAAGGCCAGAGCGTAACGAGCGTCAATAGCGCAGGTTTGAAACATACTGATACATACAAACGCGCTCCAGTTTCGATTTTTGTATATTTCTTGTGATGTTGTCCGACGGTTGCCTGGCAACATTACAACAACAGAAATCCAGTGACGTCACAACATTCCAACAACAGAAATCCAGTGACGTCACTGTACAAAAGTAATGCAGACAAACAAACAAACAATACTGGCGTGTAGCTATGTTGTTTTCAACAATTGGTCTCCATTTGCATCGATCAGTGAGAAATGTAAACAAGAAGTTTAACAGCCGTCTAACAAAATCCGCTCGCCAGAGGATTTTCTCGCGCTCACTCATCTCTCTCATAAACGCCTCTTATGTCTCTTATATTTTCGCCGCTTGTTTCCAGCCTTTGGCCAGTCGCTCAGCCGTCGGCAGGCTCCGACTAATACGAGGCGTGCAGTGAAGGAACCTCCCAGGCTACGTAGCAAGCTACGTGATCAGCCATCGATGGCGATGTGGACCGTTCAGTATGGTTACATTTCGCGTTGGCGGTATCAGAAACTGTTTGCCTTGCAATTACAAACAAATCTATTTCCAGCTATTGTCATTTATTAGGTCTTTATCATTGAAAATCCATTTATCTTTATGTGATTTACGTAGAGAAGAAAAGAGAAAAAGATTGGCGTTTTTAAGAAACAATAATCCGGATAAAAGAGCCGAGAGTCAGTGAACAGTCAACCGTTTTTGCTTTTCCCAATCCCAGGAAAGAACAAACAAGCAACTCGTGGTGGGGGAAGAAACAGAACGCCCGTTGCAATCTACACCAAACACCCTAATAGCGAACAAAGTAGTAACAACAATATATTATAACATAGCTAGCAGAGCCGCGCACTCAAATTCAGTATACGTAAGCGTGCTCAAAATCCCGATAGTGCACGCTGATAAATAAAAGTGCCATTCTTGACCGTGATTTCTTTTTAAAAAACAAAGAATTTTGTATTTAAACTGCAGTAAAATAAAACTCGAACTTTCAACAGAAAATTTGAAATAAAACCAATTCCTATTTTGCTTAATATTTCGCTTACCGCGAACAATCACTTCTGATATTGTTGTCCGTTTTTCGTGTCAGATTTGATGCACAATTCCACCGACTATGTTATAAAACTATTGGTTCATACTTTTAGCTGTGCACTATCGAGTTATGGAGCACGTGGGAAGTTTGGAGAGCACTCAAGAAGCTAGAGTTGCCCTCGGCTCCGAGGCGATCTTCTTTCGTGCTCTCCAAACTTCCCGCGTGCTCCATAACTCGATAGTGCACGCTAAAGCATGAACCAATTGTTATAATAATTTAAGGGGTTAGTTTCTAAAGAAACTTTGGTACTGCATCATCGGTGGGGAAGTTGATGAAAGAGTTAATGTTACAGCGCGCTGACGAATGGCTGGCACTCGAAATGACAGCTTTTGAATCTCTTCACGCTGGTCAGTTTACTCTATCCACAAAGTAGATAAAAACACATTTTGGTGTAATACCAACCCAAAATTTAGCCTGGGCTTTCTTTTCGCTCCTTAGCTTTGGAGCGAGGGGGGCAATTGTCTGTGTGTAACTTCAAGAGCAT
The DNA here is from genome assembly GCA_022457155.1 of Cladopsammia gracilis. Classification (NCBI taxonomy): domain Eukaryota; kingdom Metazoa; phylum Cnidaria; class Anthozoa; order Scleractinia; family Dendrophylliidae; genus Cladopsammia; species Cladopsammia gracilis. The sequence goes on from JAJGOT010000020.1 coordinate 2,429,991, forward strand.
TATAGTTATGACAGTGAAACTTGGAGAGTCTCAGGCTGGGACCTCTACCGGACAACGCCATTCTTGTCACCCTTGATGTCTCTTCACTATACACTAACATCCCTCACAACGAAGGCATTGAAGCTTGCCGCCATTTCCTTAACACCCGTCAAAACAAAACACTACCTACTGAACGCATCTGTGATCTCATTAGAATGATACTTGGCATGAACAATTTTTCCTTCAACAATGAGCATTTTTTTACAAATTCACGGAACTGCAATGGGAACTCGTATGGCACCCTCATACGCAAACTTATTCATGGGCAAATTTTAACAACACGTAGTTGACAACGCCCCCTTCAAACCCTTCGTCTGGCGTAGATTCATGGACGACATCTTCATGGTTTGGACAGAAGGAGAGGAGAAACTTAAAACCTTCATCGGATACTTAAATTCCATCCACTCTAACATCAAGTTTACCCATGAATATTCAGTTTCTTTGCATCAGTCCCTACCCTTCCTAGATGTACTGGTACACCTCAGCAACAACCAAATCCACACAGATCTACATACAAAACCCACTGACAAACATCAGTACCTTCTCAAGTCTTCCTGTCACCCTAACCACACCAAGAAAACTATCCCATTCACCCTCCTTCTCCGAATACGCCGCATATGTTTCACCGACATCTTCTTTGATCAACGTAGCAAAGAACTTGCTAATTATCTTATAAAAGAAGAACCGTAACCAGAGTCCGCGCCATCCCACGGCACGAAACACTCAAGCAACAGGAACACACAAATTCCACAACAGATCGCACGCCATTTGTTATAACCTTCAACCCTGCTCTTCGTAAAATATCTTCAGTCCTAAAAAAACACCTTAACATCCTTTAATCCTCCCCTAACTGCAAAGACGCCTTCCCTGTGCCGCCAGTTACTGCTTACAGACGTCACGCAAGCCTTCGTGACCTTTTGGTACATTCCACGCTCCACAATAATACACCTCACGCGCAACAACCTGCCGGAGTTTATAGATGCAACCATCCACGTTGCCTCAGCTGTCCTTTTCTCCAAGAAGGCCAAACAAATTACATTTTTTCCGCAACTAATGAACAAAGAAAAATCACCGACAACTTATCCTGCAAATCCAAAATCTTATTTACTTGATTGAATGTAAGAAATGTAAATGCCAATACATCGGAGAGACCAAACGGCAACTTAATGAACGATTTGGAGAACACCGCCGCTCCATCATAAACCATCATCAATTCAGCGATCCCACTCCAGTCTCCCTACATTTCAATCAAGCTGGACATTCAATCAATGATGTTCTTCTAATCCCACTTGAACTCATACGCAGCAATCGTGACGCAGTGAGAAAGGCGAGAGAGGCTCATTTGATACACAAAGGGAAAACGTTATCTCCTCTAGGAATAAATAGACGTGACGAAACTCATTGACATACGACACCTAGTCTCCTGCACCAATAATAATCTATTGTTTTTTTATTTTCATAATTTCAAACTCTTAATTGTAATGAACTTTTAGTTTTAACTTCATTTTTCATTTTTCTGTTAGCCCCTGATGAAGGTTTGTTTTCAAACCGAAATATTGGGCAAATTCGTTTTAATATATATATATATAAATTTTGTTTTATTCTTTTATTTACTCCTTCATCGCCTTGCCGTAAGGATCAGTTTGTGTTTTCTGTTTTCGTTTAGGTCCGCAAAATGAGACAATGACGTTAAATGACGTTGAATTACGTCATTAGTTATGTATAGCCGCAATCCTACATCGCCATTTTGGATTTCTGTATTTAAAAAAAAAACCTAAGAAAATCGTCGAACCTGACTCGACAAATTATCAGAACCAATAAAAAACTCTAAAATGGTATAAAGTTACGACAGTAAACAAACATTTTTCATTCATTTAAAAAATGTTGTTGCCAAGGAAACATCTAGTCACGTGAACAATGACGTGTGATACAAAATTGTTGACAAATAAATTTTAAGAAAAGTCAAGCAGTTTGGCGGTGTTTGCTTTATGAATTTTAAACAGCTCAATTGTTTGATTGTACATAATCCAATTTTACATTACTATTACTTTTCTTACATGTTTATAAACTAAATTATAAGTGATACGTGCAACCTGAAAGAGACCAACTATTACCGTTAACAAATGAGCCGTTAAGTAGGTGCTCTAAGTAAAGTAACAAGATTAACCCTATTCAGCCTGGGCTTTTTTGAGTTCCTGAGCCTGGGGGGGGGGGGGGGGGGGGGGTACACATTAACTCGTAACATTAACTCGTAACTTCAAGAACATTGAGGCTATGACAATGAAATCTTGAGGGTATATACTACGTCCAAAACTCTCTCCTTTGCGGTCCGCACAATGGAACGATGATGTCATATGACGTAGTTATTAGGTAATTAGTTATACGGCCGTCATCTTGTATCCGCCATCTTGGATTTCTGAATTTTTTTAAAACCTCTTAAAAGCTGTCCAAATTGACTCAAAATTAATCAAAACAAATAAATAAACGCCAAATGACGTAAAAAATATAAAAGTTATACCAATAAACATTGTTTTTCTTCATTCAAAGGTACAAATATGCAAATTTCAAAAAACACGACTGTCAAAATCTTGTTGCCATGGAAACATCAAGTCACGTGATCAATAAATAGTCATATGAAATTGTTGCCAGATAAATTTTAGGAAAAGTCACAAAGCTTGATGGCGTTTGAATACATATTAAAGAAGTTATGAATGTTGAAAGTTAACGCGGGAACTTGGTGCCCACCCCCCCCCCCCCCACCCACCCCACCCCCCTTGGCTGAATAGGGTTAAAGTAGGCGCCCACACAAGAAGCGGGGAAAAATTGGATGTGTATCTGTATTATAGGGAAATTTAACGTTGAAAATGCAGCAAAACTTCTAAAAAGCCTAAACTTTTGTAATTTATCAGGTGGGGGGCGGGATATAAAATTTTAAACAAAGGTTTATAATTGTCATAGTTATAACACCACATATATTTGTCCCTCCGTTGCGAAAATTTGCATTTTGAGCTCGGCACCAGTGGAACTCTTGCTTCCATACCTTCTGTTTGGACTAATCAACCATTAAAACAATGCAACCTGCTATGTGTGATTTGTATTCATTCAAGCGAATCATTTTTGACAGGAGAAATCAAATACGATCATTGCCTTATTGCTTCATCGAGAGATCTTTAAACAGTGAAGCAGGTCATATTGATAACCTACAAACAATCCCAACAGACAATCACACCTCGTTATTAAATGACATATAGCGGCTGCCTAAATTTCAATTTGTCTCGTTCATTTTATAGTTTGATTTCGTTCCTGATCTAGTTACATGTAAGCACTTATTATAGCATACTTGTAAATATCCTAGAGAAATTAAATGGTTCTCTTATATCTAACAGTGCATGTCTAGATACCATGATGTAATTTAAAATTTCGAACAATTGGAAGTGATACATTATGTATTATCTTTCAAGAAAACAGTAAGACTAGAAATTTGATAAAATGGATGGAAAATGAGGATATAACTTAAGTGCTTTGGTTTCTGTGAAAGACCAAAGTCGCATCATGAAGATCTGGCCTTGGGCCAAAGCGGTGATTTGGGTAGGTGTCGTTTTGTTAGTTGATTCGGTGAAAATGAAGGGGATATCGAAAGCCCACAATCAAAACAACGCCGTAAAATCATCCCAGTCGAGTCATAGACAAAATAATCTTTATAAACATTCCAAGGAGTATTTATCGAGAGATCATAACATGTTTAAAGCAAAGCCATTAAAAAGAAAACATAAGTTTGAATCACGATCTGATTTTGCTCATAAAGTTATTGCGAGAAGCTTCAATACAGGTGGTGAATTTAGACGTCAATTTCCGGTTTACCGGCGACAAGCAAAAAAAAATGGTATATATCAACAACAGAAAAACATTTTTGATCAGCATAATGCATCAAAACTCCCTACAAGCTGGAATTCAAACGTTTCGGAGGATACAGAGGAGGGCCTTATTAAAAGATCTCGAAACAGAGTACGCTTAAAATCTCACTCAAGGAAGATAGAACCAAGCCAAAATGGCGTTACTGCAAAGTTAAATGTTTCGAAAGGGTCTCATGGTCACAGATTTGTACCCAACGAAACAAAGAGACAGCAGATTTTTAAAGGAATCACAAATACTGGTCGGCCTATTGATTTTTTCAACGGCAATACCCAGCGAATTTCTGATGACGGGACGCGGTTGATTGAAAATCCTGACAGTTTTTTCGCTGATCCGATGGAAGCCAACTCTGGAATACGTGCGCTTAAACCTTCTCATTTCTACGCTCCCGCTGTTCACAAGTACATCGCCGCTGAACATCGCTATCCCAGCCCCCCTATCCACAGATACCTCTCTTCCCCGGTGGTATTTAGGGGAGCCAATGGGGAGAATAATCCAACATTGGGTGGTAAGGAGGACGTCATGGGCAATCAGTTATCCGGAACGGAAAGACAATTTGGAGAAGGACCTCGGCCATTTTTCCAAGGGCAACCTCAACACAGTCCACATGTAATAATTGTGAACAGGCCATTCCATTCTCCTGTACCAGTGCCTGTTCCCGGATCCCCCAGGATTGTTCTTGTGCATCGCCCGGTAACTCTGCCACCTCATAGAGTCCCAGTTCCTCTTATGGTCCACGGACCTCGACCCCCGCCGTTGTTTATTGTACATCACACAGAGCTTTCTGGTCCAGGTGAGAACGAATGGCTGTGTTATTTACGAAGATGTACGTATTTGCTTACCCATGACACATTGATAAAGGAACAAATATTTTCCCCTGTTCTTGGTTTGGTGATCACTAATCAATAGCCTTATTACGGTGTCTTACACTTTCTAACTCACCCACCCACTTACGACTTAAAGCGCCATCCAAAACTGTTTTTCTTTTAGCATTAGTATGAATGTGGCTCATTTCAGAGTCAAAGATATTAACAACTTGCATTTAAAATTTAACATTTGTACTGTGTTTTTGAAATAAGATATTTTCATCCCAATATCCCTTGCGAGATGTCGAATTTGGTGTGTTCAGTTTTTTGAGTGTGGCTCCTTTGGATTTTGAATTACTCATGTAAAACTTTAAAACTGGAAACCCAATTGGCCATATAAATTGTGCAAAAAATTATTCTTTTTAGGCTATCGAGCCACCTATAGGAACTTCCACTGTTACCAGGCGGTCTTCGGTTGGTCAACTAGATGTTAACAGACTATAGGATAAAACATCTAAACGAAAGTGACTTGGCTGTTAGTAACATGAGTTATATAACATCCGCTCACGTTGTACATGTGTCACGAAGTGAGTTTCAGAAGGCGCTTGGTTTCGGCTGGTTGTCTTGTTTTTGAATACGTTCAGATAATGGACTTTAACTGTGGCTTTCAACTTCTATGAATAATCTTAATTGCAACTGGAGGCTGTGCTGGCAGTTGAGTTATTTAACGATTACAAAGCCGCTACTTCAGCTTACTATTAACTTTGTTCTGGGGCCGGATTCAAGAAAGCCTCCTAAGTTAACCCTCGGACGTACAAGGGAGGGGGTGGTTGCCCCCCCCCCCCCCCCTTAAGGTTTTTCTCCGATATTTTCAAGACGATTACGATTACGATTAGCACATGCCGTTTTCAGTAGGTGTTCATTTATCCTTAAGACGCGTTTTGGTAAAGTTTGGCGACAATCGGTTGCCATGGTAACGAGATATGACGTCATCAGTTACTTGTGGTCAAGCCATTTTTTAATAAAAATGCGTGATTTTCACCTTTTTCAGTTAAAAAAAAACCTATAAAAGGCTACCAAAAGCATCAAAATGTTTAATTGTATGTTATTTTGCAACTCTAGCAAACAATAATATTTGCAATTTCCACATTTTCCCGAGAAATTTGAATTTTTAGTAAAATCCAAGATGGGGACCGTTTTGGCGGCCATTTTAGATGACGTCACGGACCCCCAGCAGCGTCACAACCCATAATACTTACCTTATCTTGTAGAGCACATCGCGCGCTATCTATTGGATGTAAACTATTACCGAAATATTGTAACATCGCAAAAGCCCAAGGGGGAGATTGCAACCCCCCCCCCCCCGTACCACGATGGGGGTATAAGTTTGCGTGTACGTCCGAGGGTTAAGACGTATCCTAAGTATTGTTTCTTAACAATAGTCTATTGTCATTCCAACAATAGGCTATTGTTTAAAATCAATACAAAGACGCCGAGTTCTCAATGCGTATTTATGTCACGCTAAGATATGTCTTGTTTTTTATTCGAAATTTGCCCCTAAAGCCGAGTGCTTTAAAAACAGTTATCGTGCTGTAGCGTTTACCTAACTCTTGAAAAATCCATTTGATCTTCGGTTTTAATTTTTTCTTTCCCATACTGTGTTGTTCGAAGTCAAAGAGTAAACAGACAAAGAAAATCTCTTAGCATGACATAAATATGCATTGTGTGAAAAAAATGCATTATGTGAAACGAAACAACTGGATGGCTTAATACATTGGGGAATTACAAAAAGCAATTTACATCTCAGTGATTCATCGAGTGACTCATTTGCATACCAGGGGTGCTTACCATTTGTAGGAAAAAACCGGTTGCGATGACCGTTAGATAATGGTAAGCGATTTTCCAAATTTACTGACCAACCGACGAGATTGCACTTACCATTTAAATTTTCCATTTCTCCGTCCTGGTACCCAGACCGTTAACTCGATTTAGCGATTTGAATTTTTTCTAAATTCAAATGGTAAGGAAAATTCCAGTCGAATCGTCCCAACCGGAATCGCGGGACAACCTCTGAAGGTTGTCCACTTGTTCCAACCGGATTTCTCGGAAAATTAACCTTACCATTTGCTTTCCAACCGAAAATACCGGTTTTCTTGGCTTAGTGGTAAGCACCCCTGTCCCCGTATACTATATCTCGTTCAACGCTTCGCGCATTCACGAGACAATAACAAAATTAGAAATCGCCAATGGCGATCCAGAAAAAAAACCGTTATAAAAGTATTAAGAGGTTGCAATTATCATGTTTCGTTTGTATTTGTTTAGTTATAGATCCTTGTGGCACCAACCCGTGCAGAAATGGGGGTACATGTACAGCAGTGAGTGTAGATTATAGATGTGTATGCCCTGTTGGGTACAAAGGAGACAAGTGTGAAGGTTAGGGCCGTCGTAAACACGGTTAAATGTGCGTAAAGGTTACTTATGAGTAAAAAAAGGAAAGGTTCGTAAAGAACAAGGCATCCTGACTTAAGTCCTGACTCGATCAGACCTGGCTTGAATCCTGTCTCATATTATTCTGTCCAGAGACCAGTGGCTTGGTATTTAGGTATAGTGATGAAGAGACTGTCAATAGCTTTTTGTTTTATCACTTTTTAGAAACACTTTCATGTTGCCTGATATTGCCTTAAGTCGCCTTAAATCGCCTTAAGTCACACTAAGTCGCCTTAAGTCGCCAATATTTTAAAACAATTTTATCTTAAGTCGTCTTAAGTCGCCTTAAATCGCTTAAAGTCGCCTAAAGTTACGGCGACTTAAGATCCCAGAGTAGGCCTTAAAGAAGCGTAAAGGTTCACAGTGGGAGAGAACGAAATTAGATGGGAAATTCGTTACTGAGCATTGAGACATAATTATATCACTTCATGCGGTATTTCTGTAAATGACAAACTGTAAATCTCATCTATTATTATCTTTGTCATTTACGTCCTTTAATGTCATTTACGCAACCTTTACGCGATGTCCGAGTTTACGCTTCCTTACGCACAGCGCAATTTGTCCGTAATTCTCATTCTTTACGAATATTTACGCAACAAATAAAGATGCGTAAATTCGCAATTTCATGCTGTGTATAATAAACGAGGGGCTTAGGAGCAAAGTGGTACAACCCAATCCGCCTGTACATTAAACAAAAAAGTTATGTTAAAGTGTGTTTGGGAGCCAAGATCAGTTAAAAGAAAGATAATAAGATTTCGTTATTTTTGTAGATGAGCAATTTTATTGCTGTTTAAGCAATTTCCTGTCATTGCACTATAAAATCCTAAAGTTTAAAGTTTCATTCAGAATCAAAATAATACATTTTGGAGTGTCATTAGAACCGCAAATTTAACTTCAATTCTGGTTTAAAATGGAGTGATATTCATAATTTTAATTATGAAGGTTATTTAACTCTACTACGTTGTAAGATAACTCCTGTTGGTGGTTACTGTAATTGCTTTGTGCAGTTGAAATAACTACTAACTAAAAATTATCCCAAATGAAAGGAATCAATTTCAAAAACAGGGGACAGCCCACTTTGTTTCTAAACCCCTTCATTTCTTTTCCAGGATCTGGTATTGGAAACCCGAACAATAATCATTTTTAAACCATGTCCGAACTGAGACCAGTTCATGCAAAGGACAATTTCGCCCATTCTTTAGACCTTGAAAATCTGACAAATGCGGGGTTGTTCTATCTCCCAATTGAATTGCGAATTTGACGAGCCAGTGTATGTTATTTTTTCTCGTCGTCGTTAAAGAGAAATCAGATTGTGTTTGAGGTCCATATAACTTCTAGTGAAGATTTCGGCTGCATGCCTGCCGTCCCAAGGCCCTTCTGTCGGCCAAACAGACTTCTTCGTCCTCGTCAATTCTTTTCTCCGTTGTCCTTTTTCGGTCATTTAAACTGGTATTATCATCAATTAATTGGATAAAACTAAATTGAGGTAATTATAAAGCATGCAACTGTTTCATATAAAACAACAACAGTTCGATTCCATAACATAAACGTATATTATCCCAGTCTAATAAAACTGCCCGCCCATGCTGCGATTCTCCGGTAAGCATAAGCATTCTGAACATTTCACTATTGATATGACAATTTTAGTTTGCATTGTATGTTTGCAGTACAAAGTAAATGCACCCCAAATCCATGCAAGAACTTTGGTAAATGTACAGAGCTGCCTGATGACTACGAATGTACTTGCCACGCTGGGTTCCACGGAAAGAGCTGTGACCGTAAGCTAGACATTTATATTGAAGCTAAATTACCCAATTCACTCCTAGAAGTGGCCAGGGTCAACATTGAAAGAAAGCTGAAACTTCCGTTTTCTAAAATATTGGAAAAGTAACAGAATTATTACAAATTATTGCTCAGAAATTTCACCTGAGTGGTCGACACATCTCAGCATCGATGGCATCCACTAAAAAACCTAAATCACATCACTCGAACAGGGCACAAAAGCAGAAATATAGCATGAAAGTGCATTACACTCGATCGTCTGTTTATACTGGATGACGTATAAATATATAATATGCAAGTTTATTGACAATATGTGCTGTCCTTAGTTGAAAGCAGGTGTGAACCAAATCCATGCAGAAATGGGGGCGTGTGTACGGAAAATATTGGGAATTATGTCTGTTCGTGTATGGCTGGATTCATGGGCAAAAACTGTGAACGTGAGTAAATCGGTAGTGTTTTTTTTTTTTTTTTTTTTTTTTTTTTTGAAACCAGTGCGATATTAGCCTGGACCAGGCGTTAAGACTACGGAAACTGGTGTAAAATTGTTAATAGAAAAATGGCGCTTCAAACATCGCCTTAATTAAATATATCAAAGACGAGGAAGAGTGTTTCATTAGGTTTTTCAGACACCGCGCTGATTTTCTGAACCAACTTTGAGCTGTTTGGATACCTTCCATGTGTTTAATAGAGCTTCTCAAACTGATCATTAAACACAGAGTAAATGAAGGATTAACATCGTCAAAATCTACAATAATTAGGATTCAGGAATCGAAACCAACGTCACGCTTGTAATTTGTTCTGTTCTAACTTGACGAATTATTAAGTTTGAAGAAACAATTTATAAAATTAAGATTATAAAACGGACACTCGATTGGTTGCATAGCCATGTAACAGATGGATAATAGCGTGGGTATGAAGTCTTAAGGCATAATAGAAAAAATATTTTACAAAAAATTAAAACATAAAAGATATTATATTTGTAAAACCCGTGATCTGTAAACACGCAACGAAGTCTGGAAGAATATGAAGATAACTATGAAAAACCTTGCGTCCAATTCATGTCCATTTTCGAATTCTCGTAACCTTTACCTCCACCTCATTTTTGCAGGAGAATCAAAATGTTTACCAATTAACCCGTGTAAAAATGGAGGTGTTTGTACTGAGGATGTAGGTGGCTATAAATGCAACTGTAAAGATGGCTACAATGGAATAAACTGTGAAGGTAAAAAAAGTGAATATAAAACTATTATCACTCTCGTTGATTTTTTTTTAAATCGTCAAAAAATACTTCGAATTGAAGTAGATGATGGTAATATCAACTATTTTGCCACTAAACATGCCAGTTGTTGTGATGGTACCTGTAATCATTAAGGTCACAATGATGGTGATGTTGAAAAAGATGATAACAATACAGTGATCACGATAACGATAACAATAATGGCACCAACGGCGATGATAATGATGCTGATGATGATGATGATGATGATGATGATGATGATGATGATGATGATGATGATGATGATGATGATGATGGTGATGTTGATAATTCTTGGTTTGGTCTTACGTTATATCAAAATTCAGAAGCATTAAACAGCAGATAATTTCGATTCCAAAATGTTTACGGAATTGTAGAGAGTTTTTTAAACTACACATCAGGACCAAATTTTGAAGCACAAGAGCATTTCGTTCAAGAGTTATAGGTGAACGAGTATTATACAGTTTTAGTAAGAAATGTATGGAGCGGCCATCTTTGTGCCCCACTTAGGGGAGCCAACATGACGCCCAAAAGTCTTCATTGCACCAGAAATCTCATCACAAAATATATTGTATTCACTATAACTCCCGGCTTATAAGCATCTATAATGCAAAAATAACGTTCAACTGGTTCAATTTTGTTTATTTTCACGGCTTATCTGAAATACCAGTGGCATGACGAATTGCGTGACACATTTGAAACCTTAACAACAACAAAGACAACAATCTATATTTTCTTGATTTTTACCTTGCTTCAGTTGGACTGGCCCGCAGGTAGCGATTGCTAGTCTGGTGGGCTTGGCTTATAAATCGGAAGCAAAACATCGTCAAAACCTGAATTTTTTTTGTGAAATATTAAAACAATGGTATCTACATACCATGTTAGAAACAGCTTTGTAAGATATATACTTTAGATTTTTGAATTTTTATGACGTCATGTGCAAGCCAAGAATAGTGATGACGATAATGATGATGATGACGATGATGGCCATGGTGATAGACCAGTTTCGAATTTCACTATGGTCGCTGAATTAAAGCATTGAAGGCGAATTTTTACAGGGTTAGCCTCAATCTGAAGTGATAAATTCACAAATTCAGGCGAGAAGATGACCTGTTTAGAGCTCTGTCTATTGTTTAATTTTCAAATTTCACGCACCTTCTGCCGGTATTTGTGAATATTTTACATCAGGTCGAGTCTAACCCTGTATCAATGTGTCAATGGTGTTTGAATTCAGCGGTAATTTTAAATACGAAAATGGCTTATTGCAATGATAGTGACGACGATTGGAATTTTTTTATTATTTGCCTTTATAGTTAGGGAAACAAGTACTGCCTGTGATAGCAATCCATGTCATAATGGCGCCACATGTATTGCTAATATATATGATGCCTCAAAATATTCATGCTACTGTGCCTCGGGCTTCACAGGACTTGGCTGCGAAGGTACGTGACTTAGCTGCTACTCAGTAGTACAGTCGAACCTTTATATGAACGGCTATCTTCTTGAAAAAAAAACAGGTTTATTTAACCTCTCTATAACGTTCCGACTCTGCCCAACGACAACGACCAGAAATTGCGTACTCAATTAAGAAACAGGATTTGTAAACATATTTTTTTACTTACAGCGGTTACCATTACAAGCGACCCATAGCACTTCATTCTGGACTGTCAAACTCGAGTTTGATGGATGTCAATCAAAATTGCTTTTCTTTTAATTTTGAACTTTGGACAATTTTACTTAAAAGAAATGGTAATAAAACAGTCAAATTCGAAGTCGATGGTCCATTTCGCCAAGTGCAAAACCATTTATATGAAAATTAGTTTTCTTTCACATGCAAAAGAAAACTTATATCCATATGAATCGTTTTGCACTTGGCCTCGGTTTAAAAAGAGTCGAAAAGCAACACGGAAATGGGCTATTACATTTTTAAACATAAGATTCATTAAAAAAAGTTTTCGTTGCGTGCAGCGGCGGCTTTATGATTGTGATTCGCCTGCTATTCATCATGCATCACTGAATTGCAAATTATAACGTGCAGTGAAATTTAAGAGTTTTATTTTTAAAATACGGTTCTGCAAACGGCAGCTTTTCTTTTTCTTTAAACTGGCTTGGAAATCAATTTTGACTAAGTTCTATCTTCTCTTATCTGGTAAAATTATCGATCTTTTCTCTGTTTGCTTGAAATCAAATCCTGTCAGAATGCAAAATAATTTAAACGGCTTTACTTTAATTGACGTCCACTAAAACTCAACTTTATCCGCGTCTTTTAAAGGAGGTGGGCCGCGTCTTATTGGTAACCTCTGTACTTAAAAGATGAAGCTCCTTCCCGTCCAAGAACAACAAGGATGAGAAATAAAGAAACAGATATCCTCGTACAATTTTTAAGAATACTGAGAAGCAAACAGCGTCTCTTCATATGGTCATAGCAAACGTTTTTTTTTTTTAACAAATTGGGAGTACAATACTGTAACTTTGTCCTGGTAGTAAGGAAATATGTGATCTAGACATTGGTTTAAATTGCCAATATCGGAAGACTTCAAGTCTTCTCTGTCACGCTTTCTTCGACAGAGTCAGTGTGTATGCTTAAATGGTTCCAGTTATGGCAGTCGCCTCGTAGCTCCTTTAGTCTACCTACTTGGCTCATATTTAAAAAAAATGTTCTTCCCTTTGCATGGTTATGTGCACGGTTTGCATGATAACAGAGGAAGCATGCGAAAACTGTCCTAGCCCATGGACATGTATTCAAGGAGAATGCAGGCCAAATTATGAGTCCCCAGGTATGGAGTAATTTATATCTGAATTTAGCCGTGCACATGCAAAGCACTAAAGAGAAAACAAAAATATTTATTTATTTTATTCCCCTTCCACTCCTGCAAATAAATAGAAAAATAATCTCCCAGGTAAGGGGGCTAAAAAGATTAACGTTTAGCATAAACTTGATTTTATGACACAAAGTCTCCAAATAATTTAAAAATTTTCCGAATACTGTCCAAAGGTTGTACGAACGTTTCCGATCATTTCCCGAAATTTTCCGAAGATTACTAAGACCTCCGGAGTTATCCAAAGATTCACGAGGAGGATTCGAAAATGTTCCGAGTAAAGACAAACAACTTTAAACTTTTTAAACATTTCTTGAGGGCAAACACGGTGGCTAGCATCAAGATATTGACATCTTCACTCTTTATCGCAGTAAGGATAAATTTGAAATCTTTAGGTGCATTGTGGGAGAAATACTTGTACTTTACTGAAGCAAGTAATGATTTATTGACAAAAGTTTATATAATAATACTCTAAAACGATTTCATTGTTCTTTTATTGCAGAAAAAACGTTTCAATCGGTTGCTATCTCAAGGTCGGCTTGCGGCCCAATCAACCCTTGTTTATTTGGTGGTCACTGTATACCGGAGGGTGAGGAGTACAGCTGCATATGTCCCGAGGGACGAGCGGGATCCCACTGCGAGCGTAAGTAACTAATCTTTGGTAATTGTATGTTAGCTTGGGAAGTCGATAAAACAAATAACGAAAACGAAAAACAGTTAATATATGATACGATAAAACAGCGTTTTCATTTGGTAGATTTCTTGGAGGAAAGTAGCTGTAATGGATGTCATCACCATGCTGTTTGCATTTCCAGTAAATGCTCATGCAGACCAGGATATACCGGTGACGGTAAAAAATGTCGACCAAGTAAGTTTAGTTATTATGCTAAAAATGAAAGAATATACCTTTGGTTTATTTTTTGCTGGCCAGGGGATGATGCAATATTTGTAACGCCGTATTTACTCCCCCCCGGGAAACACATTCCTTCTCGAATTATCAAAACTAAAATTAAGGTCTCGGGGTTGGTTGGTATGGAGGGGATGTTTATGCGGACGATCTGGTTAATTTCAGAATATAAAAAACTTGTGTGTGTCTTCTCTCCTCGTCGAAGCAATAAACTATGCAATAAACGTTTCGGGCATATATTCTTATTTTATTTTCAGTTGGAAAGCATACTCAACAAGAGGCTACCCGTAGCCTATCCTCGTACCGGTAAAACCCAATTTTGCTTGCACCGAATCTCAAGTACCGTGGGCTCAAAATTTCTCACAGTGCATGCGTGCGTATTCTCGTACCCAGATTTAACTAACGCAATGCATAAAAGTAGATATGAAAACACGGAGGAAAACAAGGAGAAAAACGGAGGGCAATCCTTAACTCGTTGCCGTACGGGCACGAGTAATTATGGCGCGAAAAAAAACAACAGATAAGGCATGTTGTTCCTGCCGAAACTTTGACAGCCACAAAAATTGTCAAATTTAGGGACTCAGAGAAAATCTTTTCTGAGTTCCTTATGGTTGATTCACATCTTTGTGATTTTCTAATTTATTATTAACATAATCAAGCAGAAATTTAGAATTGCCTTAACTTGTACTACAATATGATCTCTTCAAATTTTGTTATAAATTCTATTTTTAGGAACTTCCTTCTGCCACCCAAACCCGTGTTTGAATGGTGGCATGTGCCGCGAGGAGGAAACCGCTGACCCAAATAAACCAGACTGGTGGTGTGATTGCTCAAAGGGATACAGCGGGAAGCTTTGTAATGGTATGGTTTACTATCTTAGGTTGATTGTTGAAAACAGTATTGCAACGTTCCGTGACGAGAGGGCCGTTGATTTGCGGTTGCAATAGCCTTTAAGCCTGCAGTTTTGGCGTATTTGGTGCGGGTTAGTGCATTGCATTGCCTTGCGTTGAGTCAGGCCGATTCGAAAAAAATATGTGGCAGCCGCACTGATTTTCGCGAGTCGACGGGCCCGAGTTGTGAATAAAAATGCTACCTGACATGCCTACACCCCAGTACATTCGTGGAAAAACGGTAGACGTGGAAGACAAGAATAAAAGATCCGACCTTCCAAGAAAAATAAATTTCTTTTTCAATAGCGGCATGGATGATTATAAATTAACTTAAGATTCTAGGATTCTAGGGGTGAGCAAACTTGGAATGAAAACTTGGAACTTGGAACTTGGAATGAAAACGAAAAGGAAGTGGCAAACGCGCTTATTGCGGGTTTGTCATTTAAGTTATTCATTCACCTTCTTCTTGTGCCGTAGAAAAGCTAACAAAAGAAAGTGGCTGCTTCTAAAAAGTGCTTTCGAGGTGTACACTATTGCCACATGTGAGAAAGAATATAATAATGGGTAGGAGGGATTAATGTGACAAGCGGTAATAGGCCAATTGCAAAATTTTAACTTGGCACTAGTTCCGAGGCTTAGGGGAATAAAACAAAATAAATTGTCTGGTCATTCATCCCCAAACTTCAATGCCTCAGAGCCTCAGAGCCTCAGAGCTAAGTAAAAATTTTAATATATCAAAATATGTCTATCATCGCTCGCACCATTACAATATAAAATGTGTCTTTGTCACGATTAAATTGAACTTTCGGGTAGTTTCTTGGTGTTGAGGATGGTGTGATCACCAAATGACGTAAAACAAAAGGTTCAAAAGACACTGAACAATACCCACACCACAACATAAAAGCTAGCCAACAATGGCTTCCGCAACACTAAGAAACACGCAACTTTCGGGTTAGCAGAATGAGACGGTTGAATAGAAAATTCAATATCGAGCGAAAATGCAACAATAATTTGTCGTCTGATATTAACAAAGGGGTGATTTTAATATTAGGGTCCCCTGGATAGCCAAAATAGAAGGTCTCAATGGGGTGGTGGTTAACGGTTAAAATTTTGGCCTGTTTACAGCTAACGGTTAATTTCTTCCCTTTACGGTTAACAGAAATATTAAAAGTTAATTTTCATTGTTTTAAAAAGTTAAAAATTAATTTCTATTTTAGCAATTTTAAAATTAAACCTGATTGTTGTAAAACGCATTTGAGGTCTTAGAACCATTCTGAGACAAGACACAAACTCACATAACAACGTAACAGTCTTAACAAGAGATCGCAAATGACAGATCGTGACTAGCATTTATTTTTACGCCTGACAACAAAATTTTGAGCCGTTTTACAGCTAACGGTTAACCCCATTGAGACCCTCAAAATAAGAGGTTTAATTATATTTAACAATCTTTTGCAGTATATGATCCATGTTCAGATTTCCAGTGCCATAACGGTGGGAGATGTGAAGTAAAGCATAATGTCCCACAATGCAAATGCGAAGCACCATATGAAGGAATAAATTGCCTTCGTAAGTCTACTTACTATTATTTTTTAAATTTAATTTATGTAATTATATATTAATTATCAATTAATTATATATTGAACGTAACACGAGGAAGAGTGTTTCATCAGGATTTCCAAACACCTGCAAGTGGGTTAAAAAAACGAGCCGCAGCCGAGTTTTATTTTTAACTTCGAGTTGTTTGGATACCTACTAAAACATTCTCTCGAGTGTTTGATATAGGCCACTTCGAAAAATACCATAATACTCTTTAAAGTGGAGGTTTGGGTGGTGCTTGATGTAAGCCTGATTTTTCCAATTTCTTTTGTTTTGATCACGAACTGCAACTTCTTGGCAATTCGCATACGGTGCACATTTGTATGCGAACACACAATGCTACGTCCTAGCGTTCTTACATGTACTCTGAATTCCATTGTGCCATTCTAACAAAGGAGACTTGAATAATTACACACCGGAGAGAGCGGAGTCATAGCTGTCGAAACGATGTCTGTGATTGGCAAACGATACAATTGATATATCACCCTATTCCAGCGAGACAAATCTATTGTTTGCTTAGCGAATCACAGACATCGTTTGGATAAGTGCAGGACTACCCACTGGAGAGGTGAGCCTGCACATAAAAGATAAGTATGGTATTTTTCGAAGTGGCCTATAGCATCTCAAACTGATCATTAAATGCAAAGAAAACGAAAGACAGGGTTTCCAAACAACTACCAATCTTATGGTTTTCTTTGTTAAAACTTGATGAATAATTAATGATTGAGAAGAATAAGTGCAAAAGATGGTTTTCACTCACGTGACCTTCAGTCCTGTGGGACTCAAATGACAAAGGCCGTGGCGGCCATGTTGGTGCACATAACAAAAGAAGTTCATTAGAATTATTTTGTAGGTGTGCACCAACATGGCCGCCGTGACTTAACGTGAAAACCACCTATAGTGCCTTAGGGTATTAATTCGGTTTGATTAGGCAAGCAAATAAAAAAGAACAGTCAAGCAAATAAATAAGCTTATGCTTGTTGCGTGTACACCGGCCATTAAAGTTACTTGAATATTTTGTCTTTGTAGTTGACAACGCGTGTAAACCAAAAGACGGTGTAAACAGGAACCCTTGTAAAAATGGCGGGAAATGCGAATTCGAAAACGGTGAAATAAAGTGCGCTTGTCCAATACCTTATGAAGGCCCAACATGCTCAGGTAAGCTTCACACCGCCTCACGCATATAGCAATGCGCATTAATAATAAACAAACAATACTTTCAAGTCAAGAGAACCCCGTCCCCCATGATAATTATTTTCACACATATTAGAGCGTGTTCTATTGGGGACAACCGTTTTGGTTGTTTTGGTTGGTTGGGTTTTTTCGTGTTCCATTGATATGCGTGTCGTCAGCCGTTTCGTAACAAACAAAATAGCGGCTTTTTTTTATTAGGACATAAGGTGAAATTTCTCCTTTGTTTACGCTTCAAAGCGAACCCAGGTCTACAGGGTTCTGCCTCTTGGCAGGGTCTAATTCATTAGTGACTGAAGATGAGGGATTTTTGCGGTGGACGGATGAAAGCGTCAAATTGTTAATCTCACTGTACTTCAAATTGTTAATCTCACTGTCTTCTACAACTTCGGATACGGCAAGGGCCAGGGCAGCAACTTCACGGATTCCGGCCGCCATTTTGGCGAAGTTAACCCGCGTTACATAAAGAAAGCAGTGTTTGCAGTCTCGCTCCAATGACCGCACGTTCTCTTTTCCACAGAGATCAAATATCATATATCATATAGTTCTCATCATTGCTGGAGGTAATTTGCTTGTACAGCGAAGGGAAACTAGGTGTTGTGTGAGAGACTTTGAAAATCCAAAAACCCGCCAATTCTAAAGTTACTTGACGTCAAACTGACAAATACCACGCAGTATGGCACCAAATTAATAATAGATCAACCCTCGGACGTGCACGCAAACTTATACCCCCACTGTGGTACAAGGGGGCTCTGCTGGGGGTTCGTTGCGTCATCCAAAATGGCCACTTGTCTCCATCTTGGATTTTACTAAAAATTCAAATTTATCAGGAAAATGCAGAAATTGCAAATAGATTTTGCTAAAGTTGCAAAATAAGATAAATTTGTACTAAGCTAAGTGTATATCCACATTAAATAAAGTATGTTATGTTATGTTATGTTATGTTATGTTATGTTATGTTATGTTATGTTATGTTATGTTATGTTATGTTATGTTATGTTATGTTATGTTATGTTATGTTATGTTATGTTATGTTATGTTATGTTATGTTATGTTATGTTATGTTATGTTATGTTATGTTATGTTATGTTATGTTATTTAGCTCCACAGACTGAGGTAACTAAAGTTGTCGTAAACTTACACCGTCGTGAAATCGCTTATTCGACATCAGATTTAGTAGACGTCTACCTTCTTTCAAATGTGATTGGTTGATTAAAATTGTACGCAACCGGTTTTTATTTCTTAGTATATAATAAATTATATAATTTTATATAAAATTGTAATGTTATTTCTTTACCTCCACTATTTTTCTGTAGAAAACAAGTGCGATAAATGTGACAAAAAACATGGATTTTGCGATAAGGGAATCTGCAAATGTAAGCCACCGTACACAGGAGACGGAGTTACATGCACAGAGCCGGAAGAACCACCAGCAAGTAAGTGATGAAAACATTCAACTCAAAAGATTGTTTTCATGTGCGCAAGCAGTTTGCTTTTCTGACTTTAAAGTGCCTATCACCCCTAGAAAGTTATTTTCAGAATCAACTCTATGTACATTGAATAGTTGAATGGTAAAATATTTCTTGTTTTGAACGTTGCGTTTGTGAGTTATAGAGATTTGAATTTACAAAATGCTAATTAGATGACGTCAACACTGGAACCTTTTTTTATACAACTACTTGTTTTCACCTCCAAGTAATATTTTTTACGAATCAATTGACTATCTACACCATTTTTTTTTTTAGTGTTTATCAAATTAATTAACCTCAAACTGCAAACTGCGCTCTGTAAATTGGCGTAGAAATAATGGCAAATTCCCGGGTTGACGTCATCTAATTAGCATTTTGTAAATTCAAATCTCTATAACTCACAAACGCAACGTTCAAAACAAGAAATATTTTACCATTCAACTATTCAATGTACATAGAGTTGATTCTGAAAATAACATTCTAGGGGTGATAGGCACTTTAAGGGCAAAGCCAGATATCTAGCAGAGAATGCCAAATGAAACGACTTGGAAAAATTTTGAAGCCTGCAGATCTTTGACAGCCGATTTTTGGAGAAAAGAATATTTGGGCCGCGTTACGCGAAAAGGGCCCGAATGACATATTTACTCGATTTTGAGTTTTTAGCTTTTTTGCCCACTTCAATCCCTAAATAATATCATGGAAGCGAAAAAAGTCCGGAAATAAAAATTAAAACCGTAAAAATCGCGCCTTGAATGCACATACCGAAGGCTTCCGCCATTTTGAGCAGCTGATTTTAAATGCAAATTACTCGAAATCACGTGTCATGTCGTCCGAACCCTTTTCGTGTGACGCGGCCCATTTAGAAAATTGGCGAAATTTTGTATGCGGCCGGCATTTTGGTGTACCAAAATGGTACATCAACATGGCAACCGAATTTGTGTTTTTTAGATATTCTTCAAATATCGATAAATTTATTTTAAAATTGTTTCTGTTCAGTTCAAAGATTTAAAAGGCGTCCGATTTGCATCCTCGCTTTAGAAAAGCATACAAGTTTCGCACAAGGAGACGCTCAGCTGCACCCCCAAAACGTTTTAAATACTGTATATTCAAAATAAAGCAGTGTAATGTATTGACATGAAACATTACTGATATAAAGTAGCTGTTAAAAGAACATCCGTGTACAATAGGTTGTGTAGATAGAATTTTGATGACGTCAGCTGAAAACAACTTGAAGACTGTCGAACTGTGTACATGACTCTCCGGTCCGTGTCTTCTATTTTATGTTGGAACTGACAACTGAAAGCATTCTAGATTGGATCCTCTAATGATTTTTTTATATATATACTTTGGTCCGTATCACTCTTTAAACGGGTCAGGATCCACTTTTCAATCTGATATGTTTTGTAAACAAGCTTTCAATGTATATTTCAATTTTATTACTCATGCGCGTAGCGGCATGAGTTATAAAATGGGCTCCGTTTTTCTTATTTTTTTCTTTTATTTTTTTTTGGTGTCACGATTTTGCATGTAAATTTATGCAAGCATAAAACTATTTTAAATTGTGGTCTTCCGTTTCATAGACTTCCTGTTTAGTGACTTCCGGTTACTCCAACTTCCGGTAAAACAGCGTTACTGAAGTGTCACGACAGCATCTCCTATAACCCTACTTACATTTACTTACATTACTGATGTTCACGTTAGGTATATATATAAGACTTAGAAGCAGCCTTCATTTACAAAACATTCAATAGTAAACGACGATGACTGAACGAAAGGAGTAACTCTTCTCTTCTCGGACATCTTCTTATCATGTTTCTTAGGCATGCGCATGAGTATAGGCTGCTTGCAGTCTTTTGTTATATTTATATTTTTTTTCAGAAGCGCCTCCGACGTCACCATCAGAACTTGCAAATAGCTGTGATCCAAACAAATGCTTAAATGGAGCGACATGCGTGGAAGGCAAAAGTACTTTCTTCTGTGTCTGTCCTCCAAACACCAATGGCAGACTGTGTGAGAAAAAAACGACACCAACTACAGGTATGACGATCATGCATGGTTTTAATGGTGATTGGTCGTAATAACAGCAAATTACAGCGATTTTATATGATGTTATATTGGAATAAAGACAATTTGCTAATTACAATAAAATTTATAATAATAATAATGATAATAATAATAATAATAATAAAATAATAATAATAATAATAATAATAATAAAAATAATAATCATAATCATAATTTTAATCTTTAAAATTGCCTATATTACATCTCATCTGGCCGATCGACTGAAACTGCAACACTGTAAATCCTTGGCAACCTAGGTCCTGGGTGCCCTAACATAACTTATGTCTGGTTATGTTGACTTATGAATGCAACAAAACCTCATCTTACTAAGAAAAATCACCAAAAATTACAAAAGAAAATAACAAAAAAGAAATAAAAATAAAAATAGTGTTCTCAATGCCTTATTAATGATTATTTGCGTGTCCTTTTTCGATATCAAAGTCAATGTCAAACAATTCCAAATTGATTATTATTACTGCAAGACATCAGTTTTTAGGGTTGGTTTTTACGTTTCAACTTTTAACTAGATCAATTCGAAATAACAACCGCGACACGCTTAATTTGAATCTGTATGTTGTTGTTATATCTATAATCTCAGTCTTTTAATTTTAATTAGCAAAATATATATCGCAGCAGATCTAAAAATGACATAAGTTTCTGTCGGAAACCTGTTTTGAAATCTTAAATATAAATCGTATTTTTCTTGAAAATTGTATGATTATTCGTGGCTTATCCGAGTCCGTACATTTTATAAAGAGATTTTTTTATTATAAATGAAACATGCTTAGTGATATTCAAAAATTAAAAATAACTTGTCTTCGCTCAGTTTTATGTCAGCAACAAGGACTCTCTATTGCGGACGCCAAATTTTGGGTCTTACAGCAGAAACGTTATAATGCCTTAAATCCAAACGAACTTTTTTTAATCTGATCTTATCATTCAAATATTAGAAATTTTCCACTTTTCATCTTTGTAAATACATTGTATTTTTTATATCGTGTTTCGTTATTATATCATGCACAGCTCCTCCACCTAAAGCAGTGTGTCATCCCAATCCTTGTCTTAACGGGGGCATATGTAAAGAAACAGGAGTCAACCAGGACTTTGATTGCATTTGTCCCAACCCCAGGTTCAAAGGAAGGTTTTGTGATGGTAAGTTTTCAAAATGCTTTTTCGAAATGAACGAAATCCTCGAAGAGGGGATCGTGCAACTGAAAGTTTTGTGATGACACAATCATGAAAAGCGATGTTGCAGTAATTATAGAGCGTTTTCACTGACGTCATATCAAAATTCAGAAGCAGTTTTCTATTCTAAAATGTTTCCTACAGCTTTGTAGGATGTATACTTTAGATTTTTTAATTTTTATGACGTCATGTGAAAACGCTCTATAGCTATTATAGCTATTTAAGAGCATAGTTTTGCCCAATGCCACCTACGCATTAGTGGTATATGGAGCCTCAATGCCAGAATTAACTACAGTGTAAGCTTTTCTAGACAGATGCTATAAAAGGCAATACATTTCAGTTAGGTTAAATATTAGAGCTTTTGTGGAAAAACAAGACCGGAAAGCTTTTAAGAAAATTTCCCAACTTAGTACCCACCCTCTACGCGAGCAGGTTCCAAAGACTAAGGTCATCAATATTACAACTTACGCACACTTATTAATACAGAACGTTTTAAGAATATTTTTATTAATAGATTTATCTATAGATATAAACTCAATATGTAATAAGATAAGATTTTTTTCTCCTCTTGGTGTAAAAAATATGTAACATAAGATATGTAGTATTTATCTTATGAGAAATAAAGAGATTTATTATTATTATTTATTATTATTATTATTATTATTATTATTATTATTAGCTAATAGCTATTAGAAAGTGATTTCCGGTTTTCAGGGATGAGCAAAATGAAGGGTTTTTACAGCGTTGCGTGATATTTATAAATTGTATGACATGTTTTATTTGCAGTGGACATGTGTGCGGAATGCGATCCTCACGCTCGATGCATTAATGGAAAGTGTTACTGCCGAAGAGGTTACATAGGAGATGGGTATTCCTGCAAGAAAGGTTAACATCTAGTAGTTCAGAAGTAGAAAATCCCCGTTTCAGAAAACGTTTTCTCTATAGCGAACAGAGAAAATTGAATTGGGATTGGAAATTTTGTTACTCAATTCCGTACTCGCCAATGTTTCCCATCCACGCTTCCTAACGGGATCCAGTCATTTATTGAATATTAATGAAAACTGTTAAAAAAGCTGGGCATTTGATTTGTCATAAACAAGCCCATCTTGCTTGAATTCGTGGTGCTTTGGAGCAAGGGAAAGAAGGTCGATAAAATAAGGTTGGAAATCATGCCTTTATCCTACCGTCAACATCGCCCTCTTTAACTTGGGTAATTTGCCTTAAAATAAATGGCATAATTTTTTTGGCAATGATGTCTGCTTGTTGATATTTTTGGTTGTCTTTTTTTTTTCATTTAGTAAAACGGAAATGTCCTGAGTATTCCACACTTATCAGTGGCGACATCTGCATTTGTAACCCTGGTTACTACATGAACAACGCTGGGAAACGTACCTGCATTCGTGAGTAAAACTTAAGTGAAACAATTGTGTATATATTAAGGACCAACAGGGTCATACGAACGTCCACACAGGCTAACTATAACAACGCATATGCGATTCTCCTCTTAATTGTAGTTTCTGTTAGTAATCTGTGCCTCTCCTGATTATAGATTTGTATAGTTTCAGTGAGTAGTAGACTCCCTTTCAATAACAGTAACAGTTATCAACAAGTTCACAAGCATGAAAGGGACAAGGAACAGAAAGGGACCACGCCCATACAGACTAGTTGTTGGACCAGCATCAAGCACCTTTTCCTCTTAAAAATACAAGAACCTATTACAAAGCCTAAATTCATAGTGGACACCAAATATATAACAACCTTTTTAGGATAACTTGGAAAAATCTAGATTCTTATTTGTGGGTTTTTACTGTATTCAAAACACTTTCATTACGATTTTGAAATACTATTATACACCTATTAGAACATTACCAAATTTTATTTTAGTTTATCAGGACGCTTAATGTCATCCTGAACTCGTCAAGAATCATTTTTTTAACGAGTTCTTTATGTTAGGCAATAATTATGACTTGTTCAAAGGTATTTGGAAACAGTAAATAAAAGCTTAATAATTAGACGTTGGCACAATTTAGACTTCGTTTTACAAAATGTCCGTTTGTTTTTCCTTCATCTCAGCGACTGAGACTTCAGTTCGAGGTCTATCTTCATCACAACACGGAAGTAAACTGCAGCTCCCTCTTCCAATGGACAATTCCATAACAAGGAGCGGACAGCAGTGGTCAGGTAACGAACCGAAATATACAGCAACTCCAAAATATACATCAAAATGGGCCAATTTATTGGTGTTGCGGAAGCCATTGTTAGTTAGGTATTGTGTTGTGGTGTGGGCATTGTTCATTATCTATTCAATCTTTTGTCTTACGTCACTTCGTAATCGCAACTTCCGCAACACCAAGAAACTGCCAACGTAAGCCACTCGTTGGGGGTGGGGTTGGTTGTTACTTCCAGTCCCATGGCTACTGCTTCCTTTTGACGCTTTTTCTATTGCAATATTGTGAAAAACCGCAACTAGTGTGCAAATAATAATGACTTCAATGACAACCATAAAACAATCGCCTTCATAATAGACAGCTACTAATAGATGCTTTGTTCATTACAAGAAGAGTTTAAGAGTTTTAGTATTGATTTGGTAATTCAAATGTTAACCCATACCGTTTCACGCCTGACGGTGTTAATATACGAAAGCAATTCAAACATTTCAACCTTGTCGGTTTTGTATATCAGTCTCTCTCACTGAGAAACGCGTCCCTGGTGCGAGGATGCATGGTCAGATCGAGGTAACTGTGATGTTTTGTTTTCAAACAGAAGACATCATAGTAACAGAATACCGTAACTTGGGCTGCTGGGCAGACACAACTGAGTGGAGGAATCCATCTAAGCGAGCAATGATGGTGATGGAGGGTTTAGATCCGCTTCTTGCTGCGAATTACCAAGAAAGAAAACAGCCAATCAGCAAATGCGCAGAAGTAGCCAAGCGGCTGGGATTTCGGGTATTTGCAATTCAAAATGGCGGCCAGTGTTTTGGTGGTGCAGATGAGACTACGTATAAAACGTACGGGCCGTCAGAGAAGTGTGCTGATGGTGTAGGTGGACCCTTAGCTAATGATGTGTACAAGCTCTAAATATGTTACGCCGTATTTAGTGACCTGTTAGCATAAGTAGTAAGTTATTTGAAGTTAAATCCGTCAGTCTTGTTCAAAACAATAGTACTGTTAATACATAAAGGAAATGGTAGTAAAGCCCTTAAAGCTAAGCCATGGCTTTTGTTGACATTTTTTGCCTTTATCAAGCATAAACCACTATAGATGCGGAACTGTAGAAACGTTTCGTTTATTTATTCGGATATATGATGTGAAAGTAAAATAACTGCAAGGTTCTGGAACTTCCAACATATACATTACCACATCTCTTTTCTTAAATTTTCGAGTGCACAAGGCTTCATGATGTTTCCATTCCCTCAACAGGTATGTTAAAGTAAGTACAAGCTTAAAGCCTTAAAGCTTCTTTAGCGTTTATTCGAATGTGTATTTTTTTTTAAACCCTGGATGGGAGTGGTACATTTGTGTAAAAATAATGAAACCAAACAGTCATCCTTTCGTCGTTTTAAAACTTTGGGTGGGAGTGGTATATTTGAGTAAAAACAATATAACCAAAGGTCATCATTATTTAATCTTTAATATGTGAATTGTAATTAAAGATTAGTTGATCTACCAAAAAATTCAAAACTATAGCACAGTTAATTTTCGATTCAAAAGATAACAGTCATATTGAGTAAAGGTTGGTAAGGCAACTATAGATATACCTGTATGATATATTTTTGATAAAGAATATAAAAATGAGTTATGTGCATTATCCACATTGTAGTGACAAGGTCGATGAACCTTAAATTTAGCTTGTTTTACGTACATTGCGGATTATTTCATTTGTAGTACTTTTCATGTAGGTGTGCTAAATATATATTTTGACGTCAGTGATTAAACTACTCGTCAAATTGGTTTGGCGAGGGAATAATATTCATTCTTGTTAAAGTAAACTGCTAGTATATTACTGGAGTCGAACGGATGAGTTGTGACATGATGTAATAATTTCTTTCCAAGTTAAACAATACGATGTTTTGTCAAAGAAAACGATTTCAATAACACCGTCATTATTTAAGAATCCCTGTAAAAAATAAATTGTCGTTAATAAAGAAAAAATTTAGCTTCATCATTTGAAGAGTGTTAACATGTTTCATGGCACCATTATTTAAGCAGGTTTGCTACGAGCTATGTTGAATCGGGATGAAGGAATGGACCGGGGATCAAAGCCAGAGGGATCGGGAAACAAAAATGAAAGCAAAGATCGAGAGGTGAACGATCGACTGGGGGAATGGTTAAGTAACAAAACTGAAAGCGCAAGATCGAGAGTTGATATGTACAAGTCGATTGGGGGGGGGGGGGGGGGGGGACTGAAAGCGTGAGATCGAGAGTTGACATGTACAGGTCAACTGGAGGATCACAAAACTGAAAGCGTGAGATCGAGGGTTAAGAGGTCATGTAGGCCCCCGGTGGCTTGTGTGTGATTTTATCATACCCCTGTTACCCCCAAGTTACCCCCAAGTTAGGCAGCTCAGTGTAAAAAAAAAAAATTAGTAGCCAGGACCTTAAGGAAAGTATGGAATGGTTTTAGTATGCAGTATGGGTCCTTAGCTTTAGTGTCTGAGACATAACTATGAGCGACTAGCGACAAGGTAATATATATATATAGGCTGAGCCTAACAGCGTCGCACTCTGAACAAGCGTAACTAAATGAGAAATAGAGCACAAACCGCGGTGATAAACATATTGAACTTATTCATTTTTGTTAACATCGCCAGAAATCAGGGACATTGGAGAAGCGAATTTTCGTGCGTCTTACACTGCGATGTCGCTTCATTGGTATACACCGCTGTTCCACCCTACGGGCTCAAATTCGTTTGGTGCGGCTTCGGTGCGACAAAAAAGGTTGTGTTAAATAAAGGGTATTCAGACCCATATAGAAACCACTGCCCGAAATAATTCGCTCGCAGTTGAAAACAACAAGACTTTAGCTTTTGAATGAGGGATTTGCAGCAAAATTTGGAGCATTCTGTGCCCAAATATCGCAGTTCGAAGATAGCGAACTTCAAGACTTTAGCGTGGACTGTTGGTGGAAATGATTTTTACAGCTCTGAACGATTTTTGAAAGAAAAAAGCAGGGCGAAGGAACCATCGTAGAAAGTGAGAATGCGATGATCGTCAGTTCAGTCGGTGCTTCTTCTCAGAAGATTGCGGCAAGTTGGCTACCCCCATCACTTTACGAACTATGGTGCCTCGAAATCCCGTTTTGAGTGAAAATCGGCATTAATGGCTTCTAAAATAGAGAGCATTGTATGAGCGAAGCTTCGGAAATGTGTTTTGTTGAAAAGCAGGGCCAGTAACAATTGTGGGGAAAATCAAGCTTACAAAAACACTTGAAAAGATGTTCATAAATTTACCCGGAATGCGGCAAATATTCCAGGTAAGCTAAAAGCCAGCCAATTTGATTTTGTTTTATTTCTGCCATACAAAGCCTTCTAGTGTTTGGCGACCATATTGCCACTGAAACTCGCGCACGCGCGGTGAACATGTCCGCTATTTCTGGCGATGAACTTGACGTTTCGTATGCTACTACATACAGTTTCAAAAGTGACCGTTACAATGTTAAAAACTATACTTATATAGTAGTAAAAAGGGACTGGAACCGAGATAAAGTACAAAACTCAACAGTTGATCTATAAAAAGAAACGGCTAATTAATAAAGCATCAGCTTCTCGCTACTGACGTTTACATTAAAAGCTGGCTTCAGTTCTTGTTTAAACAATGTTTCTTTCCAAATCTCTAAACGTATTAAATCTTGTGTATACAATTTTTACTCTTGTGTCAACCTTAAAATTATTTTTCAAAACACTCGCCGCATCAAATCTTTCTTTACCGTTCAAGGAGCGCTTAAATCGATCGTTCTCAACAGTCTAAAGCTATTTACAAAGCCAGTTGGGATTGTGAAGAATTTTACATTGGTAAAACAAAACGACAGCTTCATGATAGAAAAACGGAGCATTTTAAGACCCTGGCTAAGGATGACCGCACATCAGCCATTGCTGACCATGTCAACACCACTGGACACAACATCAAGTGGGATTATTTTGATATTTTAGCGTCGGGCAAAACTGATTTCCACTGTAAAATCAAAGAAACATTGTTTGTACAAGAACTGAAGCCAGCTTTTAATGCAAACGTCAGTAGCGAGAAGCTGATGCTTTATTAATAGCCCTTATCGTAGATGAGTACGCCAGGCCAACATATCAGCGGTTTCTCGCTCCCTTGACCCTATAGTCTCGTTTTGATGTTTACGCTCATCGTCGTCAGAGGTTCTCGTAAACATCAAAACGAAACTATAGGGTCAAGAAAGCGAGAAACCGCTGATATGTTGGCGTTGCGTACTCATCTACGATAAGGGCCATTAGCTGTTTCTTTTTATAGATCAACTGTTAAGTTTTGTACTTAATCTCGGTCCCTGTCCCATTTTACTGCTATATAAGTATAGTTTTTAACACCGTAACGATCACTTTTGAAACTGTATGTAGTAGCATACGAAACGTCAAGTTTTAGCGGAGCACTTGCCAGGCCGAAGGCCTGGCTGCGCAGCTCCATACTCATAGAACCTGTGCCGTGATTTTTCATGGTCATGGCCGGCGGAATGTTTCGCGGGCGGCGTCTGTTACATGTGTGACTGTGTGTCCGAGCGTCGCTCAAGGCTACTAGCTCGCGAGCGCGTATGACGTCGCAAAACATGCGCGAATGACGCCACACAACATCCGGGAATGCCGAATGTCACGTCAGCTGTATGCGTACGACGTCATCAACATCCGGGATCTTGGAGGCTTTGTTTTTCGCGCGGCTACACAGCCGTCAGCTCGGTAAACACTTTAGTTGGATTCAGAGTTGGATTGTTGTGTTTAGCGGAGAATAAAAGTCGTTATTTCCCTGCAGTTTTTCGCGGTTTGCTACTCAAGACAGAGATACTAGTTAAGGGATACTCAGAAGCCGCTTTAGTGGAAAAAGAAGAGCTTTCAGGAATAAAATCTTGTTTCGAGGAACTTCATATTATCAATCGGGGAGATGCCTTGTTTTATTACGGTTTCAGAACCTAAGAAGCGGAGTTTTAACGAATTTCCAAGCAGTCCAGTGCTTTAAAGGTAAAATAAATCACATTTTTCGATGGGAATTTATGTTGATATCAATTTTTGATTGACTTTTCCTTTGAGTTCTCTTAAGTTTTGGAGACATGTTTATGAAACGTGTTCAAATTAAGTCGTGTTGTTATCTTGAATTTCATCGAGATCAGCTCTGTCTTGATGCGCTAGAAATAGTACTTTTCTTCTTTTTTTAAACATAAATTAATGGAGATCGAATAAAATTTTTCGAAAGAAGATTTTGTTGTCCGTTTTTATGTCTTTGTTCACTCATTACATAGATTAAAAAGCGATTTTATGTAAACAAAACAAGACTTAGATTTTCTGTCTTCACTCGCGTCGCCTTAATGCAAATAAGCTTATGTTTGTGTATTTTTGCAATTTTAATTTCCAAATCAGTTTCTCGGGCAATTTTTTACAAACAAAAACTGTATTTTTGTGAACTTTTGTACGGTCTAAATGTACTGTGCAGACGGTCGGGTAATACTGTTTTTGAGAATTGCTAAAATTGAAAATAGCCCGTTCTTCAATCTTAATTCTTGTACTTCCAACCTTTCACCTTAGTTAAGTTTCACCTTAGTTAAGCTTGTTTAAAGTGCGACGCTGATAGGCTGGGCCTATCTATATATATTATCAAAAATGAATAAGTTCAATATGTTCATCACCGCGGTTTGTGTTCTATTTCTCATCAAGCTACGATGGCCCAAGAACAAAAGGCTTTACGATAAAGCTTAACTAAGGTAAAACTTAACTAAGGTGAAAGGTCGGAAGCACAAGAATTAAAATTGACGACCGGGCTATTTTTCAATTTTAGCAATTCTCAAAACAGTATTACGCGACCGTCTGCACAGTACATTTAGACCGTACAAAAGTTCACAAAAATACAGTTTTTGTTTGTCAAAAATTGCCCGAGAAACTGATTTGGAAATTAAAATTGCAAAAATACATATTTGCATAAGACGACGCCATTGAAGATAGAACAAAAAATCTAAGTGTTGTTTTGCTTACGTAAATTCGCTTTTCAATCTATGCCATGAATGAACAAACACATAAAAATAGACAACACAATCTTCTTTCGAAAAATTTTGTTCAAATCTCCATTAGTTTATGGTTAAAAGCAAAACGCGTACTATTTTCGAGCTGCCTTCGATGAAATTTAAGAAATCGAGACAACTGAAGCTAAGCACGTTTTAAAAACAATTCTCCAAAATTATACAAGAACACAAAGAAAAAGTCAATCACAGATTGATATCAACCTGAATTCCCATCGAAATATGTAATCTGTTTTACTTTTGAGTCCCTCGCTTGCCTGTTAATTGTTTTAAATCTCCGCTTCTTTGGTTCTGAAATTCGTAATAAAAACAAACATCTCCCCGCAGTGAAAAACGTATGAAGTTTCTCGAAGCAAAATTTTATCCAAGAAAGCTCTTCTTTTTCCACCAAAGCGGCTTCTGAGTATCCCTTAATTAGTATTCCTGTCTTGAGTAGCAAACCGCGAACAAATGCAGGGAAATAACGATTTTACTTCTCCGCTAAACACTGACCAGCGAAAGATCCAAACTATAGCTGAAGTGTTTACCGAGCTGTCGGCTGTGTAGCCGCGCGAAAAACAAAGCCTCAAAGATCCCGAATGTTGTGTGGCGTCATACGCGCATGTTTTGCGACGTCAGACGCGCCCGCGATCTAGCCCTGCCCAACACGGGCGGCGGGCGGCACACAACACGCCCGCGAAACATTCCGCTAGCCATGACCATGAAAAGTGACGGGCATAGCTTCTATGAGTATGGGGCTTCGCAGCGGGCCTTCGGCCGGCGAGTGCTCCGCCATAATCACATATGCAGATCCAGCACCATTCTATGACCGTGGTAGATTCGATCCTACAATATTACAACAAGGCCAACATTGCTTTCTCTCAGCATTTTGTTAGAAATTCCTAAGGATTGCTGCTTACACTTTGGGGAAGATAAAAGGTAAAACAAGTTGCTTACCAGTTAAAGAAACAACTATTCAGGTCAAACGTCCGACATCTAACGGCGACACTTAACCTTCCTGAAAGTTTCATTTTTTTTAATTCTAACTAGTTAAATGGGAATTTTATTAGCAGTACGTTTCTATAGTGTTCCAGGCGTTTAGATTGTGTGGGGAGCAGCGAAAAGCGGCGCGCGGTGCTATAGGGTCGGAGCCTCCCCTCGTTTTTTCTCTTGCGCCCGATTTTTCTTTCGCGCGCCACAAACTTAACGCCTGGAACAGGCAAATAGTTCTGTTGGTTTTTCAATAGTTTACAAAAAAAATTGAAGATCTGTTCAAACTATTAATCGCTAGCATACCTAGAGATGAAAGTGTAATCATTCATGTCAAAAAATCACGTTGATCAGTGCGATGTACAGCCAAGTTCGCAAAACATTGTCTTCTTTTATATCCAAGTATACCCCAATCAAGGTGGTCCTCCGGGTATCCAGTGTTCAAAAATATGTATGGAGGGTTTAGAAATTTACGATGCTTTTCTTTCTCCCTTTCAATAGCCATTTTAACAGATGTGTGCTTATTACCCTGGCCTTTGAGTCGAAGCGAGGCTACAGTGGCCTCTGATTTGATAAAAACCTTCCTGGCTTTCATAGTCAACTCTTGCGTTGTTACCTATCAAACGCCAGGCCCCTAGGCACACAACTGTAACCACAACCACAGGCTGGTTTCACTGTAGCACGACTTGGTTTCAAACTAATTTAAACATCTTTAAGCTGTTAAAAAAGAAATAAAATAATATATATTCAAACGTTTTATTAATAATGAAATAATTATTTATCAATACAATTCGGCTGGGCAGCAGCACGACGTTTGAAACCAAGTCGTGTTATTACCGCGTTATTAACGTGTTATTGACCGTGTTATAACCGTGCAGCATGTCGTGCTACACGGCAGTGGTGGTAGGATTTCTTTTCAAGCAGTGTTAAAATCGAATTTAAGGAAATCACTTCCAAGTTTCGGCACCGCAGTAGGACTAGGTTAATTAAAACGGGGCATTGTTAATTGCTTTTTTAAAAAATGCAAACCATAAACTTGTAGACCCTTTAAACTTAAAAACACCAAAAAGATATAGAGCCCTGCATACCCTTTAAATAGGATATTATAAAAACTTATTTCTTGCACAATAACGTTTTGCCTCCTTTACCCCATCATCCTTTCCACCTTCATTGCAAATATTAAACATTCTAAATAAAACAATGCTACAAAAGGAATGCGCCAATCAAATATAAAAGGGTTTTCTCTCTCCACAGTTAGGTTAGGTTATTACTTTTCTAATATGTTTTTTTTTTTATCTAATGTTTTGTTTAGTGTTTGTGTTTGTTTGATAATAATCTTAAAATTAATAAACACATAACACAAGAAAAACACACAAACGTCTTTCATTTCCGTTAAGCGACCAACATTGAAGGACATTAATATAGTTTGCATCTCGAGCACAACGTATATTTAACTTTCTTCCGATTAATTAGTTGATGTTTTAAAGCATGAAACCTATTCTATCGTAGGAAGATACATTTGTGCCAGTAATCACTGAACGTATTTTTTTTACAAACTTTAAAAATACACTTTGTTTCAGCACTCGTTGGAGCAAGACAATTAAACCAGCATATAGTGTCTTTTAACTATCATTGTCCAATCAGAAGCTGATTTATGAAGCTGTTTAGCAGGTAGAACGTTAATTTGACCTGCGGTTAATGGAAAGCAAACATGACCCACCGGCAATCGAATTGTTTTCCTGTTACCTATATGTGTCGCTTGCGAGCATGACTGTTTGTATTATTAATTGGATTATTGTTTTTTCACTAAAATAGAACAAGAAGATATGTAGTCAAAATATGAAAGTTTTTAGATATTTCGGTCCGCTTCTTCTGTTGTGTCTTTCACAGTTGACATTTGATTCGTCTTGTAAAGCTGAGACACATCTGGAGCACAATAATGTGAAGCGGTCGAGGAAAGAACCTGTTCCAAGCAGCCACGGGGAAAAGAACATTTTAAGAAAGGATTTAAAACCTAAAAAAGCCGCACACGAGACGACAAAAGATAATGATTCTATAGCCAAAAAGCAAGATGGATCATCATCAGTCAACTTAGAAAATGAACAGCTCAGCAAGGAGAATAAGATTCATATCAAACACCATTTCCACCTGGTTGCTAAAACTGGTGGTAATTTGACTCATGAAAGAGCAAAAGATATGAGAAGTGAAACCATAGGCGAAAAGACAATCCACTCAAAAACGTCAAATCGAAAAAATATTACGGATCACGCAAAATCTAGTGACTTACACTCAAAGAAGAAAACGGTAGTTAAGAAATATTCTCTGTTTCAGTCGATGAGTCCATTTCAATCAGAAACGGAGTATCCGCCCATTATTGGTGGTGGACAAGATTCAGCGGTCAACGACGACCAAACAGGAGAAGTTAAAGACCAAGAGTTCTCTCCCGAGGAGCAACAACAGCAACCCATAATGAATGAAGCTAATTCGCCATTGCAGTATGGTGCGTCTCAAGAGAGTGCAGGATATCAACAGGAAAACAGCCAGTCATCGGTTGCAAGCTTTGCAACCAGCAATGGTGAAGATACTAGTCAGAGTGAAGGAGGGCAGCCTTCCAGTCTTGAACAAGCCATTCAGATGCAGCAAGCGGGGTATACCCAGCAATCTCAAGAACAAGGGCAGGATACGGAGAGCATTAGACCAGACAGCCAAGGTGAGGATCTACCAGGACAGGGAAGCCAGATGATTGATGCCGGGCAGCTGCAGTATCAGGGTGAACAGGCTGGTCAAGGACAAGAACAAGAACAAGTTCAAGGTGATCAGGAACAAAATACTCAAGAACAGGAACAAGGTGATCAGGAACAAAATGCTCAAGAACAGGAACAAGGTGATCAGGAACAAAATGCTCAAGAACAAACTATGGGTCAAACTGGTTTTGAGCAAACAGGATTTCAACAAGAGCAACCGCAGGAACTTGATCAGCAGCAATCGCAAGGCATTGATCAGCAGCAGCAGGATCAAACACAGGAATACCAACAACAGGAAGAACAACAACAACAGCCAAGTGAGGAATCACAGGAGTCAGAAGGTGTTCCTTCCGAATCACAAAGCCTTGCAACTTCGTCAAATTCGTATGGTGGATTGTTGGGTGAAGAAGGTCAACAAACAGCGGAAGAGCAACAAGGACAAGAAACTGCAAGTTACACAAACGAACAGTCGAATGAAGGTGGAGATAAGACTGGCCCGCCGCCTGGTATTCAATATGCATCTTCTATGGAGGAAGCACTCAAGGAACCATCCGTAACACCGCAGGAATCCCAGGAATCCAATAGTGAAGGTGGAGACAGTCAAGGAAACTTCGGTGCCAATGGTGGTACTAGTGTCATCAACATTGGTCCTGGAACGGATTCCAAAGAGGACAGCAACAATGGTTTTACAGGAGCAGGAACTGTTAGTGCTCCAACTGGGTACCAAACCTCCACTGTTGATGACAACGGTAATCCTATCCAAACTGGGACTGAGAACAATATAAATGGGTATGCCCCCGTGACTGACCATGTTGCAAATGGCGAGGCAAATGGGTTAGAAGAAAGTCAACAGTTGCCAGGTTCTTCGTCTTCTGAAAGTCCGAATGTG
Source organism: Cladopsammia gracilis (assembly GCA_022457155.1). Lineage (NCBI taxonomy): Eukaryota > Metazoa > Cnidaria > Anthozoa > Scleractinia > Dendrophylliidae > Cladopsammia > Cladopsammia gracilis. The sequence goes on from JAJGOT010000020.1 coordinate 2,465,239, forward strand.
TTTAACTTTGCCCAGCAGAAGCCAGATTCTGGGACGAAGGTATCTCCACTTGCAGATGACATTTACAAGATTATTAGCATCGCAAACAAAAATGGTCCAACGGCAGGTAAGTTGTGTTTCAACTGACCGCCAATTAAAAACAACCCTCTGAGTATGTGTTCTAAGATAACTATGTTTTTAGAGTAACGTGTGCTGTGTTCACATCACAACCGAAACATGTTTACTCTAAACATGTTTCAGTGAAACAGGTTTCATGTAAACATGTTTGCAATTTCATTGTTCACATTATTTGTTAATTTCAAAACATGTTTCACCCCTGGTTCTATAATTTACACTGTTTTAAGAAGCAGGCATAAGCTCGCATGAAATTTTTATAATTACAGATGAACCATAACAAATAGAGCTCGAACTTAATGTTGAATGATTTTGTGATTTACTCTCACTTGTCAAGCTCTTCGGGAACGACGGACAACATTTGGGCTAACGTGTTTCGTCTGGCTTACATCGAAACGACCTCGTGAGATAGTTTCAATCATGCTCAGAGTAAACATATTTCGATCATGATTCTTACAATGCGCCGCCTGATGTGAACACTTTTCATAGTGAAACATGTTTCATTCGTGATCAGACTAAACATGCATGTTTCGCCCTGCTGTACAGCATAAGTAAGTCAGGATCATTTATGATGGTAATTGAACTGAGTGGAGATCAATTTGGTCTGAAATCATACCAGTGATTTCAGACCAAAATTGCACGACACGAAGTTCAATTACCACTTTATTACATCCATTTTGAAATCGCACAATTTAAGCTCCCAAATACAGGATTGTAGTGAGTACCAATATTTTATTGATCCAGTAGCAGGTTTGTAAAAAAGAGGAACCGGAAACACTTTGTATGCAAAACAGGAAGACAGACGTCATGTGTCAAGATGCGATTTAGAGCAAAGATGCGAATTAGAGCAAAAAATAGTGCGATTTACAGCAAAAATGCGATTTAGAGCGATTCGGGAATAAATCGCACTGTTGAGAGCCAATCACATTGCAAGGATCACCAGTGATTTCAAAATGGATGTAATAAATCAATAAATGTTTACCCAAAACCATCTTGGATAAGTAGTAAGGTACATTATGTAAAATTCCATAAAGCTCCAATCGTAGCATGAGTGGAGTTAGCTTCTCTTTAATAAGAGTACTTCTGAATGTGATACATCACTTACATCAAATACATAGCTCGTATTGTGACCAATCTAATCTTAAAACGAAGATCGTAAAGGCCAGGATAAAAAAAGTCAGAGGCATGCGGTTATAAACGCGCGCTCGAGCGCTTACGTGTTTAAATATCCCCAAAAGCTTTGTTTTTCCCGCGAGTGTGCTTTACATTCAAAAAATAAGTTCGTCGTCGAAGAAATACAAATTTTTGTTCAAAAGAAAACTACTTTTCCAAAAGAATTAGAGGGTGTGCAAATTTAAGCAAAATTGTTTTCGCAGTTTAAAAACGACTCCTTCGCAAAGTAAAATACCCAGAACATACAGAAGTCCCCGTATTTATCAATAGTCACTTCTTAAAGCGTTTTCTCCCACCAAGGTTTAGAGAAGAAACTTAAAAATAATGTAACGAACCTTGGTTCGTTTGACGCCCGAAAAGTCGAACAAATCGATCAAACACTCTCCGTTCGAGCGCATGCGTATTCGTTTTTCATCCCTGTTGACCATAAGACCAAATGCCTTTTCGAGTTATAACTTTTAAGATCGAGAACCCCAGTCCATCAATATGTTTTAAATTACTATCACGTGTTTTGCTCATGTCACTTACTTACTCGCATACTAACTTACTTATTACTTCCTTATATATATATATATATATATATATATACAACCAAATTAATCTGAAACAAAATCTTATGAACTATTAATTAAAAACCAAGCTGAAACTATTACATGGGTTTAACACGTGAAACTGGTATCTAACAAGAATGGGAATGGTCGCACGCATGACATAATATAGTTTAAAAGATGCTTTAAGCGAGCCAGTTAATTCACTTGAGCTGAACTAACAAATCTGACTACAGAACAAAATGGCAAATGATATCTGCATTCCAATAATGTAAAAATAGTTATAAGGCATAATTAACTCAGCTTTAATTAATTTACTCTAACTTGACTAACAAAGAACAAAACAAAAATATCTCTGCACTCAATTAGTCGACAAATAAATTGAGACTCCATGAAAAACTTAATGTTACACTCAAAGAGTATACACAAGCCTAGTATGCGCTCTGTTTTAATGCAAAGTACCCAAACCTTTATCGCAATTAATTAAAGGATAAGTTCAATATATTGTTTTCTATCCGATCCTTTTTGTGTTCGCGCCAATTACTTTAACTAAAGCGATACGGTTTTGGAGGCCAATGTGTTTCTCCAGTTTTAAGCTTTAAATTGGTATATAGGTTTGGGTACTTTGTATTGAAACAGAGAGCTTACGGTGCTTTATGTGCGACCCGGTCGAACTTCTTGAGTGCCAGCTTAACCATATGAGTATTTTCAAGAGACATCAAAATTCGTGAATTGTTTTCTTTTATGCATGCACAGTCAAGGGATGTAATGGATGCCCTCCCCATGCGAGATGCATAGACAAAGTCTGCATTATCAACGATGACCAGCCGCTGGCCCATATACTCTCCGCTCTCTCTGGTCCGGAACCAGGTATGCATGCACTAACTCGGCTTAAGTGGGAACATCGGTACTCCTTAAAGAGACAGTGTCTTCGCTGATATGAGTTGTGCACCAACTTTCTCTCCACACTTTTGAAGTGGTCTATTGGCTATGCAAATATCATAAATGCCTCACCAAACTACTGCTAACGAAGTGTCAGTTTCTGCGTTTTAGATTAAACTTTAGCACGACCAGTTAACTACACTACTAGTAAACATAACCACGCATAATATAATTAGGTGAAACCATTCCACTTATCTTCTTGGAATACTCTTTCTTTTTTAAACCCTTGTACAAGTTAGGTTTTAACAATTTATATCAAGTTGCAAATTAACGTTTGAGCCGAAGAAATAAATTATGGGAAAATAATAGCGTACACATTTTCATGTGTGCCGGGTAATCATGATAGAAAACGGATTTTATCGATGATGCTTAAACGCATTGATTAAATGCTGTTTTCGTAAGCTAAACCCGCCACGATTGTTTTATACCAGTAGCACATATTAAGACACAGGGTATACTACTGTAGCATCTAATGCCGGCTAAAGGACATAAAAATGAAAACCTAGCTGTAATTTCGTGTCCAGCCACACTTTATAAGTTACTAACGTTACCATGCAAACAAGTATTGAAAATAATATGTGTTTAATTAACTGAGAGTTTTTGTTTAACCTTGTTCACATCTGAACGAAAACTTATACTGGGTTCACTGAGGAAAGGTGGTCGTGGTTACTGAAAATGGTTGTTTAAAGCATTGCTCTGATTCAATCGCTAACATAGTTTCATCAAAGCTAGTAAAATGTAATTTTTCAGCCATAAATAAACTTTCCTGTCTGCTTGTGATATATCGCTAATTCCAAAATACCATGGTGGCCTCTTATTTCTTTGTAAATCAGTGTTACATAATTATTGGTTCCTCTTCCCTTTTAGATCACGTTTCTGTTTCAGATGAACAGTCTCCACCAAATGAATGCAAAGAAGAATGCCACTACAATGCTAAATGTATCAACAGAGAATGCATTTGTAAGAGCGGCTACACTGGTGATGGGCTCGACTGTCGCCGTAAGTGCTTGATAAACTGTAAAATGGCCGTATTATAGAACAAGGCTATTAAGCGCTTTAATTTAAGACTAATGGCACTGGGCAGTTTGATGGTTGGCGCGAAGTGAATCAGGGGGGATGGGGGGGGGGGATGAAAATGGCATGGAGACTGACAGAGCCCTAACAGGGCGCCTGCCGTTGGAATAAATCATTCAGCACGTTGAGTGTTGTTGAGCCCTGGGTTTTACTCGCAAAGTTTACTTGTTATTTTTTTCATTCGTTCAGAATTGTTTGTTTGCTATACATATATGTACATGTACAAGAGAAAAATTAAGATAGTTAGATGTCTAAACGTTTGTTATTTTTCCCTTAATTTACGCAGCCGACACATGTCTACCCGGTTGCAAGCAACACGGAAAATGCATTAAGGGATTTTGTTTATGCGATCATCATCATTACTTCAATGGATATGAGTGCGCACGTATGTAATTATATTAACTATTTGTTTGTCACTATTCATTAAAACTTACCCCAAAATGAAGTTCGCATACAGTACGGCATCCGTTTGTTAGTACTAAGGGCACTTGTTCAAGTGGTGATTAATTTGATAGTTTCTTGGTGTTGCGGATGGTGTGATCACCAAACGACGTAGAACAAAAGATTCAAAAGACACTGAACAATACCCACATCACAACACAAAAGCTAACCAACAATGGCTTCCGCAACACCAAGAAACATCCATTAATTTTCATCCCCAATGTATCCTTGGACCAGACAATTTGCTCCACCTGGCCGCTTACTATCTAGATGAATAATCGGGCAAATTTGCAATGATATTTTGCCCTTTCCCCAAACGCATAACGTTTGGAGGAGGGATGTGCTGATAAACCTTACATTGGATCGGGATATAGTACCATTTCATGCAGGGTATGTACTTGGTGTATCCCTTATTATTTTGTATTTAAACACTTAGTTTTTATTTCAGTAGAAAAAGAAGATAAAAACAGCAGAATAGGTAATCGAACCCGGGCCGTATGATCTGCTCCATGCATACTATCCACTACACCACCGAGGACTAGCTGCCGGAATCTGTAATTTTTAAGAGATATAAGATAATATGCTGCTAGACCAGACCATATATAAGAACTAACCCTTTCGATACACTGGAAATACTGGAATCAGTGCTTAACCCTAAATACTAAAATCAGTGCTTCAACCCTAGATACTGTAATCCGACCATAAATTACACTGCAATATATCTAAATACATTACAATAAGGGATACGTGAAGTACCGTACATAATGATCAGGGATACACCAAGTACCTAGGTCATGCAGGGGGACTATGCAGCTGGTGACTGCGGACATAAGCGCCGGCCCCCATGGATAATAGAAACCGACATGTACATGTGCGCGAATATGGACTTAACTGTGCCTAATTTATTCTGCTCTTCCTTTCTTTCTGTTACTTTTTCTTTACAAATGCATGTTAAACAGGGACAAAAGTGTTTTCCCGCAAAATTTACTTACACTGTAAACTTGAATTTATATTTTCTTTCTTATAGCATACAAGATAACGCATAGAAATTGCCCCATTCAATGCGCTACAAGGTGCCATTACAGATGCCCACCAAACTGCTGTAAACATCATCCGGTTCTAAAGATGCATTACGATAGCGGCAATCCCCAGCAAATAAACGACTCACCTAATGCTCCTCCTTCAAAACCGAAAAACGGTCCCCATCCAACAGAAGTTGTTCTTAAACCCATAGTAGAAGTGGGTGAAGCTATCGCAAACTTTGCGCCAGACTTTCAGAAGCGTCCTGGTAATACAGATGCCTCCAATCTGGAAGCTATCACCTTGAAAGATCCTGCTGGTGGATTTTCGGTTTCACAACCGCAAGCGAAACCCCTCTTGGGAGAAGAAGGATGCCCTGATCAGTGTAAAACTGAGTGTCGAGACACTTGCCCTGTTAGATGCTGTCTAGGAAAATGTCCTGTTATTTGCATGGAACACTGTCACCCATCATGTCCTAAAACCTGCTGCTATCTCCACGGAACAAAGAATCCTTTTCCCATGATAAATCCCAAAGTGCAAGAGACCTTTATGAAAACAATGGCAGAGAAATTTTGCCCTAGCGCGTGCAAGACCAAATGTGACTCAAAGTGCCCGCCAATTTGCTGCGAGAGAAACTCTTCTTCAATGGCTTTAACAGATGCTAATTTTCAACACCTCAAAAGCGAAAGCAAAAATAGCGCCGACTTTTTCGGAAACGCAATGAGCTGGTTCGGGATGATGAACTTTTTAAATATGATGTACAGTATGTATGGAAATCTTTATAATTCCAAACATAAGAAGTATCCTTTGAAATTTGACGACCATAAAGTTAAAATAATTCATCCTACAAAACCCAAGAGTATAAGCACAGAAAACCATATAAAATTCAAGGAAGTTGGCATTGCAGAAAAACCAAATGATTGCCCGGGATACTGCAACAAAACATGTTTACATGTGTGTCCTCCAAAATGCTGTCACGAAAAACAAAATGATACAGTTTTGGGTAAGGTCGGTACGCCGTTAAAGTGTCTTCCATCATGTTCCTGGTTCTGCTCGAACAGTTGTCCAGCGCACTGTTGCTCGAACAATAAAAGGCCATTAGTGCTGGAACACCATCCGACGGAGCCAATCAAAATAGCAAAATCCTCCCCGATTACTCCACCTCAACTTTCACCAGCTAAGCCACCTGCTGCTTGCACGCCTAATTGCCCAGCCTATTGTTACCCGCATTGCTTGGAAAACTGTTGCCGAAGAGGCGAACTGCTGCCATCCATTAAACCAAAAACAGCGCAACAGAAAGCTAAACAGTCATACAGTAATTTCTTTTCCAAGACACCAGCACCTTCCAACCAGAATTGTCCATCAATTTGTCAAAACAACTGTACACCTTCATGTCCAGTGAGATGTTGTACTGGTTCTTTATCGTCACCACTATCACCAAGTTCGACAGCTATTTCTCAAGCTCAAAGTAATGCACCCCTTTGTCCAGGTAATTGCATTTCGGAATGCTTTCCCGCTTGCACGATTAGTTGCTGCAGTGCTTACCTGAACAAACATACCTCAGACGTAAACATTCAAACCAAAAATCCCACAAGAAGACACAAAGAACCAGCCCCAGTAACTCTATCGTTTCCTTTGCCACCACCGATCGCCTTATGCCATCCCGGTTGTTCGCGATCGTGTTATCCTAATTGCGACGAGACTTGCTGCAGGGTCTCTTCCCAACATGTTACTGGTTTTAAAAGGCCATTTCAGGTAGATGCCCCATCAACCTACACTATTAAAGTGCCCTGTCCTACGGAATGCAGGCCATATAACTGTCTGTACTATTGCCATCACGACTGTTGCTTGCGAGAAAAAGAAACAACTGACTTAAAAGGACGTCAAGCGCCACGTTTGCAGGATAAAATGAAATACTTGAATGGAATGAGGAAGAAAAAAACAATGGCCTCTAAACTTAAATTTATGAATGTAGCTTCAGATAAATAATTATGGGATCGAATTGGGACAGAGCCGTCCATGCAGCGACTAGCTTATGTATTCACCGTTTCATCTCTCACCGTTTCAACAAGCTGCAAAAGTGCAATATTCATTAGCAAATAGCTTTAAATGAAAGCACTTGTTTAGTGGCTTTGAATTGACGTATTTGTTTAACTTTATACACACAGGATGTAAATCACATGAAGCGAGGTTTAATCCTAAAGACAAATCATCCGCTTCTCGTATTCTAATTCAGTGGTACTTTTAATAATGAGTGATTCGATAAATTATGTATAACACCTGGAGAAAACTAATGCAAAAACGTATAGGTAGCGTTCCTTATATCCAATACGCTTTAAGATTTCGGTAATCCAGATTGTTTGGATTTTCATGTTAGCTGGAACAAAAATCCATAAAACAGATCGATCCGTTCCCTTCATCCTCTTCAGGCCCCTCTGCGAAGGGCGTCTCTTTGTTTGTTTGGTTGTTTATTTGTTTGTTTGCGGGTTTTCAACGACCACGTGCTATTGATATAAAATTAGCCGGATCGCCAAATGGAGCACACAATCTGAAACAATCTGCAGTCTATGATTTTCGATAGCAGAATCCGGATTTAGATTGGTTAAAAGGAACGCAACCATAAATTACTTACAATCAGTCAAGAATAGTATATGAGAGGGATATATTTATCGGTCGCATATGCAATTTTGATCAAAACAAAGAGGTCAATTTGTATTCAAAACTATCGATGTTTTCACCGTGTTATGGATTAAAACATGGAAACATTTTGGTCTTTAAATGGTATAAATGTTTCAAGTTATTTCAAAAAATTACTTCAAGCAAAAATAATTAGGCTTTTCTAGACACGTGGGGTTATTCTACAAAAGAATTTTTTTTTTTTGAAGAGTGTGGCCTGTCTAGTGAAATCCTAACCTATTTCCAGTCCTAAAAACACGATTTTCCCACCCATTGTTTGACCTAACCATGTAAATTTTCCCAAATTTGTAAGACAAATTTTCTGAATAATATATTCATTTTCAGGCCGGGATCCTCAATGGATTCCAATTTAGGTCTTCCCCCTAAATTGATGTCTAATAGCCATATCCATTTGAGTTGTGCAATATGATGGCAAATCAAGAAAATGTATCATAGATGATAATCCTTGCTATATTCTTCACCACTATGGGTTTCACAAGGTACATTACATTTATTAAACCTGTGCGGCAAACTCCTATATACTCAAAGTTGACTATTTACTCTTTATAAATGTTAAAAGATATCAGCTTTGCATGCCATATATAATTATTATAATCATCATAAATATTTGACGACAAAGGAATCATCCCAATGACTTTCTAGCTCACCATTGCAATTCCCGAAGAAAATATTAAACAATAATAATAATAATAATAATAATAATAACAATAATACAGATAGTAAATAGTAAATAATTGTGATAAGTTAAAAGTGAAGAAGAGTTATTTGCATTGAAAACAGTAAAAATAGTTCAATAAAACAAACCCACCTAGGTCCGTAAGACTACAATATAAATTTAGTACGCGTATTGTATCATGTGTGTGTAACACGAGCACGTTTTAAAACCGTTCGATTAATTATTTTCGGGTAATGATTTGACCAGTTTCCAATGCTTATCTATTTTTAGCGATTTCCAATTTCTATAATAAAGCACGAAAACACAATTCTTAGTGTTATTTTCTGAATATCAAATCGATTATCATTGAGGAGAATGCTGAAATTAAAGATATTTTTTAGAGAATCAAACCTTTAAAAAATGGCAAAATGCAATTTGTCATCATACGATATTCAGGTGAAGCGCTTATCGCCAAGGAAAGAAAGTCTATGTGAGTTCTTTCATCTTTCTCGAGATGCATGTGGCCTGCGAACGAAGGTCCTATATAGTCGTCATTGGCATTATTCTCTCAAATCTATGGTTTGCAATTGTCGGCTCAGTAAGCAACGTGGGATGTTGGAAGAATCCGAGAGGAGATTGTTAACGTCACCCAATTCGCATTTTCGATCCACTGCTCGTAATCATTAGCTTTGCCCTGCTTTGGAAGAGTCCATCAGCTAAGCAGGCTTAACCCAAATCAGCAGCGGTTTTTAATTGAGTATCGAAAGTAATTTCGCAATAATTATTGTTTGGTTTTGAATAGCCACGCTTTATAGTTGGCTGAATAAGCACTATAATTTACACACAGAGTTAATTCTCTGATTCCTTACTTGCATCACCAGTGCTACGTGGCTCAACATTTATTTGTACCCTTCACATTCTCATTGCCACGAATTACCACCTTATTACCCACGATCTGCTCCCGTACGGCCTCGTGGCTCAAGCGGTAGAGCGACGGAAGATCTAATCCGGAGGTCGTGGGTTCGAATCCCACCGAGGTCAAAGATTTCTTTCTTTCCTTCGTGTGGTCCCTCATTTCCTTACTAGGGCTAACGCTCAGTACAGGGAAATTTATGGGTTTACCTTAGCACTATAATTTACACACAGAGTTAATTCTCTGATTCCTTACTTGAAATATCTTGCGCCAACTTTGTCAACCAATCAGGGATAAAATCGAAACCAATCTTGACTTGCTTGCAAGATTACAGTTTTCCCGCGCTTGGCGCCGGCTGCATGAAATTGCGTCGAATTCTGATTATTTCTGCCAAATTTCAGCTTAATTGATTAAAAGGAGCGCGTGAACGAACGAGATTTAGGCTCAGTGGTGAACCCGGCTTCTTTCTTTAAATTTCTTAGAGGTTTGTTTTTTTTAAATTTACAAAGAGATCAGACGACGATCGAATAGTATCCCATGATGCATTTTTCCAGGCGCATCACGCAATATCGCAGTTATGGTGGATTCCTGTGCGAAATAACACCGTTTTCACGGCGGCTTTTTTCTTGTTTCTGTTCCAGTAAAAGGTAAGAAAACTGTATAATTTTGTTATTTGACATGATCTCTTTGATTTGTAATGGTTCAAGAGCGCAGCTTCCGTTAAAAAACCTTTGTTTTGATTGTTCTACGGAGCCTTCGCGTCACAAAGTGTTCAGTGACCCGCAACTAGGTTATGAATATTCACAATTTTTTGGATTGTGTGTTGATGTCTTCCAAATATGGGCTTCACGCTACTAAAATGAAGTACTGATTATTGTACAGACAAAGAAGTACCGAGAAGTACCCGCATTTTTAAGACTTTTTGAGCGACCAAAGATGACTGAAATTTTGTATATTCGATCACATTTCAATGCCACGCGTGTGAATGTGTGTTGTTATAAAAGGTGACAGGCCTAGCACAAATCCTGCTCGTCGCTAAAAGCGTTTTAGCCCAGCTTTAGAATAATTGCACCCCAAGTACGTGTCTGAGAGATTTTTCCATTCAGATCAAAATAAAGATATAACAGGCCTGTTGTTCTAAATGTTGTTCTTTTTTATCTTAGGACAAAAGCTCTTGCTGCGATATTGACATGTACAGGAGGAATTTACGTTTTCCAGAGCCGTTTAGAATATTTAGTTACGCCGTTATTTCAGTGTTTGCTAGCTCTTAGCGTAACAATAGAGTTTCTTTGGCTCAATTTGAAAGAGTTGCAAGATCAGTAGTAGTCGCTTAATAGGAATTATTCGATTACTTAGATCAGTTCATTTCTCAGTACGTGATTTAATGTGAGAGCTGTCAACTGTCACGGGGACGACAGCTCTTCTTCGTTCATCCATCCGATCGTTTCCACAAAACTGACATGTACTTCTCTACAGATTAGCAAAACACACGGAAAACCGTGTTGCCACCGTGTTGCCATGGCAACGCCTTAAAAGCTCAATAAAAAATATCAAAATATATAGCTTGTTGCTTAATCGTATGCCTCACCAATTTTGGGCGCCCAGACGTTAGTGGTTTTAAAATGACAATGAATGACGCATAGGTACTGTCTGTGAAACTGTTTTCAGCCAAATTAAGTGTAATGGCAATTATATGTGAACCCTTTCATTTACCACAGTTAAACATTGAGTAGTGCCATGTAGTTCTAACGTTTTAGTCTGTGGCTAAAACCCTTCGTTAAAACCACTCAAATGAAAGCTCTCTAGCAGTATTTTCCAGTGGTATCTTTTTCAGTATTTTACAAGTGTTGTAAATTGCTAATTTATCTTAAATTTTGAATTTGATTTTGGTTAATTTCATTCACAAATCCACCCCGATGACAGCCAGTGTCAAAAGAACCCAACCAACCTGTAACCGCGTTTGGTTGAGTTTGCTTGTGTACCCGCTATGCAAGACTTGCTATCTACCATGGAAACGTCTGTAAAAGATTATTTTAGTACTTGGAAATATCATAATGTCAAGATGTAGTCAATATAGTCAATATTTAGTCAATATTTAGTTTTATAAAAGGGGACAACTGATGCTAATTCTGTTCTGGGTGTTTATTGTAAATATTTTTACCCCGAAGAAAAAAATTATTAGTTCTTGTAAGGTTGTTTTAACTCTGGCATAAATATTTCACGGTGTAAAATCTTAAAGTTTGGTATTAATTCAAGCCGGCCGAGCAGTGCTTTCCCTGTGACCTATAAACTGTGACCGTTCAAATGAGGCCCCGTCCACACGTATCCGGATATTTTTGAATCCACAACTTTTTTGTTGCGGATTGGCCTTCCATCCACACGTATCCGGCGAATTCGGGCAAATACGATTCAAATACGCTACGTGTGGACGCGAATATTTTCTTATCCGCAACAAAAAAGTTGCGGATTCAAAAATATCCGGATACGTGTGGACGGGGCCTGAGTGCTCTCGAAAAGTATTTTGCATGGTTTTTTTTTTTATATTTTTCCAACGAAATTTTGGTATAACTGCAACTTTTATTTTGAGCGTGCTTAGACGCAAAGTAAATTCAAAACCTTGGAAGGATGCTCTTCTTCAAATTATACATATATGTACGTCTTATCTATCGCGACTGAAAATACATGTATGTCTTGCTTCTTAATAGATAAATTATTTGTTTACTATATCACTATTTGTCCTATTTGCATTGAGGTTTTCAAAACAAATCTGCCGCAACAGTTAAATGTTCTTTAGATAGCCTTTGCTTGCTTATTTTGAAATAACAAATTAAATACAAAAGATCTCTTGATTTTGTTTTATATGATATTATTCAAGTAGTATTCAACGCGCAAATCGCTTCTTTACAACAATCCACTGCTTTCCGTCTTTTCACTTACGCTTTATGCACCTAACTGAAGAAAGGTCGGGGAAAAAATAAAGGATACGACACAATTAAATTATGGGACCAAGGCAAATAAGCCTTGCTAACATCCATTTATTATAGTATTCAAGACGGGACGATTTATTTCATAGCTTGTTGAAATAATGTGCAATCATCTGAGAACATAATATATTTTTTCCATTTTCAAGAAAACTATCCGGTCATATCTTTCACGGTTTATACCTAATAATAATAATAATAATAATAATAATAATAATAATAATAACCTTTCACCTGACAACGTTTTTTCGATGAGGTGTATACACTTGAATACTGCAACCTTTCTATACTTAAAGCGAATACGCACACATATCCCGTGATTTTATGTTTTCAGCTCATTTGGAATCTGAATTTGGAATTAGATTGGAATTGGAACTTAAGGGAGCAGATAATCCAAGCTTGGTCATTTGGATAGGAGGAACAGTGTAGCGCCACCCTAGCACCAACCCTTCAATTGTCAATATTGCCACCTTGCTATTACAGCATCGGTTTATTGACCGAACTAGACCTCATGCTGCCATTTCCACATCTAAAAACTACGGCCAACCAACACTGCATGACCCGTTGGCGGTTATATTAATAGCGTTCTACTGTTTGTATTTAGCCAATTGCGTCAAAATTAACATTATATAATTCTTAAAAGCATTTAAAGAATGTACAATCATATATTTTTTTAATGAAAAACTAAATATTTTTGAATGACCAGTGTATTCAATACACTAGCTAAAATGTTAGTTAACTGGTCGGATGGCTCTTCACTCGGATATTTCACTTCTATTTCGGCCCTATGTGCCACTTTAGCTCAGTTAGGATGATGATGATGATGATGATGATGATTATGATGATTTCCTTAAAATAATTACAATCTCCCATGATATAAGGTTTTGATAATGAGTCTCACAAACTTGCATGTTTTTGTTAGCGTTTCTGACCTTAACCATGCACATATTGTAGTAGTGCACTGCGTTTATTTAAATTATCATAGCGTGTGAACATAGACAAATGATTGAGTACAGTTGTGGTGCTTCTAACGTAAATTGCGGCGCCTGCGATGTCGTCTTTGTAGTTCTCCAAGGTTCATCACCAGAGTTTAGATAATAACAAAGCGACCAGAAGGACAGTTCTGCAACTTTCCAGTCCTTGCCAGTGTTTTGTGTACCTAGCCTTTACAGGTCGGCGAGAAAAAGCCCCTTTCACCCTGTCACTTCCAGTGTCAATTATGGAGACATGTAGTGTAGTTCTAACTTTCGAGTCTGTCGACGAAATCCTGTGATGTGACCATTCAAATGAAACCTCTTCAGCAGTACTTTTGCATGGCACCATTTTTTTTTTAATATTTTACATAATGAAATTTGGATTTTTTTCTTGAATTATGATTTTTGGTACTGTTGGTAGTTAAAGTGTTAAGTTATTTCTACTCGCGTGGGAAAGAAAGAATGTTTTACTTCCTTGCAAAATCTTCATGCACTCTTTGGGAACAGATTTAAACTACTATCCCTGTTTATATATCTGGCATTGGACGCTATAAAATTAGGTTGTAAAGCGAGTTGCGAGCTAGCTTAGTTATCAAATTTTGTGTTTTCCGGCCATTTTCCAGATGAATGTCACTATAACAACAAAAGCCATTTTGAAAGGGTGGGCTTCCTATCCCCCTGTCATTTTGTTTAATTTTTATTGATGCGTACTGAGGAAGAGAATTGAGGAAGCATACTAAGGAGGCGACCTTAAAATTAAAAGCCGTAGTACTTTTATGTGTAGATTTTACCGATTGTTTACCCAATACAAGTGCCCCATGTATTCCACGGACGAATAAGTTTTTGATAGTCTATTGAGCAAGCAAAACATCCGTGAAATTGCAATATGCAAATCATTAAAGAGCTTTAAATAAAACGTTAAATTTGGAAATCGCTTGTGCTAATTGCATCGACAGCAATCCTTGTTTAACTTGCCCAAGAAATGTCAAGTATTTACAAACTAAGTCCGCTGCCTGATTTTTCTCTGTAAATAGAACGTACATCCTCATCTAAATTCCAGCAATACTTCAATTGTTCCAGTCTGTGAGCACTGTTTGCTCAAAATAGATACATAGTTACGCTCGAAGGAGAATATAATGTCAAGCGGAACAAATTCATAGTCAAACGGATGTTTTCAAGAAATAACTAAGTACTCCACACCAATAACTGAGAGATAGAAAATTTAAATACAAAAATAAAGGTCGATTTCTACACAAAACCGCAAAGAAGACCTGACATATTACGACACATTTGACCAATTGGAAAACCCCAAGTTAGTAACATGACACGGTTAAGATGAATCACAATAAGCGGGCTTCACCGATCCACAGCAGGTTAAAGAGCAGGTAGTGTCAAAGTTTATAGAAAAGATTAAAACGCTAAATGTTAAAATATAGCTGTTTTCACTTCCGTTTGAAGAAAAACTCTTTAAATGATACTAGCAAATTATTATTTTCTATTTCGTACTGTGAAAACTCTTCAGATCTCTAACGTTTTACGTCATCCGCGAAGCATCTATTAGGAGATGATGTAACCGAAAACCGGTTAATTTATTATTACTGGAAACTGAGATTTGTAACGAAGTGAATATCCAGGTCGTGCTATTTTCTTGGTCTGGAAAAAAACCAGCTTAGATTTGAGGTTTTACGATACCAGAATGGGTTAAACCAGCCAGGGAAAGTAATGTGTATTTGGCTATGATCGTCGACAATGTTCTTAGGGTTGGTCCGTCTGTTCCTTGTAATTGTTTTTATAATTACTATTCAACAAGTCATCGCACACGACGCTAAACAAAAACATGGAGGAGGACGAAACGCTACGAAAACAACGAACATTGTCCGGAAGAATCGGACTGTACATGAAAACAACAAGTTCAGTAAGAATGCAAAACAATTAACAAGTAACCCCGTGGTCAAAACAAGGAAGAACCGCGGAATTCCACTGGCTGCTCTAGCAGGACTTAACCGTGCCGCTCTCGGCCTCAACCCTGTTGTAGTGCCTTATGGAACAAGGCTTACTTCGCTCGGTTATCAACAAGCTCCGGCTTTGCAGCAACTTCCACAATATCGTGGCTTGGTTCCTGCGACGGGTGGATTAATTCAAAACGCAGCAGCCCTAAGACTGCCATACGGTCTTCAGCTTGCTAGACTACTACCTGCTTTAAGTCTGTATCGAAATCGATTGCAACTGCCCGTAAATGGAGCAGGGGGCATGGCAACGGACGTTCACGTTTTTAAGAGACCTAACAGATTAAAATACGACTCCATTCCAATTAAGCCAAACCTCGAACCACAGGAGATAATAGGAAATGGACTGAACCTACCAGCCCTTCTCCAGTTAAACAATGCGGAGCAGGGCATGAGTGACATGTCGGACGATGGTGAAGCTGACCTGGATGAATTAGGTGAGTCTTTGGAATTGTTTGTTTCTAATTAAAATTTGCCGAAATCGAAGAAGTCAAGTTAAGTACTGGAGGTTCCCTAGGTAACAAAAAGAAAATCGAGTGATTCGATTTGCGTTGGCGTTCTATGAAAGATCAAAGATGGTCGGTCATGGGAAATGATAACAATTCATCAAACACAGTATCTTAAGACTTAGTACAGTTTTTTAAAATTTCAGTTTCGTGACTTACTTCAGTTAATCAATGAAATTGCAATTGATAAGTTTTGTTTCAGCTTTTGAAATGGCATTTTTCAAAAAAGAAAATCATTAATTACAATAGTTTTGCTAAGGTTGAGGAAAGAATGGATCCTTCCGTAACACCTCTTTAAATCGTTGTCCTTTGAATCATGAACATCAGTTACTTGTGTTGTATTGCGATGTTATCAATACTTTGGCTCCAAAAAATGGAAAAAAAATGGAAATAGGCCACTTTTATTCATATTTACAACACATTAGGAAGGTGTATTGCTTTCCAATTGTCATGACGATATTCAACTTGTGTCATTTTAAATGGTATAGTCAGATTGTGAACATACCGTGACCAACCGATTACTGGCGATTCAACTGTCATGTACTGGTTATGTAACTTAACACGGAAGACTCTAAACATTAAGTAATATTACTTCGTCAGGACATTTTATCTTCTTAATGGAACTTGCTTTCAAAACAAATTCCCGATAAACTTAAAGAGTATAAACGTATCCTTGATTTCAACTTGATTTTAATTTTGAAATATTACACGACATAAATACAGCACCTGAAAAACTGATCCGCCCACCGTTAAGGGTGACTAGCTTTTTAAAAAAATTCTTATAACCTTAAAGGATATAAACGTATCCTAGATTTTTACTTGATTTTAACATCAATACAGCACCTGCAAAAGTGATCCGCCCTCCGTTTAGGATGACTGCTCTTTATTCGATGTACCTGTTTTAAGAACATAAAGCGATTTCCATGGTAACAGAATTAACCCTTTCACTCCCAGAGTCAATTATGAAGACATGTAGTGTAGTTATAACTTTAGAGTCTGACGATGAAATCCTATGATGTGACCATTCAAATGAAACCTCTTCAGCAGTACTCTTGCATGGTACCATTTGCTCTAACTTTTGAGTCTGTTGATGAAATCCTATGGTGTGACCATTCAAATGAAACCTCTTCGGCAGTACTCTTGCATGGTACCATTAGTTCTAACTTTTGAGTCTGTTGATGAAATCCTATGGTGTGACCATTCAAATGAAACCTCTTCGGCAGTACTTTTGCATGATACCATTTGTTTTTCAATATTCTACAAAATGAGATTTGGGATTTTCCTTGAATTTTATTGTTTGGCACTCTTGGGAGTTAAAGGGTTAAATGCTACATAGATAAATGGACACAGGGTTTAGTTTCTTGGCGCTACGTGGTTGAAAAACTAAAATTCCGTTTCATCAACATACTGAGTTGAACTAAACTGGAATCGAACAGAGATAAAAATCCTGGCGATTGAAGCGCTATTCCTTTGTCAGACCGAATGTGGCTAAGGACTAGCACTTTTAAAAAACGTCAGCTTTTGAATCTTTTAACGGTGGTTAAGTAATATATCAAACACGAGGAACAGTGTTTCATCAGATTTCCAAACACCGAGAAGTGGATTGGAAAAACGAGGCGCAGCCGAGTTTTTTTAAACCACTTCAAGGTGTTTGGAAATCTGATGAAACACTGTTTCGAGTGTTTGATATACAATCACCGACAAAAGTCTTTGGGACACTTCAATAAAACCACCCTCCTAAATATTTCTTCAAGAATCATAAAACATTTCGGCCACAGGGTTTATAAAAAGGATCCCCTCCCCCCTCGGACAATGTTGTTTGGAGGAAACCAGTTTTAAGCGCCGAAATCAACATTGTCATGGGGGGAGGAGGGGGATTTAGCAAGAATTTCACTTTACGGTTAAGAAAACGTAAGAGTGTCCCAAAAATATTGTCGAAGATTGTAGCTTCTCAAACTGATCGTTAAATGCGGAGAAAACGAAGGAATAAAATCGCCAAAATCTATGCAAATTAAGAAACGATTTCAAAACCTCCTTCACGGTAGTGATTTCCTTTGTGTTCTCGTCATGAATTATTAATGAGTTTGAGAATTTAATTTCTCATCTGAGTTGATTAAACCAAACGTTCTAGATAGATAAATGACAGCATACCCACTCTCCAACCCTGACTGAAACTACAATTCTACTATCCTGTGCTGGATAAGAGTCTATGATGTGGGATCTTCATTCATAATTTTGACAATTTAGCTGAATAATTTGCTAGTGCCCATTTTTACAGCTCAGAGACGCACATCATTTGAATGGTCATACTTTGGGGTTTTATTCACAGACGCAAAAGTTTAAACACCTTCTATATATAGTCCAGTCAATTCACGAGATTTTGATGGTTATCATCAAAAAAAAATTTTTACACCCATTTATTTAAGGGTGGTCCACTTAGCAACATACTAAAAATCTCCCAAAACTTGTCAAAATAAGGCTTTTAAAATTGTTAGCTTTTACCACAGGACACCCAGGTTGAGAAAAATCACAAACATTGTTTTTCGTGTTTTTCTTTTTAAAAGGCCAAGATAAGGTAAATCATACTCACAGAGTTATTCTTGAAATAAAGAAAATGAACATTGCTTCTTTGGTTAACTAATAATTATAACAGTACGCCCATCAAGTTTTGAGCTTTTTGCACAGGTCACCTATGTAAAAGTAATATACTCTCTGAGAATACAGAATTTGTGTTTTCCTTTGTTGAGCTTGAAGTCCTGTTATGCAGACTAACTAATAAACTAACATTAAACAATCGAATGGTTTTTACTAAGTTGTTCATCGGCTTAATACTACAGGTGTATTTAACTCAATCTGCTCACAGATTCAGTATCATCAGACTGAAGTTGACGCCGGAAGACACAAAGTTTTAGAGTTGTAAATATAAGATAATATCAAAAGGATATCCGAACTCTACTCATGACAAGTATCTTATTGAGTCGTGCCTTGGCTCTTAGCCAAGGCGACCGACTCTATAAAATGGCCTGTGAAAATTGAAAGTTGAGATTTTTCAAGTGGTTTATAGCCTGAGGCAAAGTGTTACTGACGTCATACAGTGTATCAAATGGTTTATAGCCTGAGGCGAAGTGTTAGTGACATCATATCAGTTAATAAGCAACTTCAAGCTCACGAATGATTGGATTGATTTACAACATAAGAAAAAGGAAAATGACGAAACGAAATATATTAAGTAAAAGGAACTTACGTTATTGCTGGGTTTGGCGAGAGTTCCATTCGATAACGATTTCGTTTTCTTTCTTTTCGAGCAACAGATAAATGGTCATAAATGGAAGTAGTTAAAGTTGACCTTTCATACACGAGTGATTGCGAAGACTGATTAAAGGTTTCAAATGACGTACAGTGTAGTAACGTTCGTGGCGGATCACCTGGTGTGACCGGAAAAGCGACTGTACATGTACAACAAATCATAACAATATATTGAATAAATTCTCGTACCTTAGGGCACTTACAAGACCCTTAAAGCTTCTTAAGCACGACTTCACTACTCGAACAGTTGTTGTTCTTGTTTTATATCTGATTGCAGGGGCCCACAGGATAACTCAGTTTGAAAACACAAAATACATTTACAGGCGATATACATATCCAATTTCTGTGTGCACAAAAACTATATTTCCACTTGTTATTGGAAAAATTTAGATTAAAACTTTATTTCCAACACTTTTACGTCAATTTGTTTTAACAGTAGAGGTTCCCTTTAACGCTCTTACATTATAATAATCTCTGTCCTCTGGGTCTCCCTGTTTTTGCGAACGTTTTTATTCTTTAGCATTGCAGCAACGTTCGAAACTGTATTGTGAGTATAACACTTTTGGACGTACCATATACCCTCTGAAATTACGAAGCGGAGCACCTCCCTTCGGGCTGTAGAAAAATGTCTAGGCTAAATAGGGTTAACCCTTTCGGCCTGGGGGGGGGGGGACCGCGCTAACTTTCAACATTCATAACTTCCTTAATATGTATGCAAACGCCATCAAACTTCGTGACTTTTCCTAAAATTTATCTGGCAACAATTTCATATGACAATTTTTTGATCACGTGACTTTATGTTTCCATGGCAACAAGATTTTGACAGCATGTTTTTTGAAAATTGCATATTTATACCTTTGAATGAAGAAAAACAATGTTTATTGGTGTAACTTTTATATTTTTACGTCATTTAGCGTTTATTTATTGGTTTTGATTAATTTTGGGTGAATTTGGACGGTTTTTAAGAGGTTTTGAAAAAATTCAGAAATCCAAGATGGCGGATCCAAGATGGCGGCTGCATAACTAATTACCTAATAACTACGTCATATGACGTCATCGTTCCATTATGCGGACCGCAAAGGAGACAGTTTTGGGCGTACTATGTACCCTCTAGGTTTCATTGTCATAGCCTTAATGTTCTTGAAGTTACGAAGGGGGGCCACAATGTGCCCTTCCCAGGCTCAGAAACTCAAAAAAAGCCCAGGCCGAATAGGGTTAATAGATAAATGTTTTTTTTTTTCTCAGCCGTCATTCTTCTCCAGTAAATTTTGATTTGTGTGTAGCCTAACTGGTCGATTTGCCTGGATATTTTTTATTCCAGTGATTCATTTTTTTACGAAATCACTTCGGAAAAGTGAGGAAAAGATCTCCAGATTCTTTCTCTTTCTTCGTGAGATGTGTGTTTGTATATTGTGTGGGCGGCACGATGGTTTAGTGGTTAGCGCGTCGGACTTTCAACCTGAAGGTCGGTGGTTTGAAGCCTGGTCTCTGCCGTCGTGTTGTTTCTTTAGACAAGAAACTTTACTCCACAATGTCTCTCTCCACCCAGGTGTATAAATGGGTACCGGCGATAAAATGCTAGGGGTAACCCTGCGATGGACTAGCATCCCTTCCAGGGGGGAGTAGCAATATTCCTAGTTGCTTCATGCTAACAGAAACCGGGTTAAGCTCCGGCCGCGTGGGCCATTCGTGGCTCGAGTGCGACTTTACCTTTTTACTATATTGCTAATTGTATATTGCAAATTTTGTCCAACAATTATTGGATGCTATTACTGGAATGATATTCCAATATCCATACGCAAACAGCAAACTAAACAACAGTTCAAAAGAGCCTTTTACCAATACTATTTTGCTCAGTATTAATCACTGTCTCACCAATCTTGTAACAGCTAATGTTACTTCTATGTTTCTATTCCTTTCTTAGTGGTGTGTTTTCTCTTTTTCTTAAAAACAATTTTAATTTAGCTATGAGGCATATCATTAGTTTACCTATATCTTGCTATTCTCCATTTGTTTTCTTATCTTGTTACTCGTGGCGAAGCACACGAGTTATAAATCCGGCGTTGACTTTTCTTGTTTTTTTTTTTTCGTGTCACATTAGCGCATGCAAATTTATGCACGCATATTTAAGTCTATATAGACGACTATATGGCTTTCGGCCATGAAATACATACCGTAAAATCTCTCCGTTCGTGTACTCGAGAAGCAAGATAAAGAACTACTGCGTACAACTGCACACTTTCAAGACAATTCAAGGCGTTCATGGATGGATAGGACCGTTTGATATTGTGTTCGCCGCTTATTCCTGTGGGATTTTTGCTCTGGCAAGTTCTGTGTTTTATATATTAAACTTGCCATTTGCTTAGCGATCGAGCTCAGGGTCGAGCTTAAGTGTCAGCTACTGAATCTAGTGAATGCAGTGTAGTCTTACTTTTAAACCCGTGTATACGTGAAAGCATGATGAACAGGTTATCTGCAAGGGTGTTTAAATAAAATTCATTCTCTCACTCACTCACTCACTCACTCGCTCCTTCCATCAGCTGTAAACTTAGTGAGCAAATGCTTTGTTACGAACACGCTTCGTAACAGGAATTCAACGTGAATCCAACGATAACAATAATTAATTTGATGTAAACGAATATAGACAACAATAAGCTTACAGATGTTTCGCATTTGGAGTTTTTAGTGCAACATTAAAATCGATCTAAAAGGATTTTGCAACCTAAACACGCGTTCTGATGCGTATCTAGTTTAAAATAATAAAATTTAGTAGGTAGGTGGTAAGCTCTTGGACAGCGCAGTGATTGCGTTTGTGGCTTAGTCCCGGACGGCCCGAGTTCGAATCTCCATGAAGTCCTCTTTTTTTTTTCTTTTTTTTTTCTTTTTTCGAACTGGACATTATGAAAGTGATGTACTTTTTTTTTTTCGTTCGTCAAAAATCCTTACGTTTAATATAAAAAATATATATATATATATATATATCGAACTGTGTCAGTGTGAAAACGTATTAAAGCTTACGGCAATATTGCGTTACGCGTTACGCGTTATGCGTTAGCATTTCTTCTTCTCGGGTTGGCTCTTAGGAGCCTTTGATTATATATAATTTTAAGCTTATGTTTCTCTGTAAAAGCACTCAAATCACTTGGGAATCAATGCTGCAATGAGTTAAAGGCGCCACGAGTTCAAGCTGTGTACAGCTTCTTGTTAACTTCATAAAACGTATGTAAAAATAAAAATGGAGTAAATAAGAGAAAAAAGTATATTGCTGAACAATAAACATCGTTCCTTTCCAAGGGAATCATGATATAACAATTGAAGAATAGTGGGTATCTCATCATCTTCAGCTAGTTGTCAAACAGTTTCTCTATAGCCAGAAACTAAAACTGAAATTTAAAACATGTACAGGCGGGGAATATAATGAAAATAAGTGCAGTCAAAGTGGACGTTTCTCGGCTTATTCTAATAATAATTATTTTTTTAGGCGGTGTTTGCTTACCAAACCCTTGTCACAATGGAGGATCTTGTGTCAATCTCGGAGAAACCTTTGAATGTATTTGCAAAAAAGGTTACACTGGAAAAAACTGTAAAGGTAGGTATTCTTTAGAATTACCATATGCTGTTAGCCAAATATAGCCGTCTGTGTTACGGATAACACAAAGATAAACCATAGTGTACACTGCAAACGGCAGACGTCATGACTGCTGTTTGCCGAGAATATATTAATCATTTTTATTGTTTTATTTTCACTACATACATTTACAAAGGCGATCTTTAAATATGTATATTACGGTTATCGTGTAATAAGTCATATAACTGACAGTTTAAGAAGAGAATAGATTAAGCATGGAAAAACGCAATGCTAACTAAAACGAAAATTCTAACTTAAGCCACTTGGCCGTCTGTCGTAGGAAGGCCGCCCTGACCACCATTGTCTATTGCGGGGATGGGGGGGGGGGGGGGGGAAGGAAGAAATGTTGTGCTTAATCTCTCTGACCTCTAATACAAATGTTTTTGTTCTCCTTATGGTGCATTGACTTTTAAGCCAGACTCCCTTTGCTTGCTCACAGCCGGGCTCTCTCTCTCTCTGTGCTTCAGCACCCTCATTAGTTCGAGGAATTGAGTACGAATGCGACTTTTGAGTTTCAAATCAGTCACGTTCCCTTATCCCTCATTCCTTTCTTCCTCGTTCTTGCTAACCAATAGAATCGTATCCTATTTT
This sequence comes from Cladopsammia gracilis, assembly GCA_022457155.1. NCBI lineage: Eukaryota > Metazoa > Cnidaria > Anthozoa > Scleractinia > Dendrophylliidae > Cladopsammia > Cladopsammia gracilis. The sequence continues at coordinate 2,488,808 of JAJGOT010000020.1, forward strand.
CTACGCAGGCTAGATGTGTCACTTACCGTAATGATTCGATTTAGCGCCTGGGGCGCTTATTTACTTTTGGCAGCTTTAGAGGGCGCCCTTATCAGAGAGGGGGGTGCATATTTCTTTTTTGACAAAAACATGCGAGCGTGAAAAAGCATAGCGTAGCGTAGTCAGAACAACAGTAACAATGGTTCGCATAGTCAGAATATAATTCGCTATTATACCTCAATGTCTCTTCAAAGAGATCTTGCGTTTGAAGGAGTTGTGCTCTCACACTGAAATAACTGTCGAGGCACTTAGAATTACACATTTGTAATTCGGTACGATATTGCCAATTAAGGGAAGCTAAATGACAGCGGTTGATCTTGTGATGCCTTGTTCAATGAATCACTTATTATTAGAATAACGGGCGCTAAAAAGAACAATTAATTTGGGGTGGGAGCGCGTATTAGAAAGGGGGCGCTTATTAACCCTTTAACTCCCAAGAGTGTCAAAACTCAAAATTCAAGAACAATCTCGAATTTCATTTTGTAAAATATTGAAAAACAAATGATACCATGCAAACGAACTGCTGGAGAGGTTTCATTTGAATGGTCACATCATAGGATTTTGTCCACAGAATCAAAAGTTAGAGCTACACTACATGTCTCCGTAATTGACTCTGGGAATGAAAGGGTTAACAAAACGACACTCAAAGGGGGGCGCTTATTGGAAGAAGGGCGCTAAATCGAATCGTTACGGTAATTATCTGTAGCAAGTGCAAACTAAGTATAAAGCATATGCACTCGTCCTCAATCTCAGGGTGCTTACCAGACACGAACCATCCGGTTGAAAGCTTGATCCATAAACATGACCTAAGAGCAGAATGAAAAAATACAAAGTGTACCGAAATCAACAGGGTAAACTAAAACGATCGGTAGCCCATTATAGAGAGGTTCAGCATCGCAGTTACGTGAAACAGCGAACTCGAGCTTGCCTTTTGAACTTTGCCGTGTAATACGTGCAAAGCTTCACGTGAACTCACTAAAAAGATTAAACGCAAGAAAACGACCTTCAAGTGTACAACTAAAGAATGGATTTCCGGTTAAAACGTGTGAAAATGTCAATGCTTTTGTCATTATTTACCAGCACCTCTTGATGGTTACCACATAACTGGAAACGTTTTGTGTTGTCTTTCATGGTTCTAACTATCGGAATTTGTCTATACCGAATCTTTTTTCTCTTAGTTGCAGATACAGCTTTGAGTTTCTTTAAATGAAAAATGTGTGGCCCAAATAATATAACCGATCGGAAACCAATCAAATAAAATTTGCTATCTTTGACGCCGTTCGCATTTGTTAACTTTGACGAAGAGTTTTGGTAATATTTGTCTTGATCTAGCCGTCACCTAAACGTTTGATCACCTCGAGAAAAGAAAATCGTAACCAACACCGGTTAAAGTAAAAATCATTTCTATTTGCAAGTGCATTTTGACGCTGACTGACTTTAAAAATAAATCATTTTTTCAGCAACTTGAGCTAATTGTGAAGTATTATTTTGAATCTAATTCAAAAAGCATAGGTAAAATTGAACAGTGTCATGAATACAACGAGAGGTTTGCTGATTACGTGTATGGCCATATTGTGCGCTTTGACATTCAATTGACAAAGTTATGACATGTCAAGTCAATGGTTTTTCTCTTTTGGTCTTATTTCCTTTTCCTGTTTTATCCAATTCGATACTGTTTAAATTTTCGATTTAGCAAGTCGATTTCCCATTAAGAGTATTGTCTTTGCAGGTGTATCTGTCTGTTATGACCTTTGAATCACTTTGATGTAGAAACAATTTCCTACAGGCTTTCAATCGCGGTTTTAAGACACTTCAACAATAAGGAGTCCTTAAAGCAATTTCGCTTCAATTGGAAACAATACGTTGACTGCAATTAGTCAATTTGCTTGTTAACCTAGAAGAGCGAACGAAAGGATAAGGGGGTTGATTTGGTGATCAAGTTTTTTGAAGCAAAATAAACAGCGAACAATTGGATTATATGCTTGAAAACTTTATGAAGTCACGCGGTCCATGGCTGCTCCAATTACATCGACAGAACTCGTGAACTTTAAGTTCACAGCACACCGATCTTGAATACCCCACCTGCTTCAAACCTCCCCTGTGTAGATTCTCAATTAATCGGCGGGTTGTTGACCTGTTTCATAAGACAAAAAGGCCGTTCTTAGGTCCTGATGTAATCAGAGAACATTAGTGAGCAAGCATGTGGGATGTCCAGTGTTTAGCAATCCGTATCCGAACATCTCGCCATCCTTAGCGAGTTACTGCATGCTTCATGGATTTTTGTTGTTGTGTTGAACGAGAACCTATGTAGCGAATTCAATGTTTTTCGTGAGCGTTCTCCTGCTTACGAAAGTATTGTTTGTGGCCGCTGAAGTATCTTTGATGTTTTCTTCTTCCCACGATGACTCAGAGAGGAACCCGTGCTTACCCAATCCATGCCACAATGAAGGCCAGTGTACAGTTTCAGGTTCAAGTTTCGAGTGCTCGTGTTCTATTGGGTGGAAAGGTGAAAGATGTGAAGGTATGTATTAACATGAACGAAACTTTACAATATCGATATCTTAAAAAAAAAAGGTTTGTAATAATTTTTTTCTAAGTCATTTTAACATTTACTTTACCACAAGCCTTTCAGTCGAAAAGAACAGGCAAAATCGCATCGAACGACAATGGTCAATCGATCTTGAAAAAGTGCCCTTGCCAAGACGAGAATCCATTCTCTTGTTGAACCTCATTTTAGGAATCAAGTAGGCCGCTCTGGAATCACGGTACCCAGCGGGCACTGAATAATGCTCCATTGTTTCTTTTAATGTTTTGACTTGTCAGTCAACGATCGGTCATCTTGCTTTTGTCTATATGGACACCTGGTTGGTTTGAGTGTCTGGCGGGTAGTTCTAAGTCAAAAAAAGGTGACCATAATTAAACAATATAAGTCTTTCAGAATTTTTCATGAGACTAAATCCACAAACTCGCGAACGTAGTTTTTGTGATCTTGCAGATATATTTGACGTGAAATGTGTCTGGCGGTATTCGAAGTCCGTGTTGCATTTTGTTGCAAATGAAATATGACAGATTCGAACGAGTAAACCCGTCCGATTCAGTCCTAAATCAGTTAGTATAATGGAGTAAAAAAAGCCTTTACAAAGTAATTAAGAAGATACGAGGCTTTAAAATGCTTTGGAAACTTTCACACGATTTGTAGCAACGTAACACAATAATGGCAACTTATATGCACTGTCAAAATGTGTCAATATAACTGTCATGGTGAAGGCGACATTTTAATTATGTAATTATTACTGTTTTATTCGCCGGCTGCCCTCAAAAGCTCATAAAATAAACAATTTTAGCTTTTCTTTACCATTCACTTCACTCTATGGGTAAGATTAAAAACAGTATAAAAACAATGAAATTTCGCTTCAGGAATGTATATTAGCCTTTGTATTTCAAGAGGTGACCGCTTAGGGGATATTTTAAAAAACGTTCGCGCGAAATTAAAATCTAACATTTGCTACAATTAGTATAGATAATGAGTCACCCATGTCAGAAAAAAGTCTCAGTTATATTAAAGTGCGTGGAAAAGTACCCCGGTTTGGATGAATCGGCCCTTATTACCCCGATATAGCGTCAATGACTGTTTAACGATTTTGCAAGTAAACTTAATGCTTTAAAAGTGCATTTCCAAACCCCTCATAGCTACAATATCAACAGAGTTCGATGCCGCCTGGTTAATTTTTGTGAGGAAATCGGTAAAAAAAAATGATCAATTTAAAAATAGGGTCGCTTACCATCCAAAGAAGGTAATAATTTGTTGCAATTTCCTTCTTGGAGCACTACATGATGAGGCGTGAGAATGTATCACGAATTGCGTGAGCAGAAAGGATGCGCATTAGCAATTAGTTTTCATATTCACAGTTCACTCAACAAGCCTCAGGTATCATGGTAAAAATACTAAAACATGCAATTAAAACGTGTTTGATTTTATTGCCATAGAGCCCAACAGATGTCATCCCAATCCTTGTACAAACGGAGGCCTGTGTACAGAGTTAGAATTTGATTATGAATGCACATGTCCACATGGATTCCGTGGCAAAAGTTGTGAAGGTAAAGGTGCATTTGAATAAGCCTCTGGCTCGGATATGGAGGGCAACCTCATCCGCGCTTTGACATTAATAAATTAATTGATTGATTGATTGATTGATTGATTGATTCATTGATTGATTGATTGATTGATTGATTGATTGATTGATTCATTGATTCATTGATTCATTGATTCATTGATTCATTGATTCATTGATTCATTGATTCATTGATTCATTGATTCATTGATTCATTGAGTCATTGAGTCATTGAGTCATTGATTCATTGATTCATTGATTCATTGATTCATTGATTCATTGATTCATTGATTCATTGATTCATTGATTCATTGTTTCATTGATTCATTGATTCATTGATTCATTGATTCATTGATTCATTGATTCATTGATTGACTGATCGATTGGTTTAAGTTTAGTCTCGCTTCCATAGAGTGGTTATCAATTGAGTGATAACCAAAGCAATTACTCTGGCCATTCACAACAGACGCAGTCCTTTCAACGAACCAATCGGAACTCCAAGCAAATACATGTAGCCGGAGTCTAGTGCGGAAAAACACTTGCAAGCTAGTCACCACTGGTTGGTAGATAAAGTGGCGCGAGATTTTTTAGCCAATCACAAGGTACAGCAATGCAAAACCAAAGCAATGATAAAATTACGTTCGATACTCAATTGAAAACCGCTCTATGACCATCAAAGATCGCGAAATAAATCGCTGGGAAGACTGTCATCGTCGGGGACCCACCCCCTTGACAATATAGAGGGTGGGTGTGGAGATCACACTATATACAAGTTGCTGTAGAACTTTCACTGTCGTGAAATCAGAGCCACTCGTATCTTCTCAGGATACCTAAATCTAACAAGCTTGATAAGCATCATCTGTTCCCGAATTTTAAAACGAAAATTAAGGCCCGGTTCAAACGTCGAACTTCACATGTTCCGAATCTAATGTAAATGAGCAAGAACAATAGGCACATGTGAAGTTCGACGTTTGAACCGGGCCTAAGATCGCAAACGGTCACCAACAATCATCAATTAACCTTTTACGCTATGAACACAGTCTTTTATTGATCATCCGATGACAATCAAGTAGATACCGGTCATTTAGAGCTAAAATATAGAAATAACCTTATTTCGAGGCCATTGTGGCTATACAACCTAACCTCTCCAGTTAAACCAGAAATTCCAAGATCTCTCCCTCCCACATCGCTAAAATTTTGCGGTGCAACCTCCACCGAGCTTCGCGAGGTTCCGCCAGACACATATTTCTAGTTAATACTAGGTGTATGACATTATTTATCTTTACAGATTCACATGGAATTTATATACGTACAGACCTGTTCTAATCTATACCTATTAAACACACTGACTTAATCTATTACAGAGAAAAGATCGAGTTGTTCCCCAAATCCGTGTCTCAACGAAGGGCGGTGCATTGAAACGTCATCCGGAAGTCACGATTGCATATGTAAACCTGGATTCTCTGGACCAATATGCTCAGGTACTATTGCATGCTTCACTATGGGCCGAATTTTAAAAACCTCATTACATCTTATAGAATCAATGAAAAATAAGCCACCCTAACATATTTAATTTTAACAAACTATAATTTAAAACTGAAAGGAGCAACTTTTAAAGTTGTTACCTGAAAACGAGCAATTCTAAAGACAAAGTTTGGCAGTCGCTTAGAATTTATTTGACGGGATTTTATAGAGCTGGAACATTAAGGAAGATGGCTGGCTATAAGGATTCTTGTACAGATTTGACTAAGAATCCATTCAAACGATATTTCATAATTTATGTGGTCACTTAAGGCTGATTCTTCTTCTGGCATTGCTCCATATCAATCCATATCAATCAATCAAACTTTATTTAAAAACAGAATAAAAAAACCTGTTTTTATTTAAAAACAGGTTTATTTAAAAACATTACGTCTTATGTGTTAAGAAGGTCTTGTCGGCCCAAACGTTGGTATCTGTTGCGTTGATGGCAGCGTCACTGGAATTTTGACCTGTGCACCATGACTATAACACCAAACTAATCAACCAATTCTTAAAAGAGGAACAAATCATGGTCTGTCCAAGTCCATTTTGAAAACGAAAATGTAAGAAATTGACAAAGGTTTGGCTAACCTTTTTTCAAGTTGCAATTCCTTCAGCCCTAGTGCGTCACTTATGTCCAGAAATGCACGTAACTCGAACCTTGGGCACTTCATATTACACACAATTATTTGTAATTTCCAAATGACTTCATGTTTGACAGAATTGCTTGTGTTTAGGTGAGAATTAGGTCTAGGGGACACTTCATGATGTCTATCATAAAGAGCATGAATCTCATAAGCGTGCATTTCTGGACATACCTCTAGTGCGTCCATGACAAAACACACTCAAGGACAGTTTTGCTATACTACATGTAGGGTCGGGATTTATCACAATACTAGACCATCATTTTGGGGTTTCTGTTAATACAAAAGATTTCTTGGTTTTTTAAATGACACCAAATCCCGGTGACACTCTTCCTTTAACCTTTATCATGCGACATCCACATCAGAAAACAATCCCTTAAACCGACGTTTTCTTAAATATAAACATGGTTACCCTGTACGTGACAAGATTATTTACAAAAGTCAGCTGCATAGAGTCACCTGTGCAGCAATACCCTACAACCTATATATCAAATTAAAGCTTAATAAATTATTTTCCCTCTATGCTAATGACAACATTCTTTGTGTACAGTTTTTCAAAATATTGTGATCTTCCAATAAAATTTTGTTTTTTAAAAAAACTGGGTTAAACCTACATATCAACAAAAATTACTTATAAATTTCTTCCCAAAATACATCAGGATTATCAGGATTATCATATTATCAGGATGATAATTAGAGTTACTTCCATCAGTGTACCAATCCCGAAATATTCCGGGAATACTCCGGGATCCGTCCACGCGGACAGACACGCGTGTCCGGAAATTTCCGTGAGCCTTTGGCACATGTTGAGTTGATTAACGTTTTCCTTCATTCGAAGAGATGTAAATGCTGATGTTGTCACCCTTATCCCTTTGTCACAGCAAATCATTAGATTTTTTACAGTGACCAGTTTACCTTATTGACCCTGGTGATACCAGATTTTGATGTTTCACTTACCCACAGATCTAGACGAAATACCAGAGTTTCGCTCAACAGCTAAACTTCCGAACATCATAAACAATCGTTAATCTATGATATGGGTTAAATGTTGTCGGGCCAAAGACGGCTGAAATAAATGAGGAATGAATAAATGCGTTATAAGGTCGCGTCTAAATAAAGGTTACCTACCCTACCTACCTATGACTAACGGAGGACTATTGCAAAGAGCTTGGTGGTTTGGTTCACAAGATTGTGAAGTCGATGGTAACATTGTGAATGTTATTTCTTTGCACGCCTTTCTTTATAGTAACGCAGAACAAGTGTTTACAAAATCCCTGTCAAAATGGCGGTTCGTGCATTGAATCAGCGGGCGGAGCAGGATTTGAATGCAGGTGTTCAATCGGATACAAAGGAATATACTGCGAAGGTCAGAAAAACAAACTCTTCTATTATTTTAATCGTTGTTCATCTTATAATTATTGTTGTTGTTATTATTGTTTTATTATTGTTGTTACTACTGCCGTTGTTTTCTCAATAATCACTGCCCGGCTTTTTTGTCAACCAGAAAATAAACGCCATAAAACACCCCCTACCCCTCAGCGTACAGTCGAGTTTTTATTTCAGAGGTTGTGTGTTGTCATTTACTGTTAAAACCCAAGTAATGTTTTTACTGCGATCACACAGGTTAGACTAGTTGTGTTGGGGAACAGGTGTGGTGTAGTGGTGAGAGCACTCGCATCCCACTAATGTGGCCCGGGTTCCGGTAATTGAACGGTTTTCAGTCGACCAAATCATCTTTCAAATGTGTAAAAAAAGAAAACGAGAATAAACTGACAGTTTAGGATTTTTCCCCAATAGAAAGAAGTCCTTGCCAGTCGGACACCTGTCAAAATGGAGGAACTTGCTTTGAAACGGAAAGTGGATTCAAGTGTTTGTGTCAAATGGGATTCGAAGGAAAGACGTGTTCAGGTAACAATCGGCATCACCAGTAATTCAGTTCTAAAAGAGGCAATTGTCATTTGTTTTGAGCTTTTAGTGTTTAGTGTTTAGTGTTTATTTTTTGTCATGAAAATGCTTGTTAGTATGCTTGTTGTTTTGGTATTTCGTAAAGGAAACTATAATTCGAGATTTTGGCACCTTTAGGCTCTTAAGGGACAATGTCAGTTATTTTTAGTATTTAGTCATCAGTGTTAAGTCGTGAAAATACTTGTTAGTATGCTTTGTTAATTCTTATAGGAAATCATACTACGATATTCTCGCACCTTTTGAGGGTTCTTTTAAACTTTCCAACCGGCATCCGTAGCTCTTTTATATAGAAGTCTCCCGATTGAAAATGGCGTGCGTTTTCAGCTCTTTGCCAACATAGATTAGGACGGACGCTGAAGTATTTTGTTTTTTTGGCAGTACGACACAGCTGTCAACCGAACGTTTGCAAGAATGGCGCCAAGTGTATTGAGCATGACAGTGGATTTAAGTGTATCTGCCCATCAGGATACAAAGGCTCTTACTGCGATGGTAAGTTGAGTTCGCCTTTACAGACACCTCTCTGTTGATGCCTCTATTAAAAGAAGGCATAGAAATGGTCCCTTACTTCATTCCGTTTCAATACTTTGTTAGTTAGATAGAAGCACGGCTATCTAAAAGGAACAGACGGAGTGCGAAACGGTACTAGCATGTCCGCATGTACAAGGCCTTTTGTTTAGTAAAGGTATTGTTATAAATTTGATGACGGAAATCTGTGCTGAGAACATATTTTTTGTTAACTTTAGAAAAGGACCATTGTCGGCCTAACCCTTGTCAACACGGAGGAGATTGTGTAGAAACTGAAAACGGCTTCAAGTGTCATTGCCAGGCGCAATATCAGGGCTTACGTTGTGAAGGTAAGTGTGTCAAAAACATTATTCATGTTGCTATTAGTCAACCAGAACGTCCCATTCTGCTGGTCAGGTGGATGCGTTTAGAAACCCAATGAAACACGGAAATAACATGTGTTTCAACAAATTTCAAACACATGTGTACCAAAAGGTTTCTTAATCTGCATATTCATCATCCAGGTATTGTTAAATTTAAGAACAAATTGAATCCTATGGTGGACCAGAAGAAAAAAGCAACAATTGGAAAGCGATGAAAGATGAGATATAAAAGGAAATTAAACAGCAACTGAAGGATTTGCAATTAGAGCCATAAAATATTTTTCGACATTGATGGGATACGAACCCATAATCTTGCGGCGATTCCGGTGCAATGTTCGCGCTATCTATTTCCATATACACGATACCATATTCATCATTTCAATGATATAATGAACTCGCAATCTACTAAGTTCCATCTGGCCATCTGGTTTGCATCGGAATCGCAAACTGGTCATGGGTTCGAATCCTCTCGAGGCCTCACAAAATTTTCAGGCTCTCATTGTAACTACATGAGTTGCTGTTAAACTGCGGTGAATTTATTTTCATATACGCATTACTAAATTAAATTAAATTTGATAACGATCACGTTTATATGTATGTGCCCTCTTTCATCCACATTCTTAACTTTATTTCTCTCTGTTTTCAGATTTGAACATGTGTGTTCCCAACCCCTGCAAGAACGGAGGCCAGTGTTTGGGATATGAGGGAGGCTACAAATGCATGTGTCCTCCTGGATACAAAGGCACCAATTGTGATGGTAAGTTCGTTTTTAAAGTGCCTATCACCCCTAGAAAGTTTTATTTTCAGAATCAACTCTATGTACATTGAATAGTTGAATGGTAAAATATTTCTTGTTTTGAACGTCGTGTTAGTGAATTATAGAGATTTGAATTTACAAGATGCAAATAGTATGCTAATTCCATCACTCAGCTGTAAACTGAGGAAGAGTTCAACAGTTCAATAGCTAATTAGCAATTGCATGGATACGTCTCCTACGTTAGTAGTATAGTAGGGATGTTTTAACCCATTTTTAACTCGTGAATACGCTAAGCGTTAAACGAGTTATAGCAGACGGAAACAAATATACTAATTTTCACTCCTTCCATCACTCAGCTGTAAACTGAGGAAGAGTTCAACAGTTCAATAGCTAATTAGCAATTGTATGGATAAGTCTGATACGTTAGTAGTATAGTAGGGATGTTTTAACCCACTTTTTAACTCGTGAATACGCTAAGCGTTAAACGAGTTATAGCAGACGGGGACAAATATGCAAACTTTCACTCCTTCCATCACTCAGCTGTAAACATTTCTTGGTAATTTCTTTGACTAGTGCATAACGCTTTCGCATATATTTTGTCTGTTACAAACGCGGTAATAGGTAATAGATAATTCGACGCAGAGGGTGGTAGGGGTACGGTGGAGCAAAAAGCGTAGGAGAGGGGAGCCACCTTCTACAGCATAATAAATCACCGCTCCATAGCTTTTATGTGGACGGTCATCAACAGAATTTCAAAATTTAAAATATCTTATTATTATTATTTTAGATAAGAACCCGTGTGACCCTAATCCTTGTCACAATAGAGCAACGTGTCTTCAAGTAGGCGATCATTTCAAATGTTCTTGTCGGAGAGGATATACAGGAGAACAATGCAAAAGTAAGAACACAAATGAATATAATTAGTACGTAACAAGATGGTGTTCAATAATTCTAACATTGAGCAACAGGAGACTTGTAACTACTATTCCTGTGTCATTTATCCAACCTTATCATTTTAGTGGTTGACAGCTGCCTATCAAATCCGTGTCAACATGGTGGGAGCTGTAAGGCGGAAGAAGGAGGATTTGTTTGTACTTGCCCTGCTAAATACAGAGGAACATTCTGCAATGGTAAGTAAACGACGATCTTCTTCTTATTTATATTCTTTAACTCCCAAGAGTGCCAAAAGTCAAATTTCAGGAAAAATCTCAAATTTTAATTTGCGAATTAAGTATTGAAAAACAAATGGTAACTTCCAAAAGTACTGCCAAAGAAGTTTCATTTGAAGGGTCACACCATAGGATTTCGCCTACACACCCAAACGTTAGAACTACACTATCTGTTTTCATAATAGATTCTGGAGAGTAAAAGGTTTAATCAATTAGATTTCGATGCAACAATCACCTAGCATGTGAAGACAAAAACGCATGATCACTCTGATTAAGTACGGACGGTAGTAGATTGTTATTAAGGTTCTACGCACTATTGCGTTTGAGAAGGAAGCAACCTTTTACTCGACATCTACACTTTAGACAGCTTGTTAGGCAGCTAGTTTCTTTCATCACGAGTTTCCTTGCCGTTGATTACTTTTCATTATGGACATCAAGAACGTTTCTGATAACACTTCCCTCATCCTTCCTACCAATGCATGGGAATGGCCGTAGAATGTTCTTCTTTTCTTTCTAACTTGCTTTTACTGTGCTGCAACAGAGAGAGAGCCATGTCACCCGAACCCATGCCGAAACGGAGGAAAATGTCTTACCACTTCCGAGGGATTCGTTTGCAGATGTGCAACAGGATATCGAGGAGAGACTTGCACAGGTTCGTCAAGTCCCGGATCAACGTTATAACTTTGTTTTTTTAGCATTTGTTGGTTTAAAAATGTTAGAACGTTTAGCATTCCATGTTAGATGATGTTTAACCAACATTTTGTTCGGTTCGACAATGTTTGAACGTTTAGCTAGCTTTCCAAAGTAACAACCCTAGAAACAGGCAAGATTTCATGTTTCAGCAACCCGTCAAACAAATGTTGGGCAACAACATTGGGACGTTTAGCCGGGCTTCCTACAATGCCATCCAACAAATTTTGGTCAACAATGTTCGAACGTTTAGCTGAGGGTTTAATTCATATCATTTTCCCTTGGTTAAAATAATCGGTACCAGCTGTGGCCGCACGTCTTTAAGAGAGGTGTCCGCCTTATAGAGAGTTTACCTACCGACAATTAAGTGACATTCGGCCGGGCAGCTACTAATTTGGTCTCTGCTTTGAAATAGTTGACTGTACACCACAAATCACATCAAGAAACGTTTAGAGAAAAACGTTCAAAATTATACGTGGACATAATTATGAAATACCGTTTAATATACAGCTTGTAGACAACATATGTATTTAAAAGCTGTGTTGGTTGTCAAACAAAACTACTGAATCAAGGAGACGAGTTCCTTATGAGCAGAGACTTTTTTATGTACGGAATATTTACCATTTATAGGACAGTAATGTACCATAATTGTGGTACTGTTGGCTAAAGAGGTGAAGTCATGTAATGAGAATACAACAACACATACATTTCCCCAAGAAGAAATAATCTAAGAGAACAGATCCCCCAAACATGGGCCTCTTCCAATAAAAATTACTTTACATCATATAGTCCACTATAAGGAGAACCCCCCCAAGAGAAAATAATCTAAGAGAACAGATCCTCCATACATGGGCCTCTTCCAATGAAAATTACTTTACATCATATAGTCCACTATAAGGAGAACCCCCCCAAGAGAACATAATCTAAGAGAACAGATCCTCCATACATGGGCCTCTTCCAATGAAAATTACTTTACATCATATAGTCCACTATAGGGAGACCCCCTTCCACAAGAGAACATAATCTAAGACAACAGATCCCCCAAACATGGACCTCTTCCAATGAAAATTATTTTTAATCTATTACTAGTTCCGTGTCAAACTTTGCGGGGTGGCGTGGTTATTTTAAGGGCCTGTTCACATGGAAGTGGGGTACCCCGGGTGCCTGGGGTACCCCGGCTTGGTGGGGTTCCCAGCGTCTCCATATATTCTTTGTTGTTTATCTGGTTGCGTTCACATGCGTGGTGGGGTACCCCACTCAGCCGGGCAACCCGTCTCCTCGGGGCGGGTTGCCCGCCTGAGTGGGGTAGATTTTTTCCATGTGAACACTATACCCCGGGGTACCGGGGTGAGGTTCATACGGACATTCGACAATTTAGCCCGCCAAAAACAAGCGGGAAAACAAAATGGCGTCCACTCGTTATCAACCTGGTGAGCTTTTTCGCAAACAACGCCTCCAAAATATACTCGACAGCTCAAATTTTGAGGAAAATAGTCAGGATATTGGTAGTTTAAGCGAGACAGTAGCATCTCAGCCCGATCAGGCCCTGATTCCATTGGAATTGGATGCCCCAAGGCAAAATACGAAGTCGAACCCGAAGGGAAAGCGAAAACCTTCAGATGGTTTGCAACACAAATCTACAAAGGCGAAAGTGGCTAAAAGGAGTCCTGTAAACCAAAGAAAGGTTATGGTTTGGTCCCCAGATCGGATAGACTTCAAACGCACCCTACCCCAGGTCCCCGGGGTCATCAAACGCATATGAAACAAACATTTTATCGACCCGGCTACCTGAGGTACCCCAGGCACCCGGGGTACCCCACTCTGAATGACGTCATGGGGTACCCCACTTTGAATGACGTCATGTAAGTTTAGAGTTAGCGGGTTTGTTGATTTTCATAGCAGCCTTTCACACAACACGCGATTTTCCTTCACTTCAGAAGCAAAATACCTCAAACAATGATGAGAGTTCTATGATATATGATATATGATATATGATATCTATATACGTACTAGAGAGCGTGTGGTTTGGGCGCAAGCTCTTAAGGCTGGTTCTAATATAATTGTCCCGGTCGGCCTGGTCCGAGTCGTTTCAAAAGTTTTTTTACAAACGACTCAGTCGATCGCGACGACTCAAGCAATTTTTGGGATCATGGCTCATGTACGACGACCTGACTGACGTCATAAAACCTAATACAATACAACCTAATACAATACAATACAACCTAACACTACCTAACACAATACATCACAATACAGTCGTCGTACACGAGCTATGACCCCAATTTTGGTTCTCATATGATCGTTCCGGTCGTCCCGAACGTCAATAGCGCGGTCGTAAACTGGGTCTGACAACATGCTTTAGGCACGAGAATAGTAAAAAGGGGGGGGGGGCTGTTAAAGCAGAGTTAAACTCCGAAGTTGTCGCCATTTTGGAACTGGTAGAGCTATGAATACTAGGAAATAATAGTGCATTCTGGGGTAGATTTGGCTCGCTTCGATCGCCCCAGTTGTCCCGGTCGCCTGAGAGTAGTTTTCATATGATCGTCCCCAATTTTTCTCTATCGTCTCTGTCGTCCGGATAGAACACAGTTCTATCCAAGCGATCGCGATCGTCCCAGTCGTCCGGTTCGGTTGCGATCGTCCCGGGTCGTCTCAGAAGTGTTCTCATATCATCGTCCCGGTCGTCCGTGCACTTTTTGAAACGACTCGGACGACCGGGACGACCGGGACGACCGGGAAGATTATATGATAACCAGCCTTCAGATCATTTTCTCATGATGTCCCTTTGTACAAGGACACGGATATTTATAATTCGCTCGTATTTTGTTATTTTTGTACAGAGGAAGATGAATGTGAACCAAACCCCTGTCAGAACGGAGGTCGATGTATGGCGCACTATTTTGGCGGAGGATTTGATTGTGAATGTCCGCTGGGATTCAGAGGGACTTCTTGTCAGGGTAGGTTTGGGATTCTTTGTAAAGGATCTTAGAACCTTGCTAATGTAGAGTGTTCAGTATTACAACAATTCAGTGTGGCTACGCGTCAAATAAATAGGGTTTTGTTCTGACAAAAATCTACTTCACAATTAGATTATGAGCTCGAGATCTCTATCGCGTGATAGTTGATGAGGACGAAGCCCAAATCAACCATCACGCATAGAAATCAAGAGCGAATAATCTAATTGTTTTAGTATAAATCTACTAGACGTTTAAAACTTAACAACAAGACAGGCTCGCGTTTTTATAGAATAATGATCTAAATAGGTCATGCCACGCGCGGATAATCGGCTACTCACTCTGCTCACTTTCTTCAACAGGATAAATACTGAGTAGCGTCGCCAATAAGAGAACAGCATTCGTAATGGAACGCTAGCAGATGTATACTAACATTTCATACAAATGAGAACACTTTGATCGAGCTCGAATTTGTCCGCAAGTAGGCACAATCGTGTCTAAATAAAGGTTCTAAATTACATTACATTACATTACATTACATTAAATTACATTACATTAGTTTATCGCCTTTTGGCCACCGAACTTGAGTAGTCGCAAATCAACGCAAGTCAAGCGGCCAATTACAAGTATGACCGCGCGGGACTTGGCCGACCAAACTTGCGTGCTCTTGCGACGCCGTTTGGCCACACCCGTCGCAGCGTTTAATAACTGATCCCTCGGGAAAAGGTGAATTTTGTTTCCCGAGATTGGAGGGAAACAAAATTAACTGTTTCCCGAGGGATCAGTTATTAAACGCTGCGACGTGTGTGGCCAAACGGAGTGTTTTGTTATATAGCAACGCAACGCTGTTTGAAAAACGTACCGAACACTCGAGGTAATCAATCATAATCAAGCCACCTTTTGTCACGGTCTGATCACGTGCGCTAGTGGGCAACAGTGCACTATTACCCTCTGACGTCAACAATGTTGCCCACTTTCGCAAATCAGTGTTGCCCACTCACGGACGTTTGGCGAGAAACAGTTTGTTTGTTGGATGTCATGTGACCATGAAATCAACCAATGAACGCGCATGTGGTATTGAGAAAAACTCCAACTATATAACAATAGACAGGAAAGCACTTGAAGGGATAGATGAGAGGGCCCAAGACTCCTTATTGTGACTTATATAACATAATGTCGACCTTAGAATTTTATTTTCAATAAATTTTTGAGTGTAAAAAAGAAAATCTAAAATCCCCACTCAGGATTGAACCTGTGATCTCAACTAGGCTTAGGCTTACATAGCGTACCGTACCACTGTACCACCTAGCTTCTCGGGTTGCTTAGTCCTAAATTTAACTATATAAATTACTACCCCTTACTGTAACTGAAAGCTAACCAGTTACTCCGTTATATAAGTCTCAATAAGGTGTCCCATTTTCCTGTTGGGCCCTCTCATCTATCCCTTCAAGTGTCCTCCCAATAGACAAGCACACTACACCATCCCCTCGGTATGACCAATACCTTACGCATGTGCACAGCCATATCACCTGGTAGTGGCAGCCATGAACAGCTGTTTCGTCGTAATGAGGACTCATTTTATGCTTGGTTCTACAGTTTTATAACTACTATAAAACAATTTGCGTTGTTTTGCGTTTCCGTTTGGGTAGATAGGGCTTCATACAGCGAACTTCTAAAGGGTAAGATGAGTACTTCATTTCTTTTTATAGACAAAGACCCCTGCAGGCCCGATCCCTGTGGCCATGGAGGATTCTGTACAGAAATAGGTGGTGGCTTCGCCTGCAACTGCACACTGGGATTTAAAGGATCTACATGTCAAGGTAAAAAAAAACTCAGCCAAAACACAACGTTAACGAAGAAACCCAACCAACTGTTCCGAAATATCAACATTTTATGGCTAGTAACTGCAGAACTTCCTTCTTTTCAAATGTATGTTTATTGATTCTGTTTTTCCCGATTTTAGAAATCGATCAGTGTCACCCTAACCCGTGTGCTCATGGGGGATATTGCCGTGAGGTGGTAGGAGGGACTGGGTTCGCTTGCCAGTGCATCCCGGGATACAAAGGAGCACGTTGTACTGGTAAGTCAAGTGAAGTGAAGTGAAGTAGTGAAAGGAAGATAAAGAGAACTGAAGTGAAGTGAATATAACGAAGTATAATTAGGTGAACAATGCAGTTTGCTCACGCTCTCCAGTTTTCTTTGCAATGGCGTCTGGTAGCGAGCGAAAACATTGAGAAAACGGTTTATCATAAATAACTATCTTAAAATTTTATTAGAACAATAAGCAAAAGCAAAAGAAAAAATATATTTATCGACTGAATTGTTTTGCAAATTTATGATACGAACATTTTTAAGGCTGGTTTATAGCCATCGTTGTTGCCATAGCAACCTCACATACGTCAATCAAACTACCAAAATAGAATTATGTGAACTTTTACTTGAATCTTGCTAATTGTGGACATTCAGGGACGAATACTTTAAAAATTATAGAAAATATGTTACACTGTGACGGCCACCTTAAGAAGATAAATGTTGTGTAATGTAACATAAATATTATCAACGTTAAAACACTACGCTCTTCCCAAGTTAAACAAGTATCACAATGGCAGTCTTTTCCTTATTTGGGAAAAATGGGAATAAAAAAGCGATTTACAATAACAGTCCACTTATAAGCTGCACAACTTTGTGCGTTGGGTGTCTTTATCAATGCTCTTGCAGTCGCAATTACTCTCATCTCTATGATAGCAACCTAAGCCGGACAAATTGTGTGTTTATAAGCGCCATCTTGAGCTCAGGATCGATCTAACACTCACAATGTATATAGAGCGTTTTCACTCACGTGACCAGCGGTCATATTGGTTTACCGAAACAAAAGAAAATATTTGCATAAAAATAGAGTTCAATTCCGGGAGGATTGGTTTGGTACACCAATATGGCCGCCGTTTCTTTGTTTTGGAACACCAATATGGCCGCCGTGACGTCAGATGAAAACGCTCTATAATGTAAATTCTTCACAGAGAAAGACAGATGTCACCCTAACCCCTGCCTGCATGATGCGATGTGTATGGAGGTTAACGACGAGCTGGGCTTTTTATGCAACTGCACGGCAGGATACCGTGGCTCTCATTGTCAAGGTATGCAAAAAGCTTTGTGTCTACTCATACAGTACGTACGAGCTTCCAGGATCTTCTGTTTAAGTACACGTGCATTTCAGGCTACATATATGAAGTCGCACGTGACTTATCAAGTTTGCATGAGAAACTTGGCAAAACAAGTTATATACCTCTTGGTCTCTCATTGGGACTTAGGGCATCCAGAAGTATTCTACCACATATCCAGGTCCGGCGTACAGTGTTTGTTTCAATCTCATCTAAATTGACCACCACTTGCATCATTTTACTTTTAATGAACAGTTTCTGGAAATATTTTGAATAAATACAAAGATGTCCAAACATTAAGATAAACAAGTAAATAAATGGGAACTCATTGTCGCAGGAAGTTAGTAACGTCTACGAGCATTTTATTTGTAAAATTAGAGTTTAAAGCAAAGCTGATACTGTGGATTCATATGCCACTAGGCAGTCGGTTGCCTACCAGTTTAAAAATCATGCATGTACAACTGACTTCCATTCACTTTTTACATCCATTTTTTCACTTCCCTTCATTTTTAGCCCGCGATATGTAATAGTCACCTACCTTACCCATGGGGACAGCTATGGAGGGCGGGGAAGGTGGGAAGTTGAACGCAGGGAGTAAGGGATCGGTGAAGCGAAACGCCTAGGAGAGGGGAAGGCCCGAAGGTTGTTTCGTATTGGTCACTCCGAAAAATACCATAATACTCTTTTATGTGCAGGCTCAGCCTCACCGGAGTGCAATTATTCAAGTCTCCTTTGTTAGAATGACACAATGGCATTCAGAGTACATGTAGGAACGGTAGGGCGTAGCATTGTGTGTTCGCATACTAATGTGCACCGTGTGCAAATTGCCACGAAGTTGAAGCATAGCACGTGTAGTTCGTGCTGAAAACAAAAGAAATGGGGAAAAAAGGCTTACATCAAGCACCACCCAAACCTGCACTTGAAAGAGTATTATGGTATTTTCTGATTATTCATACATACATTTACTCATTTCATGACATTCTTGCAAAGTACAGTTTTCAATCGCCTTTACATTTCATTCCGCTTTTTCAACAGTTTTTAACCTGGAAAAAATAGTCAAGAGGACAGGGTTTTATTTTAAGCGTCTCGCGTTCTACCATTCCCCTAAAACCACCTTATATAATTCTATAAAGTAACATTTCTACAATACAAGTGTCGCTAATGTTTTCACTGCTTTAAATCACATTTCTTTCTTCATACATAGATGTCGATCCATGTCGCCCCAATCCCTGTCTTAACTCCGGCGCTTGTCTGCACACTGACGATGGATTCGTTTGTAATTGTTCAAATGGCTTTAAAGGCAAACACTGTCAAGGTCTGTATACATTTCCTTTATTTACGATGACAATTTATGAAACATTTGAAACAAAGTTTAGTTCGCGTTGGTGCTATGGTCAGTGCGCTGGACTTCAGATCTGATGGTCAGCGGTTTTTCGACGCCTGATCTCAGCCGTCGCGTTGTTTCCTTAGGCAAGAGACTTCCCTCCACATTGTCTCTCTCCACCAAGGCCCCGGTTGTTCAAAAGGTGGATAGCGCTATCCACCGGATAAATCACTGTCCAGTGGATAAGCATTAACAAAATCAACTGTGTTATCCATTGGATAGTGATTTATCCTGTGGATAGCGCCATCCAGCGGATAAATCACTATCCGGTGGATAAGCATTAACATAATCAATTGTAAAGTAAGTTATAGTCAAGTGAGGCCTTAAGCTAATGTATCCAAACCCGAAAAAGCCTAAAAAAAATCAGGGCTAAAAAATCAATTGTGTTATCCACTGGATAGTGATTTATCCGGTGGATAGCGCTATCCAGCGGATAAATCACGATCCAGTGGATAAGCATTAACAAAATCGATTGTGTTATCCGTTGGATAGTGATTTATCCGGTGGATAGTGCTATCCACCGGATAAATCACTATCCAGTGGATAAGTATTAACAAAATCAATTGTGTTATCCACTGGATAGTGATTTATCCGGTGGATAGCGCTATCCAACGGATAAATCACTATCCAGTGGATAAGCATTAACAAAATCAATTGTGTTATCCGATAGATAGTGATTTATCCGGTGGATATCGCAATTCACTTTTGAACAAGCGGGCCCAGGTGTATAAATAAGTACCGGGAACAAAATTCTGGGGGAAACTCCGCGAAGGACGAGCATTCCATCCAGGGGGTTTCTACAGTGATATCAGGATGTCCTGATAAGGTCTAATTACTTGGGCGTAGCGACCAAGTATTAAAATGCAGTTTGTTCAGACACAAATGTGCAGCATTGCGCAACTCTGGGAATGGCGGGATTGTTCAAACCTTCACTGCGGTTTAATACACGTCCGAGGCGTTTTTCGTTTTATTTGGTGGGATTCATTTAGTATCAAGTGGAAACGTGGGCAAGGATGTATAAAATAATTAGTTTATGTAAGAATCTTTTCATCTTTCCGGCTCAATTTCGATGATCAAAACACTTCGTGCCTGAGCAAAATTGTGTTGGCAAATGGCGCGCCGACAGTTCTGCGGTTCATAGTTTTCAAACTCTTAGAACTTTTTTAGTAAACTTTCAAAACGTTTAGTCAGTTGACAGTGTATTGTTAATATATGAAACTTTTAATAAACAGTGAAATTTGAAGTACTTTGGTTAACTTTTGCAAATTTCTCTCGTTTGACCGCGGTGGAGTACACCTGTTGTTTGTTAATGCGAGGCGAACGTCACAAAGTGCGAGTTGTGTTTTCTCTGTTGCATCTAACAGTTTCATATTCAATATGCGTAAGGAAATTACTCAAGAAGACACTGCGAAAGTATTTGACACTCGCGATTTAATTCTATGATACCTTCATGACGGAAACCCGCTAAAACAAGATAATTTAGACGAATACATACATAGCGCTTAATAAGAAGTGAACAGTGGACAGCGAAGGAAGAAATATAAGCGTGGTAGGAATCCCAATTAAATTCAGTTCTTTCGGTTGTTTGCTTTTCATTAATTTTTATTTCGTTAAGTTGAAGGAACACAACAGCCAACTGAAACTTTGGGTGCAAAAATTCACCGCCGAGAGAAGATGTAAACAATGCACGCGGTGTCTTGCGAGACGTTTCTTGCCAGTTTTGCTTCCGCTAGTGAATGTTTCTCGGGCGAAAATAACCTTAAAGCGATCACTCTTTCATTTAAATTTCTTTTCTGTGTTTTGAATACAGAGGAAATAATAAAAACTGGATATATTTCCGTGCGTCTGATTGCGAAATGTTTCTGAAACAGCTGCGTTATGCGTTACTGGAAAGGTTTCAAATTACTTTCACATTATGCAAATTGCAACATTTTTACCTCAACTGAAAAAATATATTTCAAAGGGCTAAATTTGTTTCTCTCGTCCTAAATTATGACTTATGTCGTTAACTTTGATTAAATTTATAAGTTTCATTCAAACTTTATTATAATAACGGCGGGAATACTTCCAGCAAAACTTTCAATTGGAAAAGTTGTTTTGACCTCGGTCCGGACCAGGCAATTACATCATGGCTTCGAACATTTGCATTCACTTCAAAAGTGTCGGAAACACAGACCAGCTAGTTACAAGATTTACCTAAAACCAATAACAACCCGATCGGGAAACTCTGACATACGGCCTTTTTTTCAACGGTAAGTACAAAGTAGGCATTGATTTGTATTTTTCAGTATGTACTCGTCTTTTGACACAGTGGACACGCTACTTTAATGCATTGGCTTTAATGCATTGCTTTAATGCATTGGCTTTCCCGGGGGTTGACCCCCGGGGAAACCCGGGGAACATGCGGGGAATAGTACATTTTTAACAATTTTTTTGCCCCGTGGGGTAGGGACATTGTTTGGTTTTGGAAACAAACAGGCCAGACCCCTGGGATGCACCCCCGGGATTTGCACATACAAAAACTAAAGATGAAAACAAATTGCTTCCTTGTCCACAATCCAAGGGGCACGTTTATGAAGCCTACTATCACAGAATGGTGGCAAGAGATGTTGTGTACTAGACATGTTTGAATAGATGCCCTGCAGGTATTTAAGTCTAAAAATGTAATAATAGCTTTGATAACTAGGTTTTCATGAGACCTTTGAAAACATAGAAAGGGATGGGTCATGAGATTTGTGGCGGCGTCCTCAGTTGCTGAAATACTCAGATTTTTTTCGGCTTAAGTTGTCAATGAATTTCGGGCAAAGGCAAAATGATCACTTTTCTCAAACACAAAATTCCAGTTGTTGAACAATTTGTATCACTTGAATGGGAATATATTAAATAACAATACACAACAACTACTGATGATGATACATATGAGTGAAATCCGTGTTCCTAGCAATGAACTAATAACCTGATCAGTTGCAAAAGAAACCTGAAAAACAGCCTTGCGACTACCGGTGCATTGCTTTCAGTTATCCACTGAGCTATCAGGCCTATTGGTGAACTGATTTTTTATTTTCTGGTTCATGATAAAGTGTGATAAGGAGGTGCCAAGCTGTCACATTTGGTACCATGGACGCTGTATCATGATTAGTGCAAGGAGAGCAAAAAAAATTGTCTGTTGTTACTGTACATATACAGTGAAAATAAAGGTATCCTGGCTTCTTAGCCCCTGGGGGAGGGGTATTTGGCGTGAATATTATGCCTTACACCCCGGGGATTTAGCAGGTTTTTGTTTGATTGTGAAAACAAATTCCCGGGGGTGTCCCGGGGGTCAACCCCCGGGAAAGCCAATGATAAGTGCATAATAATTTGCGTGCGATCTCGCACGTGTCTTCTTGTTTTAGACGGTTAACGCGCTTCTTTGTTAGACTGCTCACACTATCCGAATACTCCCTATCATCAAACCGTGAAATAACGTGCATGCAGATTCCCAAGACAATTATCAGTCCAATATGCCTAATACAACGACGCCCAAGTATACGCTCCCACAGCGTCTTGTTATCTAGTAAGCAGAATGTACATCGACATCCTCATAAGCGTGTATTGCACCGCGTACTGTTTTCAAATCTACGTAAAAACCGACTGATATTTTTTCAGGCCCATAAAGTTGTTGTTCTGTTTAAGGTTTCAGTATAGGTGATTTGATGATCTTTAGTTTTCGTGTTTTTATGGCTCGTTTTAAAAAAACAACTTTAGATATTTTCTAAAGATTAAAACGTACAATCACTCCATGTCTTTATAAATTTCGAATAAAAGAAACTTCTAATAAACATTAAAGAAAGAAGCCAGATTTACCACTAAGCCAAATCTGGTTCGTTTCCGCTCGTGAATTATTAAACAGAGGTTCTCAGACTGAGTTCCAACAAATCAGTAGGACTGATGGGAAAAAATCGAACCCCGATTAGTTCATTAAGTTTAATTTAGTATCATTTCATACAAAGTCCCTTTTATGGATAATAAAAGTTTAAAATAAAAAAAAGATAAAGAAAAAGATGCACTGGCGGGGAATCGAACCCCGGTCTCCCGCGTGGCAGGCGAGAATTCTACCACTGAACCACCAGTGCTTCAGACAACATATTCCGAAAATAAGAAGTGGCCTATTTCGCGCTAGGCGCTCGGCAGATATGAAACAAGTAGCGCAATGGGCTTCGAAACTGGCTCGTTTTGTCTCAGTTTTCACCCGGTTTTCATTTTAGAGTTTTATATTAGCAATCCACAGTATACAATCTAGAATATATTCAAATGCACAGTCCGGTCTACATTTACATTTACATTCCACAGCCCGCTTCAAGCACTCCTTAGGGACAGATTATTTTATTGTTAGGGGAGGGAGGAGGGGGGGGGGGGGCAATTACCAGAAAAAAATTCCTGCATAGCAAAAGTAAAGAAAAAAATAATGCACAGAGAGCCAATGGAAAAAAGGTATGGAACAATCCCGAAAAAAAATTATTGCACAACATCAAGACGGAAAAAAATTCATGATCAGAAAAATTCCCCCCCCCCCCCCCCCCGGAATTTCAACGTGACTCCATGGCGTAATGCTTGAGAATTGTTTACTCATCAGTTGACTTGCCGGGACTTGCTTTCTCAACTCAACTGTTTGACAATTGATTTGGTTAGAAAAGTCCAACCCGCTTTCCTTTTACTAGAAATAGAACACATTCTGAAATCACAGCGATTTAATGTTTAACAATGCCGTCGAAATTAGAACGGTAAATATTTCAATTGTAAATCGTCGTTTCGATGACATCACTGATTTCTGAAAACCGGAAGTAAACTAGGTACGGTGTTGGCCGCAGCAAAATCGATTCCCGGGGCAGGTGACACGACAGCAAAAAAAAAGGGTATTTTAAGAACTGACTCGTCGCGAGCGACGAGCCAGTTAATTACTCGCCCGATTACTCCCTGATTTGTACTCCACTCAATCCAATTACTACACAGGCAGCCCAAGCTCACGTCACGAGAAAGCGAAGGATTAATTATTAGCGGTGTGTGAGACGGGACGTGACCCTTCGATGAAAGCGGTATTGGGTTACAAGGCGGCCGTTTTAAAAATTTAAGACTTTGTATGGGGAAAAAATAACGTAAATTTTAAACGCTTAATAAAGTGAAATTTAGGCATTAATTCAATAAACTAATTTTATTGAACTCACCTCTGGTGCATTCTTTTGTCATTTGGGGTATTTCAAGCCGTTTTGGGTTGTTTTGTCACCACTGTTATTCCCCGTTTTGCGACCGACTTCTACTCGGCGGCGGTTTGCGTCCCAAAAATCCATCCGATCAGCGATTTTTCCAGCCATAGTTAAAGCACTATGTCCCTTCCACCATAAAACATGTCTGGTTTCCGAAAATAATCGCACATTACGCTGAAAATTAGAATTTTCGCCCACCGATTCCAAGATCGTTTCTTTCGGCGCGAGCTGGTGATTCTGAAAGTCGACATGGCTGTCGGAGAGACTTGGGTCCGAGGTCAAATTCCTCTCTCTCCCAGTATGTTCAGTCCGAAACAAAGGAGCTATCGGATATGCTTTAGTGGGGATGGGGTAAGGACTGAACATAAATCACCTCAACCACCCTGGAGAGAGAGGAATTTGACCTCGGACCCAAGTTTCTCCGACGGCCGTGTCGACTTTCTAAATCACCAGCTCGCGCCAAAAGAAGCGATCTTGGAATTGGTGGCCGAAAATGCTCATTATCAGCGTAATGTGCCATGACTTTCGGAAAAACACACATGTTTTATGGTGGAAGGGGTATAGTGCTTTAACTTTGGCTGGAAAAATTGCCGATCGGATGGATTTTTGGGACGAAAACCGCCCTCGAGTGGAAGTCGGTCAAACCGAGTGTTCTGCCTTGACTCCGTCTTATGAGGGGAATAACCGTGGTGACAAAACCCAAAACGGCTTGAAATACCCCAAATGACAAAAGAATACACCAGAGGTGAGTTCAATAGAATCAGTTTATTGAATTAATGCCTAAATTTCGCTTTATTAAGTGTTAGAAATTTACGTTATTTTTCCCCATACAAAGTCTTAAATTTTAAAACGGCCGCCTTGTAACCCAATACCACTTTCATTTCACACACCGCCAATAATTAATCCTTGGGCGCTTTCCATTCGACCAAAAATTCAGGTTTGAAATTCCGGGTATTCCGTGTGGCGAATGGAACAGCATTTTCCGGTTGGTTGTTCCAGGCCGTCACGTTCCAAGTTTCGCGCAAAAATACAAAATAAACCAAAGCAAAACAAATGGTGGACTCGTTGCCTCTTTTACTTGCTCTGACGTTGTTCGATGACTCTGAAGTTAAAACGAACGATATTTTAAGCGAAAACGATGATATTATTTTTTTCAGTGCAGCTAGCTGTTACATGCGAAGGAATTTTTCAAAATCGAGTCGGCGACTACTTTGTGCACGCGACTTATTACATTCGTTTAATACATAAGCTTAAAAGCATTTCTGTGCTACTTACCAGGTCCTAGCTGTGGCCATTTCTGCTGTTGTACTAGCTATGTTACGTGAGCTATCATGCTCGAGTAACAGCTGTAAGCTTTCGGTGAAAAACAAACACGCCGTGCACTGATATTAAGACGCCATCTTGTTGACTATGCGGACGCGTTCGATTCCGGCTCGGAGAAACTGGGCCGAGCAGGAATGGTCGAATGGAACGGTATTTTCCGGTTGTTCCAATTTTCCGGAATTTTAGGACAACCTGGCGAGGTTGTCCCAAAATTCCGGAATTTTATTCCGGGAAATTTCCGTTCCATTCGCTTTCCAACCCGGAATTTCCGGAATTTTTGGTTGAATGGAAAGCGCCCCTTCGCTTTCTCGTGACGTGCTTAGGCTGCCTGTGATTACTATTACATATTTGGAGACATTTGGCGATAAAACATGAAAATTAAACAAACACGATTTCGTTATTTCGACGGGACGGCGGTCCCTTTAAGAAAGCGTTATTTGGAAATAGTATTTACTTGTTGAGGAGAACTACCAACTCGTAATCTGACGATTTCATCGTTTATCATTCTTAAAATATTACGTAGTTGGAACCTACGCATATAATTTACTTAAAACTTGTTTACGAGAAAACTCTATCTTTTTAAAAGACAGCCATTGTGAGAATAACAACAGATCTGCTTGATTTAATGATCGATAGAACTTTCGCTTCAGAATTATGATAGAACTTTTGTGGGAAGCGTGAACTTGTACTAGCTAAGCGTGGCTTGTACTTAAAGTTAATTAATAACCAACATTTAATCGTTCGGAAAAGTAGTCAAAATCAGCGTTGTTTTGGCCAGTGAAAAAGATGAGACGGCTGAATAAGTTCCAGTTCACGATGCTACTAATTTCAGGAAGAGCGCCAACCAAAGGTTGACCTTTGTTTTCTTACTATTTCCAGAACACCTCCGCTTTCAATTTGAATATACGGAAAATTTAATCTTTGGAACTTTCCATAAATCTGGAGCGCTATTAGCCATGCAAATTTCTTTATACCTTGTTACTCATACGCTATTATTTTTACAAAAGGAAAGGAAACTTCAGGGTGACTCATTACTTTTTCAAGATGTTATTTTTCAAGATGTTAAAATGCTCCTTAGAATGAATGTAAGCTATAAGTTGCTAGCAACAATACATATGTTGCTGGATTACCGATTACGTAATTAATAAGTTTAATTTAGTACTTTATCATTTTATACAAGGACTCTATATAACTCGAAAATGTTAACTTAAGAATATTTCTCTAAAAAAAGCAATTGTACACTCTTTTATGGATAACTAAAGTTTAAAATGCCAAAAATAAAAAGGGTAAAAAAAAGCTGTACAGGTGGGGAATCGAACCCCGGTCTCCCGCGTGGCAGGCGAGAATTCTACCACTGAACCCCATGGCCCGCTTGTTCGAAATCCGGTTTAAAACGTTAACCCGAGAATCAAAACTTAACCGAGGATTTGATTTCTCTTCAGTAGAAGTGTTTCAAAAGCTAATAGCCCAATTTCGATACATTAAAATTCAACCTGAAACAAAAGACATCACTATGAGGCTCAGGGGAATGATAATAGGGATTTATGTGATTTATTCCCCTAAGCCTCGTAGTGATGTTTTTTGTTTCAAGTCGGGCTATTATAAGTCAGAAAAATAACCGCGCATTGAACAACCCGGCCCAGTACTTCAGATAGCATATTCCAAAAATAGTATTTATTATTTTAGGATAACTATCAACTCGTAATCTGACGATTTTTGTGAAGCCAGCAGAACCAAAAAAATATAAAATGAACAGCAGATTTTCTCGCTTTCCCTCGTTGAATTTTTACCAAATCTTCTCAAAACTTGAGATACAAACGGTGCAAACTTTCATATATTATTTTATATTGTTTTATTCAAGGACTCTATATCACTCGAAAATGTTAGCTTAAGAATATTTCTGTCAAAAAAGCAATTGTGCACCCTTTTAAATGAATAACTAAAGTTAAAAATGCCAAAAACTAAAAAAAAAGGTAAAAAATGTTGCACTGGCGGGGAATCGAACCCCGGTCTCCCGCGTGGCAGGCGAGAATTCTACCACTGAACCACCAGTGCTTAAGATAACAAAAAGTTGTTAAATCAACACCAGACTTTCTCGCTTATCCTTCGGTGAATTTTTTCCAAAACTTCGCAAACTTGAGATACAATGGTGCAAACTTTGACATATTAGTGCTGTTCGAAATTAATCGGTTAAAAAAATATATTCCTTTACTGTACGATCAGCCTTTCATTTCACTTGTCTCGTTATCATGGCAACCAATGATTGAGTTGTTGGGCTTGTTGTTCAAGGCTCGGAAACCTCTCAACGGATTTTCTTGCTTTTTACACGGTAAATATTCACGATTTTTGGGGAAACAGAAGAAACATTCAGTAAGTCTAATCTAACAAAGCCACAAAAAAATCGGTACATAATTTTCGGCAATTTACTCACTTTTTCGTTTTTTACGTTTATTGGGTTAGTGTATGTATAAAAATTGTTGCCTTTTCTATGTGATGGAGAACAAAGAAAATCCTGAACCACCAGTGCTTAAGACAGCGTTTTGTGGAAATAGTATTTTATTTCTTGTGGAAAACTACCAACACGTAATCTGATGATTCTTGTGACGCCAGCAGAGCCAAAAAATGTAAAATGAACAGCAGATTTTCTCGCTTTTCCTGCGGTGAATTGTTCAGTTTGTATCAAATCTTCACAAAACTTGAGATACAAATGGCACAAACTTTCATATATTATCATCGCCAGAAATCAGGGACATTGGAACAGCGAATTTTCGTGCGTCTTACACTGCGATGTCGCTTCATTGGTATACACCGCTGTTCCACCCTACGGGCTCAAATTCGTTTGGTGCGGCTTCGGTGCGACAAAAATTGTTGTGTTAAATAAAGCGTATTCAGGCGCATATAGAAACCACTGACCGAAATAATTCGCTCGCAGTTGAAAACAACAAGACTTTAGCTTTTGAATGAGGGATTTGCAGCAAAATTTGGAGCATTCTGTGCCCAAATATCGCAGCTCGAAGATAGCGAACTTAAAGACTTTAGCGTAAACTGTTGGTGGAAATGATTTTTACAGCTCTGAACGATTTTTGAAAGCAAAAAGCAGGGCGAAGGAACCATCGTAGAAAGTGAGAATGCGATGATCGTCAGTTCAGTCGGTGCTTCTTCTCAGACGATTGCGGCAAGTTGGCTACCCCCATCACTTTACGAACTATGGTGCCTCGAAATCCCGTTTTGAGTGAAAATCGGCATTAATGGCTTCTAAAATAGAGAGCATTGTATGAGCGAAGCTTCGGAAATATGTTTTGTTGAAAAGCAGGGCCAGTAACAATTGTGGGGAAAATCAAGCTTACAAAAACACTTGAAAAGATGTTCATAAATTTACCCGGAATGCGGCAAATATTCCAGGTAAGCTAAAAGCCAGCCAATTTGATTTTGTTTTATTTCTGCCATACAAAGCCTTCTAGTGTTTGGCGGCCATATTGCCACTGAAACTCGCGCACGCGCGGTGAACATGTCCGCTATTTCTGGCGATGTTTATATTATTTTATTCAAGGATCTACATAACTCAAAAATGTTAGCTTTAGAATATTTCTGAAAAAAAAGAACAATTGTAAACTCTTTCAGTATGGGTAAATGAAGTTTGAAATGCCGAAAAAAAAGGGTTAAAAATGTTGCACTGGCGGGGAATCGAACCCCGGTCTCCCGCGTGGCAGGCGAGAATTCTACCACTGAACCACCAGTGCTCAAGATAGTGTTTTTCGGAAATAGTACTTATTTTTTTGAAGAGAACTATCAACTCGTAATCTGACGATTCTTGTGACGCCAGCAGAGCCAAAAAATCTAAAATGAACATCAGATTTTCTCGCTTTTCCCTCGGTGAATTTTTACCAAATCTTCACAAAACTTGAGATACAAACGGCGCAAACTTTCATATATTATTTTTTATTTAGCAAAAAACTAATTAGCCGCGAATAAAAAAGCATCGACAATTTTCTCGAGCAAGCTTACATGCTTATTGTTTTCCTATTTTGCTTTTAGGCTGTAAGTTATAAAAACTCGAGTAACTCGGCAAATTCGTTTTACTCGCTAGCAATTTAATTCAGCATTGACAAAAAAGTACCTTTCTTCGTAAGAAAACGTCTCTAAGAAAAACATACAGCTGCAAAACAACTTGAAACGGCTTCCATCGGCAAACTGTATCATACAAGCTAGCTTAGTTTGATCAAGTTCTTGTTTACAGTGTCGTTATAAACTTAAGTTCAGAGTTATCGTTTGTGGCAGTGGCTCTAATAAGAACAAACTTGAAGCTATGAAATAACGCTAAAAGTGTACTTTAATTTTTCAGTGAAATTTTTGTCCTTGCAGTAGATTCCATGAAAACGATTTTTGCGTATTCACAAATACGCTCTTGCTGCAGCTCACGTCAAAAATCGTCGTTGCGAATCGTCCCGTGTAACATCATCTTAAGAGGTTCTGAGACTGGGGTCTAAAACATCAGTAGGAATGATGAAAATGATGTAACATAAAAGAAAATGTAAAAAAGTAAAGAGAAAGATGCACTGGCGGGGAATCGAACCCCGGTCTCCTGCGTGGCAGGCGAGAATTCTACCACTGAACCACCAGTGCTTAAGATAGGTTTTTTATGATAATAAAATAGAAGGGATAGTATTTATTTCTTGAGGAGAACTATCAACTCGTAATCTGACAAAAAATGTAAATGAACAGCAGATTTTCTCGCTTTTCCTTGGTTGAATTTTTAACAAATCTTCGCAAAACTTGAGATACAAACGGCGAAAACTTTCATATATTGTTTTATATTATTATTTTATTCAACTCCTGATATAACTCGAAAATGTTAGCTTAAGAATATCTCTTTATATTTTTTTATTCAAGGACTCTATATAACTCGAAAATGTTAGCTTAAGAATATCTCTTTAAAAGAAAGCAATTGTACACTCTTTTATGGGTACATGAAGTTTGAAATGCCAAAAATCAAAAGGGTATAAAATGTTGCACTGGCGGGGAATCGAACCCCGGTCTCCCGCGTGGCAGGCGAGAATTCTACCACTGAACCACCAGTGCTTAAGATAGCGTTTTACGAAAATACTATTTATTTTTTGAGGATAACTATTAACTCGTAATCTGACGATTTTTGTGACGTCAAAAAAGCCAAAAAATGTCAAATCAACAGCATATTTTCTCGCTTTTCCATCGGTGAATTTTTCCAAAACTTTGCAAACTTGAGATACAAACGGCGTAAACTTTGACATATTCCTTTTAGGATAACATCTGTCGGAATAACTTACTTTTAATTGAAACTACAATACGAAATTGCGTGCATGGTATTAAATGACTCTACCTTTTTGGCCGAAAATTTCGTTCACCGAAGAAAACTCGAAATATTACATAATTCATGTCAATATTTCAAACGCTTCGCC
Organism: Cladopsammia gracilis; assembly: GCA_022457155.1. Lineage (NCBI taxonomy): Eukaryota > Metazoa > Cnidaria > Anthozoa > Scleractinia > Dendrophylliidae > Cladopsammia > Cladopsammia gracilis. The sequence continues at coordinate 2,520,086 of JAJGOT010000020.1, forward strand.
ATTCTATAGGTGTTATGTTTTCATGGTAACGGCCTCTTAACAAAAAAGTGACAACTGGCATTTTCATTGGTAAATCGCGTGATCCAAAATTGCAAGGCAAGAAAAATAGGCTTTATTTTGTAACTCATGATATTCAGTTGAAGTACTTTTAATTTGTTAACTGATCAGACCCTAGGGAAGACCCTAGGGAAGACCCTAGGGAAGACTCTAGGGAAGAACTTCAGTCAAATTTTCTTACTCTTTGCATTAAATCAAGTACCAAATCGTCGCCAAATCAAAAAACAAACTAAAACCTTAAACCTGTGAGACAGCTTCATGCACAGGGGACGTTGGTTACGTTGGAAGCGTAGGGGACTTAGTCCCCGGTGAAGTAGTACAACCTTTTCAGAGGGGGATCCTGGGGGGGGGGGGGTGCAGTTACAGGCACATAGTCAATTGGCGTAAAACTGAATGCTGTTGTGGTATCCATTCAAGTCTGGCAAAATAATTGGAAATAGAAACCTGCGCATGCGCTTAGTCGTTAACCCATTTGAGTGGATATTCTCCGTTTACAATAACCAGTACGACTACTTTGCGAATGAAATACAACTGTTGCTTATCAAAAAATGCCCGAGAAACTGATTTGGAAATCAAAATTGCAAAAAAATACACAAAAATATTTTCATAAGGCCCTAAGAACTATAAACAGCTATAAAATGCAAGTCTTGTTTTGTTTACATAAAATCGCTTTTCAACCTATGTAATGAATGAACAAACAATTAAAAATGGACAACACAATCTTCTTCGAAGAAGAAAGAAGCCAGATTCACCACTTAGTCAAATCTAGTCCGTTGCCGCGAGTTATTAAAGCGTCGTGATTGAAGGTAATGTTACACACGACGATTCGCAACGACGATTTTTAACGCAACATGGGTGGGCGGACGATTTTCTTCGCAATTTCTGCGTTGCGAAGTTTTTGAATCAGCTTCAAAAACTTGCAACTTAAAAACACGAATGCAACATGTAACATACTTGTCGTTAATTTCGTTCCGCTAAAAATCGTCGTTGCGAATCGTCCCATGTAACATCACCTTTACGAGAGGTTCTGAGACTGGGGTCTAAAACATCAGTAGGAATGATGAAAAAGATGTAACATAAAATAAAATGTAAAAAAACGTAAAAAGCAACATGCACTGGCGCGGAATAGAACCCCATGGTTACCCGTGTGGCAGGCGAGAATTCTACCACTGAACCACCAGTGCTTAAGACAGCGTTTTCGGGAAATAGTATTTTATTTCTTGAGGAAAACTACCAACACTTAATCTGACGATTCTTGTGACGCCAGCAGAACCAAAAAATGTAAAATGAATAGCATTTTTTCTCGCTTTTGCTTCGGTGAGTTGTTACCAAACCTTCACAAACCTTGAGATACAAATGGCGCAAACTTTCATATATCATTTCATATTATTTTATTCAAGGACTCTACATAACTCGAAAATGTTTTTTTTTTTTTTTTGTAGATGCATGTTTATTTACATTTACTCCTTATAGATACAAACAGTACAAACTAACTTACACTACAAATAACAAAACAAAAGTTAGTTATTGACAGTACAGACTTACGTTACTTTGTAAAACTAATAATACTAGCAATACAACGCTAACAGTACAAATAATAGAAACAATACTTAGACAACCTTGTAAAACTAATAATACTAGCAATACGACACTAACAGTTCGAAATATTTGTCCTGCTTTATAACATATAGAAACTCGAAAATGTTAGCGTTAGAATATTTCTGTAAAAAAGAACAATTGTAAACTCTTTCAGTATGGGTAAAAAAGAGGGTAAAAAATGTTGCACTGGCGAGGAATCGAACACCGGTCTCCCGAGTGGTAGGCGAGAATTCTACCACTGAACCACCAGTGCTTAAGGCCCGGTTCAAACGTCGAACTTCACATGTGCCGAATCTAATGCAAATGAGAAAAATCTATTGTTCTTGCTCGTTTGCATTAGATTCGGCACATGTGAAGTTCGACGTTTGAACCGGGCCTAAGATAGCGTTTTTCGGAAATAGTACTTATTTTTTGAAGAGAACTATCAACTCGTATTCTGACGATTCTTGTGACGCCAGCAGAGCCAAACGGCGCAAACTTTCATATAATATATATAGATAGGTTTAGCCTAACAGCGTCGCTCCCTAAACAAGCTTAACTAAGGTGAGGGGGGTCGGAAGCACAAGAATTAAGATTGACGACCGGGCTATTTTTCAATTTTAGCATTTCTTAAAAACAGTATTAAGCGACCGTCTGCACAGTACATTTAGACCATACAAAAAATCACAGAAACAACTTTTTCTCCGTCTACAATAACTAGTACGACTACTTTCCGAATAAAATACGGTTCTTGCTTGTCAAAAATTGCCCGAGAAACTGATTTGGAAATCAAAATTGCAAAAAATACACAAACATAAGCTTGTTTGCATAAGGCGACGCGAGTGTAGACAGAACTATAAAATCGCTTTTCAATCTATGTAATGAATGAACAAACACATAAAAATGGACGACACAATCTTCTTTCGAAAAATTTTATTCAAATCTCCATTAGTTTATGTTTAAAAGCAAAACGCGTACCATTTATAGCACATCGAGTTCGCCGAGCTGCCTTGGGTGAAATTCAAGAACCGATACAATTGAATTTAAGCACGTTTTCAAAACAATTCTCCAAACTATACAAGAGCACAGAGAAAAAGTCAATCACAGATTGATAACAACATAAATTCCCATCGAAAAATGTAATCTGTTTTACCTTTTTACCTCACTTGCTTGGAAATTTTTTAATAAATCTCCGCTTCTAGTGGTTGAAATCCGTAATGAAAACAAACATCTCGGATGTTGTGTGGCGTCATACGCGCATGTTTTGGGACGTCACACGCGCCCGCGAGCTAGCCGTGCCCAACGCGGACCGCGAACCGCACACGCACACGCACGCGCCCGCGAAACATTCCGCTAGCCATGACCATGAAAAATGACGGGCATAGGTTCTAGGTTCTATGAGTATGGGGCTCGATCCGTGCGGGCCTTCGGCCCCAGAGCTCCGCTATTATTAAATTTCATATTATTTTATTCAAGGACTCTACAAAACTCGAAAATGTTAGCGTTAGAGTATTTCTGTAAAAAAGAACAATAGCCCTTATCGTAGATGAGTACGCCACGCCAACATATCAGCGGTTTCTCGCTTACTTGACCCTATAGTCTCGTTTTGATGTTTACGTTCATCGTCGTCATTCAAAACGAGACTATAGGGTCAAGAAAGCGAGAAACCGCTGATATCTTGGCGTGGCGTACTCATCTACGATAAGGGCCATTGTAAACTCTTTCAGTATGGGTAAATGAAGTTGAAATGCCAAAAAATGGGTAAAAAATGTTGCACAGGCGGGGAATCGAACCCCGGTCTCCCGCGTGGCAGGGGAGAATTCTACCACTGAACCCCCAGTGCTTAAGATAGCGTTTTACGGAAATAGTACTTATTTTTTTAAGAGAACTATTAACTCATAATCTGACGATTCTTGCGACGCCAACAGAGCCAAACGGTGCAAACTTTCATATATTATTAAATTTTATATTGTTTTATTCAAGGACTCTACATAACTCCAAAATGTTAGCGTTAGAGTATTTCTGTAAAAAAGAACAATGGCAAACTCTTTCAGTATGGGTAAATGAAGTTGAAATGCCAAAAAAATGGGTAAAAAATGTTGCACTGGCGGGGAATCGAACCCCGGTCTCCCGCGTGGCAGGCGAGAATTCTACCACTGAACCACCAGTGCTTAAGATAGCGTTTTTCGGAAATAGTATTTATTTTTCGACGAGAACTATCAACTCGTAATCTGACGATTCTTGTGACGCCAGCAGAGCCAAGCAATGTAAAATTAAAAATGAACAGCAGATTTTCTCGCTTTTCCTTCGTTGATTTTTTTCCAAATGTTCGCAAAACTTGAGATACAAACGGCGTAAACTTTCAAATATTTTTTTATATTATTTTATTCAAGGACTCTACATAACTCGAAAATGTTTCCTTTAGAATATTTCTGTAAAAAGGAACAATTGTAAACTCTTTCAGTATGGGTAGAAAAGAGGGTAAAAAAAAATGTTGCACTGGCGGGGAATCGAACCCCGGTCTCCCGCGTGGCAGGCGAGAATTCTACCACTGAACCACCAGTGCTGAAGATAGTATATTCCTGAAATAGTATTTATTTGTTGAGGAGAACTATCAACTCAGAGCAAAGCCAAAAACATGTAAAATGAACAGCAGATTTTCTCGCTTTTCCTTCGTTGAATTTTTTTCAAATGTTCGCAAAACTTGAGATACAAACGGCGTAAACTTTCATATATTATTTTATATTAAAATGCCAAAACAAAAAGGGTAAAAAAATCTAATGTTGCACTGGCGGGGAATCGAACCCCGGTCTCCCGCGTAGCAGGCGAGAATTCTACCACTGAACCATCAGTGCTAAAGATAAAGTTTTCCGGAAATAGTATTTACTTCTTGAGTAGAACTACCAACTCGTAATCTAACGATTTTATCATTTATCGTTCGAAAAAGAAGTCAAAATTAGCATAGTTTTAATAAAAATTTATGGCAGCTAAATTAGAATGAATTCCTGTTCTCGATACTACTAATTCCGGGTGTAGCGCCAACCAAAGATACCTATACCCGGACCTATGTCACTCAATCTCGGGGCCCGCGCTCTTAACGTTGTTGAGTAAAATCTCAGCTGATCAAAACAGTGGTAACCATAGTTGAGTTTTCTTAGAAACCAAGTTGAGGTCAAATTGTTTCTATAACTGCTGTTGTTGAACTAGATAGCTATCAAAACAAACACAAAATCAAACTATTCGCCTTGTAAATTTAACACAATTTGCGATCTTGAAGATGCCCAATTTAGGTTTTAATACCAATTTCTTTACTCTAAATCGTGCATAGCGAAAACGAAAACGAAAATCTACAGACAGCTTTTCGACTAGATGATAATATTTTAATAAACCTGGTGAAGGCTTAATTAACAAGTTACATGAGAAGCTTCTTACTGGTCCAAAACGTTGGAATACGTTCCAATGTAACATACAAAATTGTCAAGACTCTTTAAATCAACTTTCAAGACATGTAAGGAACTTAAATTGAAATAATTCAGCTGTACTTTCATACACCGTACAACTGTTACAAGGAAAGAACTTTAGAAATTTAGATTTAAGATAAAACTTGATGGTAATTGTGTATATTGAAGGAGCCGGATTCTATTGGCCACACGTTTTTAGCTAAGCGTTATTAGCCAATCTACTTTACTTCACGGTGACTCATTACTTCTTCGAGATTTTAAAAGGCAAAACAATTTAAAACACTCCTTTGAGAATGCTGAGGATGGTTCTTAATGTCTCTTGGGAAGATCACGTCAAAAATGTCGACCTCTATGACACGCTTCCAAATCAGAGCCAGAAGAATGGGCCTCGCTGGTCACTGTGTCCGTCACCCTGAGCTGGTTGCATCAGATCTCATCCTTTGGGAACCAAAACACGGTACAAGCAGTAAGAGAAGACCAGCAAGCACTTACATAGACACCCTTAGAAGAGATATTGGACTCAGTAAAACTGGCGAGATTCGCGCCCTTATGAACAACAGTGACCTGTGGAGAGCAGCCATCCGTGATTCCCGAGTTGGTGTTGGCTAATACCCTTGTCTTTAGTAGTAGTAGTAGTAGTAGTAGTAGTAGTAGTAGTAGTAGTAGTAGTAGTAGTAGTAGTAGTAGTAGTAGTAGTAGTAGTAGTAGAAATATCGTTAGCCATATTTTAAAGTTGTTAGCGCCTCTGATACTGGATAACCGATCAGTTAATAAACACTTAATGACTGGTCCCGAGGAAAACAGTGGATTTTGTTTCACGAGAGTCTCGATATTGCCCGAGACGATTTGTTATATAGAAACACAAAAAAAACACATCACAGTTTGAAAAACGCGCCGAGCACTCGAGGTAAACATCAATCGCATCATAATCATGCCACTTTTTGTCACGGTCTGATCACGTGCGCTAGCGGGCAACAGTGCAATGTTACCCTCTGACGTCAAAATTGTTGCCCGCTTTCGCAAATGTTGCCCGCTTAGGACAATTGGCGGGAAACAGTTTGTTTGTTAGATGTCATGTAACCATAAATCAACCAATCAACGCGCCTGTTGTATTGAGAAAAACTCCAGCTTAACAATTAAGTGTTTTTTTTTTTTATACAAGATCTCTGTATACTTCGCAAATGTTAACTTTAAAATATTAAAAGGAGGGTTTCACGGTTCGATGCATGTGCAAGCTATGACGTAACCCATTTAATTTCATTGTTTAGACCAAGCGGAAGCGAGTAGATAACTCTGGCGGGAAATTTGCCCGTGAAAATGTCAAGGTTAGTCAGCTGATTGAATGGATGATTATGCATACCCATGTGCGCCATGAAAGCCACCAGAGCGTAGAATAAATCCTTAGTGTCAAAGGTTTTATTCAGTGTTGACTTTGTCGCTGTTATTCGTTGAAATGTTCTGTAAATTTTGGTCATTCTTCGCTTTGTTTGGACTAATTTTTGTGTGTGATTATTAAAGTAAATGTGAGTGGTTTTTTAACCGATAAAATTGGTAAGAAAGCGAATAAAGCATTTTAACCTGTGCACATGCGCCGAACCGTGAAACCATCGCTTTAAACACTTTTATGGGTAAATGTTTGAAATGCAAACAAAAAAAAAACAGATAAAAAACAAAATGCACTGGCGGGGAATCGAACCCCGGTCTCCCGCGTGGCAGGCGAGAAGTCTACCACTGAACCACCAGTGCTTAAGATAGTGTTTTTTGCAAAAAGTATTTATTTGTTGAAAAATACCAACTCGTAATCTGACGATTTTGTGACGTCAGCAAAGCCAAAAAAAAATAACAACAAATTTATATCTAGAGTAAAACGAAGACTGTTTTTTGACTTAGTTTCCTGTTTGTTCGCAAGGTTTCTTGGGATGCCTGTTACCTTTCCCCAGTCCTTTCCTGGGAAACTTCAAAGATTTGTTGTTGGGGTTATCCGTGTAATTCTACTTCATATTTATACTTAGACGAATTATCCATCCAACGGGAAATTAGTTCGTTTCTAATATATATTCGGCCAATAATTGAATTTGTAGTAGAACCGCCTTCTTTCTTTCAAATGACCTTTGACATCATATATCGATGTTTGCCAAACTTAGTAACCTTGTTTTTCAGAACGTGATCTTTGCAAACCAAATCCGTGTCAGTTTGGTAACAAATGCCACCAAACAGGAATTGACAGTTATCAGTGCGTGAAGAACCTCTGTAATCCCAGTCCCTGTATGCACAATGGCCGGTGCATCGAGATTAACGATGAAGACTACACGTGCGCATGTGCACATGGATATACCGGAAAGAACTGCAATGGTAAGTGCTAAAACACACAAAATATTCTAACTAGCGTTTACACTGAAGAAAAAGGAAATGTTTTTCAAGAAAATGAGAGTTCCAGAGCAGAATTCTGCTGTTGCTTGGTCTTGCTTCAATCATCGTTGTCGGTAGATTGCAAAGAATTGAACTAGATACTTTGCAAATACATAGTAAACGGAAAGGAATGACTGAAAAACATGTAAACACGTGGCAAAAAAAGAATGATTACAAATTAAGCAAGCCCGAGTTAACGAGTTTTCTGCCACACTTTAAAAGCAAGACCCACAAATGAAAGAGAACGTCAACTCCTTGGGCAGCCTATTTGTTAAGTTGACCACATAAATAGGCCGTCCTTGCCATGGACTTGGACAAACATAACCTTATAACTCTGTCTCAAAACATTCCTTGCAATATCTAGGCCTACACGCTGGCTGTATTTTCTTTAGTCAAATTAAAAAAGCATGCATACCAATAATTTATCCCAAACAAACTTTCTAACAAGTAATGTATATGCGATATACCAGGCTTCCATAAGGCTCTAGAGCTCCGACCTAACCAATACAGCTGAGTTTTATCGCATTACTCGAGGGAAGAAATGTTTGTGTAGGCGTCAACCAAACTAAATCGCCGATCTCCATCCAGACTTTTGGTTCTGGGTTAGGGATTCCTCGCTTTACAACAGCAATTTCAGTACTAAATGAGACTTCGGAGTGATAAATGGACTCCTTGCTGCACAGCAAATACTTTCGGACCCCAGAGCTCCAATAAAATTCCCTTTGGTATCCCGACACGTTATGTCCAGACACTGACTAACAAAGGTCCTCAATTATGTTATAAAGAACTCGACTTGTGTCACCCAAACCCATGCCTGAACGGAGGCATGTGTTCACGAACAAAGAATGGAGGATACAAATGCGACTGTACGCCGGGATACGACGGAATAAACTGTTCAGGTGAAGACAAACAACACATTATTATACATTGGTGTCACTAGCTCGATTTTGATTGGCTATAAGCACGCAGCTAATTATTGCTTGCTGTTTCTGTTACGTTATACCTACAGGCAATGACTTTGTGTTATCCGCCTCAGCCTTCGGCTTCGGCAGATAACACAAACTTTGGCCTTGATAATTATCGCTATCATGCGAAAGCCAAGCAAGACCAATCATCCAATAATAGTTAATTGTATAACGTTAACTAAAACTTTGTCAAGTTAAAGAAAACCCTCTTGCTCGGAATGCGAGGACGTACGCAATGCAATACTAAGGAACCAAGATAACAATGAATTGAATTACACTTTAGGTCATCTATTGGATGTGTCGTGGATTCCTAGTATGACTTCTAAAGTTATAGAAGCACACAACTATACTATCCTGCGGAATTATACAGGCCACTGCAGGGCAACCTATAGATATCGTTTAGTTTTGAAAGTGGGAGGTTCTGGGACTGGTGATTAACAAATCAGTTGGACTGATGAAAAATATGTAAAATAAAAGAAAATGTAGAAAAAAATAAAAAGCGACATGCACTGGCCGGGAATCGAACCCGGGTCTCCCGCGTGGCAGGCGAGAATTCTACCACTGAACCACCAGTGCTTACGATAGCAAATATTTCAAATGGTATATATTTGTCGAGGAGAACTTCCAACTCATAATCTAAACTGATCGATGCTAAAGGTGGCTCCCTATAGTTTTGTAGCCGCGTGCGCTGATAAACGCCAGTTTTAGTAAACTTGCATTCGCTGCTGGCACAAAAATGTAGCTTTTTCCCATTTTTGCTACAAATAAAACATAACTTAACATCAACTAAAACTTTGTCACGGCAACTATACTTGAAAGATAGCTACTGTACTGTAGATGAATTTAATAAAAGACTGTGTATGTTTTTTTTTTTTTGAAAATTGTAAGTTTAGGTAAGTGCATGAAGAGGTTATATGAAATGTTTGATGTTGTTTATGCTGTTATCTGGCACCATTTTTTTCCTTTTGGTTTGTTTGTTTATTGCCATAGCGGATTATTTGAAACACGAAATTTGAATATTATTTTATAGGCAGTAACACTTGCACTTATAACGTTACTGTTAACTAAAGTGTGGAAAAAGTCCATTGTTATCACTATTAACTAAAACTGAAAAGCAAGCAGTTTTTAATTTGTTTTTCTTCAAAACAAGAATTCGAGAAGCAAGCAAACGCTGATGGACGTCACAAAGTTCCCGAGTTTCACAGCACTGTCCTACCAAACAACTTGAAAGACGCCACTCCGACACATCCCACTACAGAGGTGGCCTTGCATGGTAAGAACACAACATATGTACCAATTGGTCGAAGGTCATGTATTTTTTATTCACATTACAAAAACGTTTGACCATTAGTTTTATCAAACGATCGGACGAAGGAAAACGGTTACAAAGGTAAGGACGTTAGACTGGGTCAAGCCCAAATCATACCGTCCAGAAGGACGTTGGGCACCTTATTGAGACTTATATAACGGAGTAAGTGGTTAGCTTTCAGTTGAGGTTGGGGTTAGCAGTTTATATAGTTAAATTTAGTACTAAGCAACCCGAGTGGTACGGTAGGCTATGTAAGCCTAAGCCTAGTTGAGGTCACAGGTTCAATCCTGAGTGGGGATTTTAGATTTCCTTTTTTACACTTAAAACTTTATTGAAAATAAAATTCCAAGTGTCGACATTAAGTTATATAAGACTCAATAAGGTGTCCGACGTCCTTTTGGACGGTATGATTTAGGCACAACCGTTTGACTGGCCTTGGTACCAGGTGTCCAGTCTATAATGTCCTCAACTTTAAAGGGATGGTTTCACGGTTCGGCGCATGTGCACAGATTAAAATGCTTTATTCGCTTTCTTACCAATTTTATCGATTAAGAAACCACTCATATTTACTTCACATACTATAATTAGTCCAAACAAAGCGAAGGATGACCAAAATTTATAGTACATTTCAACGAATAACACCGACAAAGTCAACACTGAATAAATCCTTTGACCCGAAGGATTTATTCCACGCCGACTGACCGCGACATTTTCACGGGCAAATCTCCCGCTGGCGTTATCTTCTCGCTTCCGATTGGTCTAAACAAAGAAATTAAATGGTTTAATTCATAGCTCGCACATGCGCCAAATCGTGAAACCCTCCCTTTAACTTAAGGAAACAACATAGTGAATACATCACATCGACACCCATTGTATGTATGACAACATTAGTCTGTATAAAATGCGTCGCCACATAAAAGCAGATACATTTGGGAAGACTTTAGATAACAACGGTCTGGACCACCTCGGACACTTATGAGAATTATATAACGTAATGTCGACACTTAGAATTTTATTTTCAATAAATTTTTAAGTGTAAAAAAGAAAATCTAAAATCCCCGCTCAGAATTGAACCTGTGATCTCAGCTTGGCTTAGGCTTACATAGCCTACCGTACCAGAGTACCACCTAGCTTCTCGGGTTGTTTAGGCCTAAATTTAACTATATAAACTGCTACCCCCAACCTCAACTGAAAGCTAACCAGTTACTTCGTTATATAAGTCTCAATAAGGCGTCCGAGGTGGTCCAGGCTGTTGTTATCTAAGGTCTTCCATACATTTCATTGAAAAAACGTTGTCAGGTAAAATGTATAAACCATGAACGATATGACCGAAAGGTTTTCTGGGATGTGGGAAAAAATAATTGTGTTCTCAGAAACATTACACATTGTTATAACACAATATGTTCCAACTCATACTCTGAATAATTTAGGAAGGAATAGACCTGAAATAATGATAAACAAGTTCCCAGCATCCCACTTTGTCGTTTTATTTATGGTTTATGCTGTTTTTTCCCGATAACGTTTCTTCGATTAGGTTTATCTTATTTAAATTCATGCATGACTAGTTATAGTTTTCAAGAGTCGAACTCTTAACCTTTTGTTTCAATTTGTTTTCAATTCAAATCTGTCATTTTCTCACAATAAATGGCTTGAATAAGGTGGGGGCACAAAATGAAAAAGGATGGTTCTGCTCCCCACCCATACTTACTTCCCTTCTTCTACTGCAAAGACGGAGATGGCAGCAGCAACTGCAAGGTGTCGTCTTGGTATCAATTTTTAAATCCAAAAAACACTTTTGTGTAAATGCAAAACCGAAGATAATGGTCCAATTCTGTTTAAAATTACTCTATTAAAATACTAAAACTATATTAGCTGCGGATGGCCAGGATGGAAATGGATTACAACTTCAAAAAATAGGGCCACTTTTTTATGTTCTTCCGCTTGTTTGTTAGAAAAATCGCAAAAACTGATTATGGTTTGGTCTTCCTTCGAGAATTCACTTGATATATTCTTCTTTGTGTTCTATAAGTATTTCGCGGTTGACGCCCGGGAAGGTACTCAACAAAGTTTTGTACGGGGATGCTCCGCCCCAAGGTTCAAACCCTTACCCTTTCATACACCGTTTTTGACAGAAAAGGTACCCCATTCATATACCTTTCATTGAAAATGGTACCCCTTCCATATAGCCTTTACGTGCGTCTGTTCGATATATTTTGAAAGGCCATTTTTATAATACTTAAATGGCAGTTTTCCCTACCCTTTTTATACTTCAACTCGTTTTTTCCCTACCTTTTCCTATACTTCGTGAAATCCTTACCCTTTCATATACTTCAACTCATGAAATCCCTACCTTTTCATATACCTCCAACCTCAAATGGTACCCCTTTCGGGCGGAGCATCCCCGTATAGCCCATTATAGGGAGGGGTGACAAAGGTACTAATACTTAATTTGAGGCAGTTAATTTGACACAGAAACCTCAAAATCCCATTGACAGAGCTCCTTTTAAAGCTTTGTTTCCATTATTGTACTTTCAGGAGTGTGCCGTCCCAATCCATGTCAAAACGGTGGATCGTGCACCAAAAACGGAGACTCGTTTGACTGCACGTGCAGCAAAGGATTCAAAGGAAAACATTGCGAGCTAAGTGAGTTATTGTCGTGACGCTATTAAAGGTTAGCTCAGTGGTGGAGCTCCGGCCTGCTGAGCGGGAGGTCGCTGGTTCAAACCTCGGCCAGACCAACACTCAAGGTCTTAAAATAACTGAGGAGAATGTGCTGCCTTTGTAATGACATCTGCAAATGGTATGACATTCTAGTCTTCTCGGATAAGGACGAATAAATCGTATGCCCCGTCTCACAGCACTCTATGACCTGTTCTTGTGGGGCGTTAAAGATCCCACATCACCGTTCGAAAAGAGTAGGGGGCGTAGACCCCGGTGGTGTGGTCAACCTTGCTTGTGGGATTGGGAAGGGATTGCACTTGCATGGGACCTATGAGTCCCGTTCGTGTCATTCCCTCTGGACTATATGAGTCCAGAAAGAAAGAAAAAGTTAAAAGTTAAAAGGCTTGAGGGATTATGTGTAACTATAAAAAAATAGTATTAAGGTATAATTGTCAAGGGATACGTTATTGCCCAGTTTAAGAAAACAAACTGTTTTAACGATTATTAAAGGCTTGGTGATTTGTAGTATTTTAAGGATAACAGGCTCATTTGTTGCCTTTTCTCCCTCAACATAAGTGTTAAATATATTTTATACAGTCGAACCTTCGTACACTTGAAAACACTAACTTGTCGCTTATATAGAGAGGTGGCATATGTAATAAGAGGGTTTGCCGTATAAAGGAGGGAAGAAGGGAATGAATGAATAATGAATGAATGAAATGTTAACCCTCGGACGTACAAGGGGATCGTTGGCCATTTTGGATGACGTCACGGACCCCCAGCAGCGCTACAACCCATAATATTTACCTTATCTTGTGGACCACATCACAGACTATCTATTAGATATAAAATATTTTCGAAATATTGTAACACTACATACCCCCCCCCCCCCCCCCCGTACCACGGTGAGGGTATAAGTTTGCGTGTACGTTCGAGGAGTAAAGCATCATTGTAACCTTTAAATGATAATATATAGTTACAAAAATCTTAAAATTGGCAAAATTTTAATTTCAAGTGAATAAGGTAAGTATATCTCAATTAGTGTTAACAATGAATTTAAATCTATTTAATATAATTATTCAAAATGTTAGAATATTCCAATGCATTGTATGGATGTTTACAGAATAGCACTCAACAAAATAAATGTGATGTATTAACTGTCGGTCATCATAGGATTTAAGATAAACGACGTTTTAGAGCCACGGACGTCAACCGGAAGTGGAAAGTTCTTTTTGGTTTGGTTCCATTATTGTCGCGATGACGCAAAAATGCGCTTAAAGGAAAACATTTGACTTCCGGTTGCCGTCCATGGCGTAAAAGCGTCTTTTCTTAACATGTTGCCCGGTCTTTAATACTCTTCGTTACGATACGTTGTTGTATTCATTGGATTGCTTTCCATATGTAGTTATTTTATCTACAAAACTGCGCCAAATTCTTAATTGCGTTTATAAACGACTGCTGCAAATATTTTTTTTATGGGATTTCAGGAGAAATAAAATGTTGTGGGTCTCTTTCGGTTGTGACGTCACGATTTCTTACAAACAGGCAAAGTTAAAGGATTAAACCAATAAAATAAAATATGTGTAATACAATTATTGACAAAATTTAAAAGTAGATAAAAAAGTAAATACATACTAATAAAAAAGAAGCTGTACACTACTTGAATTCGTGGCGTCTTCAACCCATTGCAATATTGATTCCCCAGTGTTTTTATGGAGAAACATAAAATTAGGTCTAAAAAGTAAGACCACACTACATTTACTTCATTCAGTAGCCAACACTTAAAAGACCTCGATCGCTAAGCAAATGGCCGGGGCTAATGGCAAAATATATAAAACACAAAACTTGGCGGAACAAAAATCCAACAGCAATAATTAAGTGGCGAACACAATATCAAACGGTCCATCCAATCCATCCATGAACGCTTTGCATTGTCTTGAAAACTTGTACGCTGTAATTCTTTCTTCTGCTTCTCAAGTCAACACAGGGAAAGCGAGATCACGAGGTCGCATGTCAAAATAACAGACCAGTGAAACTAAGATATGCGTGCATAAATTTGCATGCATTAAAGTCACATGAAAAACAAAGAAGAAGAAGAAAACTCGGAGGACAAAATATAACTCATCGGCTACGTCACTACTAATAAATCCTGTGCAAATATTTAACATAAATTTGCATGCATTAATGTCACATGCAAGAAAAAAGAAGAAAACTCAGAAGACAAAACATAACTGTTCGGCTACGTCACTACTTATAAATCCTGTGCAAATATTTAACATAAATTTGCATGCATTAATGTCACATGCAAGAAAAAAGAAGAAAACTCAGAAGACAGAACATAACTGTTCGGCTACGCCACGACTAATAAATCCTATGCAAATATTTAACATAAACTTGCATACATTAATGTCACATGTAAGAAAAAAGAAGAAGAAAACTCAGAAGACAAAACATAACTCATCGGCTACGCCACGACTTATAAATCCTATGCAAATATTTAACATAACGTAACGTAATAATTACAAAACTGCATCTAAACCTAATTACACAACTGTCACTAACATTAACTAACAAAACCTGCCAATAACACTAATCAGGAGCTTATTAAGCTCCTGCACTAATTAATTTTTTCCAACACTTAAAACACAATTATAGGGAGCAGTTATAACAAATTAAAAAGAATTGTTAAAAACAGGGAAGAAAGTGAAATAAAAGAAAAAACAGAGGGGATCGCCATACTCGGGCATAAAGTCTAAGTTGCCATATCATTTTATAATAAGCAGCGTGGAAAAAGATAAGTGAACTCAGGTCCCGGTTGTTTAAAAGGTGGATATCCGCTGGGTAGTGATTTATCCAGTGGATAGCGCTATCCACCTTTTGAACAACCGAGGCCAGGTGGTTAAATATGCTGACGGCTAATCTATCTCAATGTACGGCTGGGGGTCGGGCTTTTACAAAGTAAATAGAAAGGCGTGTAGGACACAATGCCAGTATAAACTACATAATATTAAGAAAGGGAACTTAGGAAAATTAAGTGGGACTTTTTGATTGTAATAAACTGGTATAAGTTATGTAAGGTGATGGGGCTATAATATGTTAAGCCTGGAAGTTCTTTCTTACCGCCACCTCCCCAGAACGACCATCTCTGTTCAACGGCCTTGTTTTGATTCTTGTCCCGACTTCCTTTTCAATAACTCAAATTGTCTTATTAAAACCTCTGTTTAGCGGCTACCATCTCTCTATAACGGCCAATAAATTCTGCTCGAGATTGACAGTTTTTGTAGAGCCGTTAATGGGACGTAATGAGCAGGTTTGGACGAGGTATGGGAACTCGAGACATATTAGGTATTGTACAGAGTTGGCCGCAGTGGAGAGGGTGGAGGTGCGTGAGTAGAAGTTTCACTATATTTCATTCTCACATTATACACTATTCTCTTGCACATGCCACGTATACTCTGCGCAACAGACAACCCCTGCATTCCAAACCCGTGCAATAACGGCGGCACGTGCCTCTTGGGGGAGGAAGGCAACTATGCCTGCCGCTGTCCCGCAACGTTTGCTGGCGCAACCTGTGAAGGCAAGTCCAATGCGAAAGGAATCTTCTTCTTCGTTTCAAGTGCACGAACTTTGAATATATAAAAAACAACTATTTTATCGTTTCATTGGCAATAACGTCCTTTCTTGTATAAGAGCAATAAATCAAAGCTATAAGTCTGATGTGGAATGTTTTCGTATCACGGTGGTCATATTCGGCTTACCAACACAATGAAACTGTTATTTCTGCCAGCATAAATCCAAAATAGATTGAATGTTGCAGTTTCTCGCATATTTGCATTTGCCTACTATCAATATTTTTTTTGCAGTTCTAGCATTTTCTGATTGCTTAACCATTCCCCATGTAATAGGATAGGTGTGATGTCGTTCTTTAAAAGAGACGAAGAAAAAACTGTTTGGCATATGTCGTGGATAATTTCAAGGATAAATACAATGGGAGAAAGTGTGTGCTCTGATAACCATTAAAGCAGTCTTCAAATTAGCATTAATGTGAAACGTTTTGTTCAGCTATTACAATAAACGTTGTCTGAAGAATTGTGCATTGGTACATTACAAGACCGCAAGGCATTGTGAGTTCACATGCAGAATATATTTCAAAATACTCTTCACAGGACAATATGCCGGCAGCATACAGCGATGACTTTAGGGTCAATGACTTTTAGTCTGCTATGTTGTGACCGACACGCTGGCAATACGGATTTAGGCAAGATGAGCTGGACCCACAATGCCTTCCGGTCTTAGAATGTACCAAAGCACAATTCTTCAGTCAACGTTTACTGAAATAACTGCATCAAGAAATTTTCAAATTTAGATAAGAGAGCAAAACAAAACTAAGCTTTAATGGAAGTCTAACTTTTTCTTGGTCCTCGGTCTTTCAGACGCAACAAAAGTGCAAAGGCTCCACCTCCGAGTTAAGCCTCATCGTAAGTCAAACGCCTGTTCATTTCACAATTAATACAAAAAGACACGTGATCGGGAGAAATATGCAAACATATGTGAACTTTAATTCCTGGGTATTGCGTAACAATGGCGGGCGCTTCCACCGCTTGGATATACTGAAAGCTTTTCCGTCCAGATTTAAACGTTAAGCTGAGCTATGTGGTTCTGCCATTTTCATTTATGGACAAAAGTTTAAGGTGTAACCGTTTAAATGAAAGCTAAATTTAGTTTTCTGTGGTGTTTTTTGGTTGATTTTTTTCTTATTTTTTGTTTTTGTTTTGTTTTCTTATTCAACCTCGGCGTTTAACTAAACGTACAAAGCCCTTTAACACTTTCCTCGCCCATGCAAGCTGGAGACAACATACGCTCAATAGTAGAATAAAATAATAAGTTAACAATAATAGTGATAAAAATAAAATCATAATCATAATCATGGTAATAATAAATACAATCAAAACAATAACAGCATAGCTTTATAATTAACATCACACATAGTGAAAAAAATGTTCTTTTCCCCTAAGTTAGCACTCTCACCATTGAAGGCAGGGCACAGTAGACTATATTGCAAGATAAAATAATTATAAAATACTATAAAATATCTATAAAATACAATCTATAAAATACAAAGTTCAAACATAAGTCATCAATTTTCTCATCATTCATCATAAGTCAATTTTATCATCAGTCATCATAAGTCATCAAATTTAATCGACACATAACAAATTTAAAAGACACAATAGACAAATTTAATAGACACATAACATTAAGTAATTGTTTCGTAGTAATAATTGTAAAGTGTAATATTTCTTCAGCGCAAATAATTATGCAAATATCCATTTTGCTTCAAACATTTATTTAATATTACATTTATTTAATATAACCAATCTATAAAATACAAAGTTCAAACATAATTCATCTAATTACATGACATTAAAGTAATTGTTTTGTAGTAATAATTATAAAGTGTAATATTTCTTCTGGGCAAATAATTATGCAAATATCCATTTTGCGCTTCAAACATAAACACATGTAATAAGAAATATAAACAAGTTACTTAGATCCCAATAATACGAATTGAATAAACATTTATTTTTAAAAAAGCGTAATCTTAAATTAAAACACCTATCTTTCACTGTAATTTTATATCGTTTAATTTTCATTTATGTCATCTAACTGGGCTATTATTGTTTAGTGTTTAAAGGGAGGGTTTCACGGTTTGGCGCATGTGCAAGCTATGACGTAACCCATTTAATTTTATTGTTTAGACCAATCGGAAGCGAGAAGATAACTCCAGCGGGAAATGTGCCCGTGAAAATGTCGCGATCAGTCAGCTAAATGAATGGATGATTATGCAAACCAATGTGGGCCATGAAAGCCACCAGAGCGTAGAATAAATCCTTCGGGTCAAAGGTTTTATTCAGTGTTGACTTTGTCGGTGTTATTCGTTGAAATTTATTGTAAATTTTGGTCATCCTTCGCTTTGTTTGGACTAATTATAGTATGTGAAGTAAATGTGAGTGTTTTTTTAATCGATAAAATGGGTAAGAAAGCGAATAAAGCATTTTAATCTGTGCACATGCGCCGAACCGTGAAACCATCCCTTTAAATAGAGGTTTCAGTTTATTTTTTATTGTCATTAGGTTTTGAATTGATACGTCGGTAAATTCCTTTCAAGAAAATTCTTTTCAAGATGGTACCAACTTTCGAAATCCTAAAGTGTGACTATTCCAACCATAGTTAATAAAGTGCTATGGTTATGAAACCTGAGAAATGTCTGTTCGATGTTTTTGTTATAGTTTTTCGACTTTGACCGTGCGCAACCAAAATAAATGTTAAACTTTTTTTCTGACCAATAGAAATGGTGTTAATAAGTCATTCAGTCATAGCGTGTGATCAAAAAACAAAAGATGTGCACGGTCAAGTACGGTTCAACATAAATTGTAGCTCCTTTGTTATTGCCATTGACGTCTGCAAGGTTTTATAACCAGTCGCTCGATTAACTATGTTCTAACGAATGAATGGTATTGTTTATACCTTTTACAGTTTTGAAAATGAACACTGTTAGCAGTAACAGGGTTGAGAAATTACCTCCTTCAAAATGTCAACTTTACACTTTTTTCCAGTAGTAAGTTTACTACAACATTGTTTACCATCCATTTTAATATCATGTCACTTACGTTTTCAGTTGATTACTGCAATCCGAATCCTTGTAAGAACAGAGGGGTTTGTGTGGTCGAAGAAGGCAAAGGGTATAGCTGTGTCTGCCAACCCGGGTTCACTGGTTTTCATTGTCAAGGTAAGAAGTTATGGAATGCTAGTAAGATAAAATTGGTTCAAATCAGGGAAGTCTTGTTCTTATACCAAGCTTCTCAAATTGCGCTTACCCTTCCAGTCAGGCCTAGTACTTGAGGTCTCAGGTTCATGACCCGCGCTGACCACTTGCAGTTGTTTCTCGGTATAACTTAAAGTTCAACACCTCGGCTTCCTGCCAGTTGGAATTCTCAACCTTGTTATAGCTGTGCTCGTTCAATTTGAAATATCTGTTTTAGGGTCTAGTTAAAATCATCATCATTCTGACACATAGGGCCTCAGCGATTCTTCTCCGCTCCTTCTGATTGAGTTCAGAGATGTGGTAATAATCGCTGTAGTTTCGGTAACTTACGTTGTTTTACATGATCAGGCATAACCCTGATGCATAACCCCATACCAGGAGGGCCAGGAGACTGTACTTTTTCTGGTGTCTACCTATCGAACTTTCCAGCATGGGTGCATGACCCTGCCAGGAGCTCTGCTCCCACCGGCTAAGCTCTCTAGGTCACAGAAACACACACCCTAGTTACCCTATCAAAGTTGAATAAAGTGTTCATTAACACTGAATGCTTGAAATTGAGGTTTAATTTATTAATTAACTGATGGATTG
Source organism: Cladopsammia gracilis (assembly GCA_022457155.1). NCBI lineage: Eukaryota > Metazoa > Cnidaria > Anthozoa > Scleractinia > Dendrophylliidae > Cladopsammia > Cladopsammia gracilis. Next base: position 2,539,940 of record JAJGOT010000020.1, read on the forward strand.
ATTATCTTTTAGATGATCACTGTCATCCAAATCCATGTCGAAACCGAGGCTTGTGCGTTCGTGACAAAACCAACCGTTACAGATGTACTTGCCACAATGGCTTCTTGGGACGCAACTGCGAAAGTATGAAGAAAGATTTTAGAGTCTATAAATAAAATTTTAGCAAATGTTTTTTATGAAGTGGTTGAAAGCCTCTCTAAAATTTGATGAAAAAAGTAGCGTAATTCATCGTATGTCGTTTACATTACTCTTGCACAGTATTATAGTTATGGCTGACTACTTTTTTAATGACTTGTTTGGAAGTCAGTCATTTATAGGCTATAATTACGTGTTTTAACTATGAAATACTTAAAGGGACACTGTCACCTATTTTTAGTACCTCTTTGAAAAGCCAAAAAACATATTTGTTTGAATGGAAACCTTAAAATAATGGTCCCGCTTTGTTAAAAAATACTCTACCAGTGCACAGAAACTAGTATTCGTTATCTTTGGCTGCAGATGGCCAGGATAGAAATGGATAGCAACTTGAAAAAATTGGCCAATTTTTTCAAGTTCCTCCCAAGAGTCGTGGAAAAATCGCAGAAAAATCTATTATGGTTTGTTCTTCCTTGAAAAAATCACTTTCTATTATCTTCTTGGTGTTCTAAAAGCAATTTTATGTTTGAGCAAAGCTGCTTTGTCATATATTTAGTGTATTTTGACCAAAATACAGCAAAATCTGCGTGACAATGCCCTTTTAACTTGCTCTTACAGTGAAATCTGTCTAAGCCGGACACCTTCAGGACCAGCTCTAGATGTCCATCTTAGAGAGGTGTCCCTTCCGGGGGGGTGCTCCACCCGAAAGGGGTACCTTTTTTAGGCTGGAGGTATATGAAAGGATAGGGATTTCACGAGTTGAAGTATATGAAAGGGTAGGGAATTCACGAAGTATAGGAAAGGGTAGGGAAAACACGAGTTGAAGAAACTGTCATTTAAGTATTTTAAAATGGGCCTTTCAAGTTATATCAAACAGACGCACTATATGAAAGGGTTACCATTTTCAATGAAAGGTATATGAAAGGGGCACCTTTACTGTCAAAAACGGTATATGAAAGTGTAAAAGTTTGGACCTTGAGGCGGAGCATCCACGTACAAAACTCTGTTGAGTAACCCCCACCCCCCCCCCCCCCCCCCCCCCGTGTGTCCCGTCTTAAGAGAGTTTATTGTATTCAGGAACTCTCTCTTCAATGTTTTTTATAGCCGCCAGAAAATTGGCGCTCCAAAACTATACAAAAGCATTAAATAATTTGTGAGCATAGACGTCTTCCCGGCCGATTGAATTTATTTCTACGTCATTTATTAATTTCAGCATAAAACCTGAGAGTACCAGTTCTTCATTGATGTATAAGGAATGTGCAATTAACAACGTTTATAACATTTTCTCATAGTCAATTCCTGCCTACCCAATCCCTGTAAAAATGACGGTTTGTGTGTGACGGTTCGGGAGAAAGGCTACCAGTGCAAGTGCCGAGATGGATTCAATGGTCCTCATTGCGAAAGTAAGTTTTTTGAAATTAATCGTTTCTTCGATCTCCGTAGTGTTTCGTTTACTTCCGCAGGTTAAACTGCCCTTGATTCAGAAGGGGAAAGTGCCCGTACAAACTTTGAACATTTGTAACTTGAAAAAAAAAACATTTGACAAATAACAAACACATTTTATTTGTTTGAGACGATTTCATGTGAAAGGTCTCTGTTTATAACATTTGGTGCATCTAGGTAAAGTTTAAATGAACTTTTTTTAGTTTTTCTGCTTTTTTACATCGTAGGATCATTTTTAATTTTACTCTTTGGTTTTGAGTACCTTTTGATAATTTTACAATGTTATAGCAATTTACAAAAGTCAAGGTGAGTTTTTTAGAAATCATGACATAATTTTAAAATTTCCAGGCCATTTGACGTCATTATTGACAAGTTTGTCATGTTATTGTTGTTGTTATTGTTATTGTTATTGTTATTGTTATTGTTATTGTTATTGTTATTGTTATTGTTATTGTTATTGTTATTGTTATTGTTATTGTTATTGTTATTGTTATTGTTATTGTTATTGTTATTGTTATTGTTATTGTTATTATTGTTATTGTTATTGTTATTGTTCCCCTTAACCTCACCCTCCTTTCAAGAGCACCAAAAACAATCAATCTTAAAACCTGAATAGGTTAATTGTCGTTTGATTTTAAAACGGTTAATTTTGATTTAGTTAACAAAGTGAAATGTCTGAAATGTTCTACTTGTAAAGATCATCACTTCAACAAAGTGGCGGACAACTCCTTGCTTATATTTAGGTATTCGGATGTGGCACAGGCTACCCATGGAAATACATTAATTTCACTACTTGGCTAATTTTAACGAAATTGTTGCATCAAAACTTTCAGGTAATCCATGTTACCCTAATCCCTGTAATAACGGGGGAAGCTGTTTGGTGTTCTACACAGTTTACTTGTGTAAATGTCCACGAGCTTACAGAGGAACCAGATGCAACGGTAAGAACTTACTCAGATTCCTTCCTGTTTCCTTCATTTAATACCAGCAACTTTTAGTCTTAAACCTGAATTATCTGTGGATTTTCGATTGAATAATAAATACCAATAAACAATAAAATATGCAATAAAATATAATGGGAGAGTTAGAATGTTACAACTTAAAAATAGTATCATTTAAGAAATCTCGGATTAGTAAACAATTTCAAAAAGAGAAAAACATTGTGACATTCAACGTTGTAACATTTATTGTAAACTGAAGATGATAGTAGCACTACCGAAACATGAAAAATGCTGTACTCTTTTTGAAGTTATAGTTTGAGAAGAAAAGTACAACTTAAAAAATTGTTATATAAGGTAAGTATAAAAGCCAATTTTGTTTCGTCCCAGTGTGGCATGCTGCATTATAAAGTAGTCTGTATGAATGATTGGGGATAAGGGTATTTGCATTGCAGAGTATATTTCATCTTTTGTCTATCCTGGAACATGCAATCTGCAAAAGAAGTTTCACGGTACCAAATTAACCCTTTCACTCCCAGAGTCAATTATGGAGACATAAATTGCAGTTCTAACTTTTGAGTCTGTGGATGAAATCCTATGGTGTGACCATTTAAATGAAACCTCTTCAGCAGTACTTTTGCATGGTACCATTTGTTCTAACTTTTGAGTCTGTTGATGAAATCCCATGGTGTGACCATTCAAATAAAACCTCTTCAGCAGTACTTTTTCATGGTACCATTTGTTCTAACTTTTGAGTCTGTTGATGAAATCCCATGGTGTGACCATTCAAATGAAACCTCTTCAGCAGTACTTTTGCATGGCACCATTTGTTCTAACTTTTGAGTCTGTTGATGAAGTCCTATGTTGTGACCATTCAAATGAAACCTCTTCAGCAGTACTTTTGCATGGCACCATTTGTTCTAACTTTTGAGTCTGTCGACGAAATCCTATGGTGTGACCATTCAAATGAAACCTCTTTAGCAGTACTTTTGCATGGTACCATTTGTTCTAACTTTTGAGTCTGATGACGAAATCCTATGGTGTGACCATTCAAATGAAACCTCTTCAGCAGTACTTTTGCATGGCACCATTTGTTCTAACTTTTGAGTCTGTCGACGAAATCCTATGGTGTGACCATTCAAATGAAACCTCTTCGCCAGTACTTGTGCATGACACCACTTGGTTTTCAATATTTTACAAAATAAAATTTGGGATTTTATATGAATTTTTATCTTTGGCACTCTTCGGAGTTAAAGGGTTAAAGCCACATTGTTTATTTCATTGACCTTCTATTTTTTCATAGTTCTTATTCCTGAACAAGTCTTAGCTCCTGCACCACCACCTGTCACTTCAGCGAACTTTATTTCTGAGGCAGCGCCTGTGCGTAAGACAACTGAGCACTTTAAAGGTAACTCTGAAATATTTTGCACCAAATTAATTAAAACGAAATCCTTATTTTTATCGATAAGGTTTTTAATTAATTTTTTGTTATTTTCGCCCGAAATCGAAAATCAATATGTTAAAGTAGCGAGATCGACGTTCGAAAATAGCTTAGTTATTGATCTTCTAGTTAAATTGAAGAAAAATATAATAACAGAAGGTCATCCAGAATTTGAAATTTAACCAACCCGATGTTACATAACATTGTGCGTTAACACTAAATGAGAGCCCTCAAGTCGTTGAAGCCACAATCAGCGATAAAATTGTTGAGACACTTTCGTTTAAAGAGGTATGTTATGGGAAAATAACAAATACGATCGCTTTTTAGATAACCTTATGGTATATGTAAAAAAAGGTAGGAAAACTCGTTTTGGACGTCGAAATGTCTCAACTAATTTTGACGCCCATCGTTGTTGCACTTTATCGTATTGCGAACTAAGAACAGAGTGACTGACTACAATTAAAATTACCTAGGGACAAGCTCGTATATTTGAACACTTGTTGCAATTTTGTTTGCACTCCTAGTTAAAGTGTAGGAAGGGTCAAGTGAACTATGCTTGGACATCAGGAACCACAGTATACTCTTGTTTGACAATTCTGTAATAGTAAATATTTTTTTGCTGAGTACGATCTCTCACTGTGGGTTCACGAGGCACAGTTCGAGGTTTAGCGATGAGGCATAACTAGCGAAATAATTTTGGGGATAACCATAATGGCAGTAATTTATGGATAAGGGATAACTCAAGCTATAAAATTGAGAGGATTTTAAGGATAATTACAACTTCGGCGTGATTTCTAGTATTTTGTGGATAAGCGATAAGCATTCACGATAAATTAATAAATGAATAAAATAATAAAAATAAAGCATTAATGCACATGAGAGTGTATGTAAATATTTGCTATGATATTTAATTATGATAATAATTATAACAATTATAATAATAAATTTTGCCATTTCCGAAAAGGTCCAATGTCGCTTTACATTAACACAGAAAAATGACTTAACACTGTAATTTACTAATTAAGAAGCCAGATAAAAAGATGACAATAGAAATTAAATTATGTCAGAACTGTTGGTAAATATTAGTTTAATTGAATAGCCTGCTAGTTATCTACTGCAATATTGCCTACCCAGAGACTTTACTGACTTACTGTGAACCTGACACTAATATTTTACTAACATTAGCCAATCCCTGCCACTCCAACCCCTGTCTCAACTCTGCCGTGTGTCTCGAGACAATTGACGATAACTTTGAGTGCTTTTGCCGCGGCGACTACTCTGGACCAAGATGTGAAGGTTTGACTGACAGTTGACAGAACTAAATTGACTTTAACTAACATTTACACCTTACACTCATACCTAACTATTGATAAAATAACCAAACAATATAGCTGATGTACTATCTAAGGACCTAGTGGTCGACAGGCTGAACCCAGCCCCTTGCCCGCACATGTGATCTTAAGTCCCGTTCACAGGTGTATGTATGATTCGGTGCATTCCTTTGTTTAGAACATTTTTCGCATCTTCAAGAAATATAATTCTTCTTTTGCTTTTTTCAGTCGAACCTCTATAATACGGACACCGAGTGTCCGTATTATAGAGGAAGGGTTTGAAAGTGTTTTGGTACCTTTGGGACCAAGATGACTGTCTGTCTGTTTTTGTATGGAGGTGTCAGTAAGGTGGTTTGACCGTCCACTTGCACAGGATGACGATTTGTATTTAAAAACTACAAGTGTGCAGCCATTGATTGCAATTCACACCCACCAATTACTCGTGTTAAAACCATTAGTTTTTTTTTTTTTTTGAGCTTTCTCAGAGTTATGGTGTTTTTACCCTTCTACTAAACTTGCAGGAAACATTAAAGACAATTCTTAGTGAATTTAAAAGCTGTTTTATTTTCCTGGCATGCTATTCATGATAATAAATGTCATGAAATAATAAATATAATGTCGATAATAAAATGTTAATAACAAAATGTTCTGAGTTAAAGAATTTACTAACATTTAGTAACAACACAACGATACTAACAACGGTACAACAACAAAACAGTCCTAATACTGAAACATAAGCTGACCAAAGTCTAAGCACTTACTACATGCATAAATTCGTATTCTATAAACTACTTGAAAATGAAGAAATGGAGAAAATAGTCCATGGCAAGTAGCACGTGAAGAAGGTATATTGCATATTTTAAATTATATTTTTTAGATGTTGGAGCTTATACCTATTCTTCAGGACCAAAATTCTTTCCTGGTAAAGGAGGTGAGTAGGCCTAGGTTTCGTTTTGTATCACTCACTACTGTCACTTAACCTCCTGCACAACTGCCATTCCTCTACAACGTACATAGCCTTCGTAACTAGAGTTCCTGCTATGCTATGACAGACAATGATCATTTACAAACTAAAATCCAAATTCCAATAGATTATCTACACTACTTTGCAAGTTAAAGGGAACCTCCATTGTTATAACAAATTTGACGTTAAATTGTTGGAAATAGAGTCTAGTCTAGTATAATAACAAATGGAAAAAATAGTGCACAAAAAAAATTGGATATGAATATCGCCCACTTTCGCTTCTAAACTTCCCGCGCGCCGTCATTTCGAATTTTAATGACGTCATGTGGTTGACGCTATTGTTAAGAATCGACGTCCTTTTGTGTGCAACAATTAGGCAAGAACTATATGACGTCATAAATCTTGAAAATGGCGGCGTGTTGGAAATTTAAAAGCGGGAAAAAGGCGATATTCTTAATATCCGATATTTGTGTACACTAAAAATATATTGAACTTTTTTTATTTCCAACAATTTTATGTCAATTTGTTGCAGAAGTGGAGGTTCTCTTTAATGTTGACGACGTTTCTCTAATAGAGTTAGTATTGGTCCTGAGCGCTAGAGCTTTCGATGGTAATTTTTCAGAAGGTCAATGAATATTGCATCATATCCAGCATGTTAGAGAGTAATATAGCGACACTATTTCCATTTGTTTTCATAGAGGAGTGCCAGCATTGTGATCGAAACGCTCACTGTGTTGGAGGACACTGTATCTGCAAAAGCGGTTTTGTTGGAGACGGTCTGGATTGTTGGGGTGAGAAAAACAAATACCTTTTTAGGGGGAGAACACCCTGAGAGTGGGAAGCGGGTGGTGGCGGTGAGAGGTGGTAAAAGGAGAGCACTTTTGAGTAAGAATGGGTGAGACCAAATACATAACAACGCCACTAATTAACCCACTAAACCAGCCTTATTGTTCATGTTTTACTGTCGTGGTTCTAGGAATTATCTAAAGTAGGATATAATCCGGTCATTTGTGTTAGACAAATTTATTCCGTCTGGGAAAAACACAGTGACGGTAATATCACAGTATGCAATTAAGTGCACTTTGAATATTTTGCGTCAGTTCTTTCTTAAATCGTTGCGCATAATGTAATTAAGGCCCGGCCCCCTGGCCGAGGGGGGGGGGGGGGGCAGGAGTTGAGGTCAAATCGTACGCAAAGATAAACGGATTTAACCGACTATTATCAATTAACAACCTTAGTTTTATTATTTTTTTTAATTTCTTTGTTGTACTGAATTTAGATAAAGAATCATTTCTTTATTGTATGTTGTGAAATAACTGACATAGCTCAGTGCATACAACACGGAAAATGCAGCTTCACAGTAAAAAGTACATATCTGCCTTCTGCCAATCCAATCTCAATTCAAAATAATACAGCAAACATGCAGCAAGAGATTAGTCACTAATAAGCCCCGTTTGTTTCGATTGCGTGTTTACACAACATTGAGGCTTTCACAGCATTTTTTTTTATTGCAGTGTATATCCTCCTTAACTGAAACAATTGCTTACATTGCTGTGTACAATGTTACTTTTGCAACTATAGGTGGTTTTCACGTTACGTCACAGCGGCCATGTTGGTGCACACCTGCTAAACAATTTTAATGAACTTCTTTTGTTATGTGCACCAACATGGCCGCCATGGTCATTTGAGTCCCACAGGACTGAAGGTCGCGTGAGTGAAAGCCAGCTATTGTATTATGTTACAGACAGAAGATAATACATGGGTGCGCGTGTTCAACTCGAAAATACTCCGAATACCGTCCGAAGGTTGCACGAACGTTTCTGATCAGTTTTCCGAATTTGTCCGAAGATTGCCGAAGATTTCCATTGAAGATCCGAACAACACCTTTCAGCTCAGTGACATTTAATAACGGGAAAACATGGGTGCCGCTAACGTGAAGATACGGGATCTTCACGCTTCACAGTGAAGATAAAAATTGATATCTTCATGTGTCGAAATATGATATTTCCGTAGTGGGAGAAATATTTGTATTTCACGAAAAATAATAAAATGATTTCTCTTCCTTTAGTGGAAACCCAACGAGATAAGAACTGGGCATGCGAAGCTTCTCCGTGTATGAATGGTGGGACATGCAAGCCAGGGATATCTAAATGTGTCTGCCGGCTGGGCTACGTTGGCGACTACTGTGAATGTAAGATGCCTTTACTATTTATTTTTTACCATTGTTATACATTTGTCCTCATCGATAATTGATTGCATCGTAACACTGTCAACGCTGCTGTGGATTGATGAGTTGTTATGAGTGAATCTTCAGGCAGGCTCTATAAAATCTAGGTGGAAGCACTAAACAATTAGAAATTGGAATTACATCAAATAAAATAGCCTAAATTTCGGCTAAAAACTCCATTTCGAAATAATCAGTTCAACTCACCACGAGTTATTCCCAATCAACGCCGATTTCCGTGTCAACCTCAGCGAACAATTGACACTCCGCTAAAACATTGCATTTAAGCTTGTTTAGCCGATTTTAGTGCCCATCCCAATCTATTTTCAATCATTAAACTTCGATTTTCCTTGAACTTTCTAGTAAAGATGCTATGATCATGTTTATAATATTTATACTATATATTTTACTATGATCATATTTATATTTCATATTTATATTGATACTATGGTCATATTTATTACACTGATCATATTTATTAGAGACGTTATTCAAACTCACTGAATGTATATAATAACGGAGCACTTGCCAGGCCGAAGGCCTGGCTGCGCAGCTCCATACTCATAGAACCTACGCCGTGATTTTTCATGGTCATGGCTAGCGGAATGTTTCGCGGGCGCGTTGTCTGCCCGCCGAACGCCCGCCCGTGTTGGACAACATCCGGGATCTTAGCAATTTTGTTTTTCGCGCGGCCACACAGCCGTGAGCTCGGTAAACACTTTAGTTGTTTTCTTGTGCCTAGCGGAGAATTAAACTCGTTATTTTCCTGCATTTTTTCGCGGTTTGCTACTCAAGACAGGGATACTAATTAAGGTATACTCAGAAGCCGCTTTAGTGGAAAAAGACGAGCTTTCAGGGATAAAATCTTGCTTCGAGGAACTTCGTGTATTACGTTTTTATCAATGCGGGAGATGATTTCAGAACCAGAAGCGGAGATTTGAATTTCCAAGCAAGCGAGGAACTTAAAGGTAAAACAGATTACAGTTTTCGATGAGAATTTATGTTGATATCAATCTGTGAGTGACTTGTTATTAGTGTTATTGTTAGTTTTGGCGAATTGATTTTAAAACGTGCCTAAATTTAGTCGTATCGATCTCTTGAATTTCATCGAAGAAAGCTTGAACTCGATGAGCTATAATTACATGGTACGCGTTTTGCTTTTAAACGTAAACTAATGGAGATTTGAATAAATTTTTTCGAAAGAAGATTGTGTTGTCCATTTTTATGTGTTAGTTCATTCATTAGATAGATTGAAAAGCGATTTTATGTAAACAAAACAAGACTTGATTTTATAGTACAGTTCTATCTTCACTCGCATCGCCTTATGCAAATATGTTTGTGTATTTTTGCAATTTTTGTTTTTCAAATCAGTTTCTCGGGCAATTTTTGACAAACATAAACTGTATTTTATTCGGAAACTAGTGGTACTATTTATTCTAGACAAATAAAAGTTGTTTTTGTGAACTTTTGTACGGTCTATAAAAATGTACTGTGCAGACGGTCGCGTAATACTGTTTTTGAGAATTGCTAAAATTGAAAATAACCCGTTCGTCAATCTTAATTCTTGTGCTTCTAACCTTTCACCTTAGTTAAGCTTGTTCAAAGTGCGACGCTGTTAGGCTTGGGCTATCTATATATATTAATATTACAGAAAGATCACTGAGCGATACTACATAAAGAACACAACGGAGAGTTTGAAAAGGGGGTAGCGAACGGACACGAGGTCCCGACGAGGCAAACCACACTATATGTCGTACTATATAATATGCTAATACTGAATAAAATACTAATAAAAAAAAGGCCAGAGACAACAAACTTGACTTTACAAAATGCTAGGGGCCACATCGCAACGATATAGCATCCTACTCAGGACCAATAGCCCTAGGCAATTCATGTTGTGGAAACTAGAGATAAGAGCCGGCGCCTGACTACTCTTATAGGGCGTAATTACCTTTTGTTGATATGTTTTTACTTTTTGTTCCTTTGAAAGCTTACTGTCCACCTTCCATTCATCTGAGTTTTGACAAGTATACCCAGGGAACATTGCAGGATGACTCCGGAAGTGCAAACAACGGTCTCCTTGCCAACGGTGCACAAATCGTTCCACATGGTGGAAAATGTGGTAACGCGGCTATTTTGCAAGGTAGGTTTACGTTGCCAACTTTAATGATCTGACAATTGTGACCAGTCATTATTCCGAGCGGAGAGGGCTCGTACAAATAAGAGGAGGGTCACTGATTTTTATGCAGCGCAAAGGGGGGGGGGAGTGAGTACGTAAATTTATGCACGTATAACAGGTTAAGGAAGTGGGTATGGTGGATCAGGAAATTTTAACATGGCATGGCCTGTTTTGCCACCCCATAGCTGATGGTTGTTACTGTTAATAACACAACAAGGGGTGGTCCTCACAAATTAACACACAAATTTCAGACTTTGTTGCATTTTTAAACAAGTACTCGGTAACAGCGCCACCTTCTATACGTTAACCTTATTTTTTAATCAAATGATACACTTGTGCAAAATGTTTTCGCGTCAAACAGTCCAACCTCCATGGGCGACCACCTCTCGTAAGCGACCACCCCTCCTAAGCGACTACCACTTTTCCAAAATACCAAACCTTCTCCAATCAAATCACTATTGTCGAAACCTCTCGCAAATGACTGCGAACCCTTTCAACGCCGGTGATTTGACTTTTTCCACTGTAATAACCTCTGGTAAACGACAACTTACCTATATTAACTTATATTGCCATGTCACTGCAGACGCAAATTGGATAATGTGTTACAGTACAACTCCATTGTAGAGAAATTTTGTCCCTTGCATCAAAGCTTCTATATGATACATTGTTATGTAGCTGGAGTTTTTCTCAATACAACGCGTGCGTTGTTTGGTTGATTCATGATCACATGACATCTAACAAACAAACTGTTTCCCGCCAATTGTCCTAAGCGGGCAACATTTACGAAAGCGGGCAACAATTTTGACGTCAAAGGGTAACATTGCACTTTTGCCCGTCAGCGCACGTGATGAGACCGGGAAACATCGTCTCGGGAAACATCGAGATTCGAGGGAAACAAAATTCTCTGTTTCCCTCGGAACCAGTCATTAAGTGTTTACTATTTTACGCTGGTAGGTTCTTTGGTAATTCAAACAACTGCAGTTTCAGTGATTCAAAGACCCCCCTGTGTTCTGACCTCTCATAAGCGACCACGGCTTTGCATTTAGGGTGGTGGCTTGCGGGAGGTTCAACTGTGTTATCGTTTCAGGTGGAGACGTCCTTCTTGACGGTGCTCACTTCGACAAAATCCCAAGAGAGGCCATTACCATAGCAACATGGATCAAACTGGACACTAACAAGGGCATCCAATCGATATTCGACACAGTGGGAAACCATTCCAAGCACAAAGATGGACAGTATCACTTCGAAATTGAGGATGGAAAAGTACGGTGGTTTCATAGAAACGAAAATCATGATACTATATTCAGTCTGCTCACTCGTCCTGTGGTGAGAGAAGGGGTCTGGACACAAATCACTGCCACATACAACGCAAAGAAGCAGCGAGCAAGAGTAAGTGTTATGATCGCATTGTGTGTTAGGAAACTTAAGCAGTGAGAATATTCACATGCCGGATATAACAGACAACACTCTTGTCAATCGTTCGTAAGAATTTGAAGGCCTTTTGTCATGATAAGTTTAATGTAGATTTTTTCTAATTTTTATATTGTATTTTACTTAATCATTGTCTTCTGTAATTTTTTTTTTAATATTTTTTAATATAACGTTTTAGATAATTGCATTACTTAATTAATTCTTAGATATATTTATGATGTCATAATAGGTGGCTTATTTTTAAGGAGTCTTGTACTCTGTTTTAAGCCTACCTCAGATTTTTTTTTATTTTTTTTTTTTTTTTTGTAATTGTAAATCTGAAACTTGGTTAAATTAAATTAAATTAAAGTCATTGGTTTCCACTTATGGAACATTTTAACGTCTTCAAGCCAAGTCGGCACAGACGCAATCCTACATGTACGTCATCTTGGCACTGAGAAGCAAAAATGTAACAACACGACACTGTTTTCGGTTGCCACTAGCACTAGTTTTAACGTAATATATCAAACACGAGGAAGAGTGTTTCATCAGGATACCCAAACACCGAGTGGGTTGAAAAGACGAGGGGCAGTGTGGCGAGGTGTTCGAACACCTGATGAATCACTCTTTTCAAACCATTAGTAATTTTTGCAGAAATTAAGAACAGAGGTTCGCCAAGTTTTATGTTATTTAGGGTCAGTTATCCAAACCACTGTCATGATAGTAATATCCTTGCTAAGGTCCCTTAATATATGGTGACGTTGTGGTTTCATAACAAGCGTTCTCATTGGTCAGTAAATGTTTTGTATCAGGTTGATGTCGAGACCGAATTGCTAACCGTACTTCCTCGAACAAGTACCTGGACGCTCATTTCATATTTTGCAATTTTGCTTTTTCATGAATAAACCGACTTTTATTATTTACAATTTAAAAATTGTAAATAATATATTGTTCTTGGCAGTGAATGTAAATTAAATTGAACCTCCTTTAATTGGGTTTACTATTCCTTACTTCTTTTCATTGGTGAGCGATTGGTGGTTATTTCAATGTTCAGTACACCAAGGGGTTGCTTTATCGAGAGTGGGGACGTATTTAAGGGAACAACTCACTAGTATCCAGCGGTCTGATAAATAAAAATATTTCATTGTTGTAAAGTATTCGGTATGTTTTCCTTTGAAGGTTTTTGTCAATGGCGACCTGCGAGAAGAAGTGAGAGGACAAGGTCTGCTATCACAGGACTGGGCAGGCAAGGCGGGAATAGGTCGCCACAAACACCAATTTGGAAATCGCCTTCTTCGAGGAATGATAGACGAGTTCTATATCTTTCCCTGTGAACTACCTCGCTTGGAAATCCTCGTTGTTCTGAGACACTGCCGTGTCTATTTCAGTAAGTTTTGCTACTGACAAATTACAAATAATAACTGGTCCTATATAAACGATTAGTTTAAAACGTTTTCCGATTTTCTCGATGTTTCTAAAAACAATATCAAACTACTGGCCAAGGTATTTTCGCTGTTGGGTTCACATGGTGACCAAGTTGGCTAACTCGTGTTGGATAAACTCGTAAAGGTTGCGTTTTCACACGACAAACTTCCACACAACTCAACCTTGCCTCTCAGGGTTCTTCAGTTCTTCTCGAGGAGGAAGAGACAGGATCCTGTGAAACGAGGTAGCACATACGAAAGTTGCAGCAAACGTCCACACGTCAGATGTCGTGAGTTTGGCAACTACTGATGTCACGTTCACACACGCCGACTTATATTTGCCAACACAAGCTTGCCAAAGTTTGTTTGTCGTGTGAAGGCACCATTAAATAGTTAAACCAAAGGTCTTGCGATAAATTAACTTAATGCTTTCTTTCCAAAACGTACATTCAAAGAAAGTGACGTTCAAACGTCAAATGCGACTTAAGTTTGCCAACACAAGCTTGCCAAAGTTTGTTTGTCGTGTGAAGGCACCATAAATAGTTAAACAAAAGGTCTTTCGATAAATTAGTTTGATGCTTTGTTTCTAAAACGTACATTCAAAGGTCGTTCGAAGGTCAAATGCGAGTTTGCCAACTACTGATGTCACGTTCACACCGCCACGGCGACTTAAGTTTGCCAACACAAGCTTGCTAAAGTTTGTTTGTCGTGTGAAGGCACCATAAATAGTTGAACGAAAGGTATTGCGATAAATTCATTTGATACTTTCTTTCCAGAACATTCAAAGAAAGTGACAGAGGAGTCCTCAAAGACTAGGGGCCCTGCCTCAATTATGACTCCGCCCAACAATGGGCAACGAAATAATCAACCACTTCTTTCCCATCCATCTCATCCGGCTGTTAGTCAGAGTACCACCAACGTAGCTCCAGCTAATCAAAGACAACCAGGAGCCTCCGCAGACTATATCGCCAATAATCTACAGCAAATACTTGCCAGCTTAACTGGTGGAGATCGTCTTCCAGGCAGTCATCCATCCATGATGTATCGCCCATATCAGGCGTATGTGGCACCTAAACAACAGGCAAAACAACCAATAGCCAACAGACCAGTACAATATCAGACTGTGAAACCTCCAATGGGCAACTCGCATCAGATACCACAAACATTGTCGTCCAATTTATGGAACAATCGCCAACCTAGCGCAGTCGCAGCGCTTGCAGTTCAAGCTTCGCTAAGACATGGCACCCCAGCAAGCATGCAACAAGTTAATAGGAACCGCCAACCTGGCATGGTTGCATCACATTCAGCGCAAAGACTAGGGTCTCTTAGGCCGTACACTCCAAGGGTTATGCAACAAATTCATATGCCACTTCTGACTAAGGCTTCACTCATGCAGCAAATGAATACCAATCGCCAACCTGCTGTTGTATCACCACTTCAACCTCAAGCCTCACTCAGGCACGACACACCAGCAAGGATGCCACAGGCGAATACCGTTGGAATTCAACGAGTTCCTTTGAGACCAAGTGTCCAAGGACAGTTTCAAAGATTAAATCCTCTTTCAACACCCGCAGTATCCTCTGTACAAGGTCAAAATAAAGGGGCAATAGTCATTAAGCCACAAGGATTTTCTAATAAAATCAACAGCTATGGACAGATCCACAACCCGATTGTTTGGCATATCCCATTGCGAAACATCAAGACAGGACTGCTGGGTGGTTTGCAAAAGCCGTTTTTCTCCGCAGCTCCAATACGTCCTGCGCTCTCAAATAGTTTAGGGCAATCATCGCAATTGAACATGCTTCAAAATATCCCTGTAAGAAACAGGACACTTGGAAGCGTTCACAAACCTTATGTTGCTTCCTTTCAGCAACCATTTATTCAGAAACAACGAGTAAACTTGGTGCAACCCTTGAATCCACTGCCTGGAGGACCTCGGGCTGAAGTAACTACACCTTTGCAACAAAGACAGCAACAACAACAAAAGCAACAATCGCTTGCATATAAGATGGCGTTGCTAGATGTACCCAGCCCACAAACCACCATTACGGCATTGTCACCGTCCATCAAACAGGTGCCATCTGCTCAAATTGCAGCAATCAGCCAGAAAAACGCACCATTAATGCGTCCATCAAGCACCAACTACTATGTAAAGCCGCCATATTCTCCAAGCGTACAAATACCTGTAAACACGCTACATTCATCTTTAAGTGGTGTTCTTCCGCACGTTTCTCCGCATCTACCCCAAGTGATTCCACAGGTCGCTCCTTTTAGTAGACACTACATTTATGGACAACATTCTTGGCCTTGGGGTGCTTTGAAAAATCAACTGATCTCAAGTCAGTCTCCTAGTCCGATAGCATACGGTAGAAGCCCACAGAGGTATCAAACAACAGTTTCGCCGTACGCAGTGTCGCCCCAGGTATTACTTTACTACTATTTTTATCCTAGAACACTAACCAATCCCCAAACGAAGCTAACCACGTTAAACGGACAAAATCTTAAAGGAAGCTTCTGGCAGAAGTTAAGAGAACAGATTTCGAGTGCTGCTTTTAACGGCAAGCCAGTAGTAAGACACCCATCTGGAACAGGACAAACACAAGGGAAGTCGACTGTTATACAGACTGGACAGGTACAATCCAACATAGTTCCTAATGGGGCTATCAAACAACTTGGACAGATGTCTGAGAACACACCATATTACAGAATTGTAGCGGGTCCGTCAAAGGCTCCCCTTTCAAGTGGAATAGTCGCAGGTCACTTAGCTAATCAACTGCAAATAAAGAAGGAAATTCAAACGCCTCTTCCACAAGCTCAGGTTAACAATGGTATGAAACAAATGA
Source organism: Cladopsammia gracilis (assembly GCA_022457155.1). Lineage (NCBI taxonomy): Eukaryota > Metazoa > Cnidaria > Anthozoa > Scleractinia > Dendrophylliidae > Cladopsammia > Cladopsammia gracilis. Next base: position 2,556,272 of record JAJGOT010000020.1, read on the forward strand.
CCAATTTACCACAACAAACTGCACGGATATCCCCAAACGTAGGACAATACCTCAACGCCTTGACGCGACAACAAGCAACAGTTAAGACGCAACTTCCTGTTCTACAAGACAGGACGTCACAACTAACCCATGGACTGCTTAACCGACCAATATACATACAGACAGTACCATACCATATTTATAATATGCTTCAGCAAGTGCCTGCGTTAAACACGCAATCTGGCAACCAGCGTTACCTTTCTAAGGTGTTAAGTGATATACTTAGATTAAGATACCTTAAGCAGAAAAAGAAAAAGAAAAAGAAAAAGAAAAAACGAGGGGCGAAGGAGAGTAAAATCAAGAATCGTTAAAATAGGGACAGCAGAGTACATGTAGGGCGGCTGAAAAAGGCACAAACGAGCTCAGATAAGTTTACCTCATTATCAGTCGTAGGTATTCGCGACTATCTGGAAAACCTACGCCGAATGATAACTGAATTTATTCCATCGTCATTTGGAGTGGTCATTATCGATGACTTTGAAATAATATCGTCGACGTTTCGTCATCAACAGTTGTTAACCAGTATTAACGACTATTTGGAAAACCAAGAAGAATTTGAGAAAAGATAAGTGAAATTTCTCTCATCGCCATTTGAAGCGTTCAAAGAATTGACTTTCAAATTGTGTCAAGAGAATGTTGCGAGACAATAAATTAAACAAAAGCAGACATAAGCTGTGGGAACGTTGAGAAAGGTTCAAGAGATAGTGGTATTTCCATAAGCACAATAGATTTAGGAAATAACTTAAATTCATCCATCATCATTCTGGAATGGTCATTATGTATGGCTTTGAAATTATGTCGCCAACATTTGACAAAATGTTATAAAAAATAGATTTCAATTTGCTTTTTTATAGGGAAAAAAGTCAGCATACCAAACCATGATTATCCGACTTCAACACCAAAATCCTATGTACATTACATAATCTTCCAAATTTTTTTTTTTTGTCTTACCAATTATGAGTGCGAAAACAACTCTAAGAGTGACAAATGCATGATGTATTTTTGTAGTTTCAATGTTCAATGTTCAATGTATCCGCTATAATGGCTGTGATATCAGTTTCTGGTAATCTGTCGTGGGCTTGTTCGCTACAGATCGGAGTTAATGGTTGTTGCTTGGTGTTGTGGAAACTATTGTTAGTTGGCTATTGTGTTGTGGTGTGGGTATTGTTTATTGTGTTTTTAATGTTTTGTTTTACGTCATTTGGTGATCGAAACTTCCGCAACTCCAAGAAACAGAGAACGTTAATGTACAGAGAATGTAAATACAAATATTAACAAAAAGATAAAACGCGTACTTGATTTTTCAAAGTGAAACACGTTTGTAAAATAGAGTTAACTCAATAAAAGTACTAATTACAAAATATGCTAATTAATAAATAACGTATTTGAATTTTAATAAAAATATACTATATTGCTTAGGATTCTTCATTACAGGAAAAAGTCTTTACTTCGTTAGAGTAATTCTAAACTAATAATTTAATATAACAATAAATATAACAATAACGAGTAACCAAAAACAAAAAGAATGTTAGCATACAACATGATTTAGATCCAGGAAAAAAGTAATTTCACATTGATTATTACTCCTTAATAGTTAATAAATAATAAAGCATGATGCATGTCAAACCATTGACTTCCTATCTTTTGTAAACGTCCAAAGGTATATACTCCATGGGAGAATGAAGTATGGATAAGTAGAGGTAAGTATTGTAAATATATGCACTCTTCGGTGCAACCATGGCATTCTCCCATGGAGTATATACCCGTCCAAATGCTGTTCAATGCCGTTTAATGCCACATGTAGTTGAAGTTTCCTTCAGCATTTCAAAGGCTCCGCCTACAAATTTATTCTCAAACTTGTCTGAGTAAACGTTCTATTTATTAAGTTTTTCAAGCCAGTTGGCTTTGCCTGGAAAGAAGCGATATACTTTGATTAGACAGCGTTGTAAGGACAGAAAACCGATCATAAACACATTTACGATCTCGCAGAATTCCGTCAAAATAGAAAATGCTTTCAAAATTATGGTTAGAAACTGTAAAATTATTAAGGGTCGTAGAGAAGTACAGATTATAAAAGTAGACATATTTTACTTAACTGATAATCTGGCGTCCAGATTGGGTCATTGAGTCAGTGTTTCGTTTTGCTTTTAACTTTGGATTTCTAGTAAAAAAAAGACACTTTTATACACTATGTAGACAAAACATTATGTACACCATAATACAGAGATCAACACAGCAACACCAACTATTTTAATAACTAACGGTACAGAGTGTCATCATTTGGTGTACTGACGACATGTTGCTGATGAACATACGACCTACTACATGCATGGATACGTAAGGCATGGCTGCTTCATTTGATAGTAAGTTCTAACACTTTATACTTAGCTCTTATAGATCGTTTTCATCTGCGAAGCATTTTGTTGTTCTGGTTTTGAGAGCAACACTAGGTAACAATGTTGCGGAGAATGTTGTACCGATGTTGTACCGATGTTGCAGAAAATGCCAAATGAAACGACTTGGCAAAGGTTTGAAGCACGATGATCGTCAACAATCGAGTTATTGGGAAAATAAATGTTTTGAACATCAGAGAACTCTCTGTATGCGTCCTCCATGTTGGGTAACACTTTGGTACACCAACAGGGTGGCAGAATTGGCATGTACAGCTAAATTTTCTTTATAATTGTTTCTGTTCAGTTCAAAGATTCGAAAGACCTCTGATTTACATGATCGCTTTAGCAAAGTCCACAAGCTGAGTGAAAAACACTCGTTTCTGTTTTGCACATGGAGAGAGGCTGAGCTGTACCGCCAAACGTAATAAATGCTACATGACATGAAACACGGAAGAACGATTACTATACATTGGTGTCACTAGCTCGATTTTGATTGGCTATAAGCACGCAGCTAATTATTGCTTGCTGTTTCTGTTACGTCATACCTACAGACAATGAATTTTATATATGTAGAAGTGACGTCATACCTACAGACAATAGTTTTATGCATGCAGGCATTGATCTCTTTTTTGTGCGCGCTCTTGTCTTCACAAGTGCAGCTCAGGAATATGCATAATAAAACAATTATTGGATGAGGTTGAGCATGATAGCGATAATTATCAAGGCCAAAGTTTGTGTTATCTGCCGAAGCCGAAGGCTGAGGCGGATAACACAAACTTTGGCCTTGATAATTATCGCTATCATGCTCAACCTCATCCAATAATTGTTAATTGTTGTTTGTAATATGGCAAATGTGATTGCTTCTAGGGCAACCGGAAATTTCAAAACTACTGCTGATATCAAGAACCTGTTAAAACAAGGGCCAAGTAGAATAAGCTATTTAGATTTTAGAATTTTGTTGACGTCAGTTGAAAACGATCTATTAGCCTGTTCACTTGCTACATTTGCTTTTAACGTTATCTGCCACTAACGTGTTTTAAAATATGCACATCTTACGCAATTGTTCCATGGTTTAGGTAAACGTAAGGCAGTACCTCTCTGAACGAACGACATAATAAGCTCACAAAACAATTCAAAACAAGTCACAATAGCAGCTATTGGAAGTGCAGTTGTTCAGCGGTTAGCGCTTTGCACGTGAGACCTTGAGGTTAAGGTTTTACGGAGTACGGAGTCTTTTTAATAGACAACACATGCGGTAGTGCTCAGAAAATGCTGGAGTACCATGCGATGGACTTTTATCCTGTCCAGAGAATAAGCCAAATCCCGGAGCGCTTATGCTGCAGAAATCGTAGATAAACATGCACGTCGAACCAATTAGTTAGCATAGCTTGCCGAAAAGTCTACGTACCTTGTCCAATCGTTTGGAATGGGATGGTTCTTTCCCCGTTTTTCGGATATAAAAATAATGAAACTAAATTGTTGCCAATAATGTCTTCAAATCTTCACAGTGGTCAAACGAGTGCAATTTTACCCAGAAACTTTACAAAAAATGAAACAATTACACCAAGAGTAAGAAGCCTTGAATATTAGGCTATTATTGCGTTGATTTTCGGTAAAAAAAAGTCAAGAACTTCTTACAGCACATTTTGTCGCTTTGAGTTTCAATTTAATAGAAATCCCTGAGGTATACATGGTCGAATGAGGCAAACCAATCTGTACTTCGAGACAGGGTTGGTTACTGTCTTTCCTTAAGTACCACAAAAGGGTCAATGAAATTATTGTGTGACTAATGCCATCGGCTTTTTTTTCGTTTCGATGTTTTTGTTTGTTCAGAAGCAAATCCCAGGCGTAAGGCTTATGGGCCTTTCAACCAGAGTACCTTACAATCCTTCCCGTGGACCACTGACAACCAGGAAGTATATAACGACGAAATATCAAACTCAGGAACCACGTAGCATGTTAAAGACAACTCCAGAACAAGAACATCCAGGAATGGCTGAAGAGAAAGAACTGGCCAAAGCCCTCGCGCTTTTAGCACTGCCTAACAGATAAAAATAAACGAGCCGACGACAAGATCATAATAATGTATACTACGAAGGCACACAACCTCTATCACACCAACAGAATGACAACATATGGTGTGTAAAGCTCGCTGTACTGGTGTCATTAATTGGAGAATTCAATAACGCATGCGAAACCATCTCTTCGTTAGGCAAATATTGGAAATGCTAAAAAGGTGGCGTTTTCGTTTTGCAACATTTCGTCTGACCACTTTGTTTTGTTTAAAAGACGCCAAAAAACACAAATACGCTTTTTTGTATTCATAAGTTCAAGCCAGTAAGACGTGTGTTAATTATGTCATGGGTTAGAAGTTGAATTAACATTGCTTAAGTATGCATAATTTTAATAAATCCCATGAACCAGTAAAGAGCCATTCGTATATGGCGAACGAAAAATAGGAAACAAACGCATAAAGTCAGTTAGTGCTTTGTAATTACTCTGTTATCCTTTTCACTCACAAGAGCTCCCGGTTGTTTAACAGGAAAAATGTATGTAAACAGACATGTAAGGCATATGCCTTTTATATCATGGCCTCACAAGAGAAATTAAGAACCAAGCAGGAATCGAACCTACGACACCCCTATCCCATGGCGGGTGCTCTAAACACTAAGCTACCCAGGCAAACACGGTGGAGTGATTGGAACATTAGCTGAAGAGAACAACGATTAGCAGATGTTAGACCACCCGCCATGAGGTCGGGGTGTCGTATAGGTTTGATTCCCGCTCGTGGCATCTGACTATTTCGACATTTGTTCACTACTTAATAGCTTTCATTTGAATGGTTACATTTTAAGTTTTCATACACAGACTCAAACGTTTGAACCACCTTAAACAAGATAATAAACAGTATCAAGTACCGCTCAATAACTTTCACTTATGAATTTTTTTATTAGGATTTCATCTACAGGCCCGTTCGTCATACAGTATAATAAACGGCACAACATAAATTCCATTCAAATAGTCTTGGATTAAAAATTTAGAACCACCTTGTACACTATACCAATTATAGGCAGAAGAATTGGCAGAAACATACAGCTAGGCACCTATCATTAGAGTAGGCAAAATGCACAATATCATCCACGAATTCATTACATCAAGTTTTTCAGTTTGAATCTGCGAGTAAAAAGGCTAAATTTGACGGTTTGACAGCTTAAATTTTGAACAGTTGTTATAGTTAATGGTTTGGCCGCTTTTCCTATTACCAGTAAAGGCAACTGGTAGTTTTCCTGACGAACCAGCTGGTGGCCATAACAATAAAAAGCTCTTCCTCTATTTTCTTCGTGTTCACCAACATGGCTGTACTGCAAACTACCTCTACAGATCCCTTCAGCATCTTTGCGGTAGAATTTTTTTTAAAACAAGACACTCAATCGCTGCTCAGTTAAGTGATTAGAGACTATTTGAATGTTAGAATTAATTTACATGATCAAGCATGTGAAAGATATATAATTACATAAACGCTATTTGATTTTTTTGTACAAGATTCCAATATATCCTTCGTTATACGAAGTAAAGTAAATGCGTGACGAGGGCAAATGAGCTGTAAACAAGTCTATTAAATAAAATATTTTTGTATTACGTTTTGTTCATTTAAGCATTTTAGGGGTTGGTGTCATAATGAGCATATATGCCATAGCTGGCAGCAGAGTTCGATTTGTCAAATACTATCTGAAATAACATTTTTAACCAACTTGCGAAATTGAAAGATTTCTAGTATAAGTTTAAGCTAAGCGATTTTAATATATCTTTCATGCCATTATATAAAGCGAGAAACAGCAAAACAAAAAGTTCCCCGCCTAATTCTTTTACAAATCCTAATAGAAAAGCCATGGCTCAAACTAATACAGTGTAACACTTAACACCGTCAATACAATCACCAACGAGCCATAAAAATGTGAAGCATGAGCTTGGCTCCTCCATATTTAAGTCTGGCGAACCAGCATTGGTTGAGGTTGAGTGAAATATTGTTTGGTTTTTTTTTTTTTTCTTTTTCAGCTCCCAGTTTTACAGTTTTCCCAAAAGTTTTCAGAAGTTTTTCGCTGATTTTTATTGATTTGCTTTTCGCTTTTTTTGCTTTTTTTTTACCTCGTTCCCAGGGTCATACAATCTTAGGGGTCTTGTGAGAACTTGAAACCTTTGGAATGAGCTGATAAATTAAGTTGAAGCTAACTTTACTTGCAGCATTATCAAGATAGGTGAAGAGAAAAGTGCTGTGCCTAGAACTACTTGAAACTGTTGTTCCAAACGGGGCAATGAGGCTTATAGACCCGGGGGGGCAGGGGCAGGAGTATAAGCGAGATTTTACGGTATGCTGATGATATACAGTAAGAGCAAACTTGTTGTCTTCTTCTGTGTTTTATTTGCTTTTGATGTAGTGAACATGCCTAGAGAAAGTAACTACCATTGTCTTTAGAGATAGACAAACCTGCACGCGAGCAAAATACAATTTCCAAAACAACATAAAAGCAGTTACTTTGAATTCACGTAGTAATCTCTTGACTATTCAAATCGATCGTGGGTTGACATGTTTAAGAGCTGATTAGTGATATATTCCAGGATCCAAAAATTGTCTGCAGCGGTTTAATTCCCAAGCTAAACGCCTGAGACAAATCTTATCATTGTTTGGATTTTTATTGCACACGTACAAATGTATCCCCTGTTTGATATGGGTTTAACCCTCGGACGTACACGCAAACTTATACCCCCACCATGGTACAACGGGGGGGGGGGGGTGCGATGTTGCAATATTTCGGAAATATTTTCCATCTAATAGATAGTCTGTGATGTGCTCTACAAGATAAGGTAAATATTATGGGTTGTGGCGCTGCTGGGGTCCGTGACGTCATCCAAAATGGCCGCCAATATGGCCGCCATCTTGGATTTTACTAAAAATTCAAATTTGTCAGAAAAATGCGGAAATTGCAAATATCATTTGCTAGAGTTGCAAAATAACATAAAATTAAACATTTTGGTGCTTTTGGTATCATTTTATATGTTTTTCACTGAAAAAAGGTGAAAACACACACATTTTCATTCAAAAATGGCTTGACCCCATATTATTTATGACGTCATATCTCGTTACCATAGCAACCAGTTGTCGCCAAACTTTACCAAAAATAATAATGTGTCTAAAAGATAAACGAACAGCTACTGAAAAACGGCATGTGATAATCGTAAATGGAGAAAAACCTTAAGGAGGGTTGGCATCCACCCCCCCCCCCCCGTACGTCCGACGGTTAAATTCGACGCTGTGAAGGTCAAAATTAACAACCCAGGGGCGGATCCAGGGGGGTGAAATGGGTGAATTTTCACCCCCTTTTCTGAGACCCTTTCTTTCTTTTTTCTAAAGTATTTCTCAAATAAATAATATTTTATTTCTCTGATATCTTTTTTGATTAAAATTTCACCCCCCATTTCAAAATCCTGGATCCGCCCCTGCAACCAGTAGCACTTGAAATCACTCCTCCTCCTTAATCACTCCTCCTCCTTAAAATAGTTAATTCAGTCAAGTTCACAATATAACATTTTATCAACAAAGATTAACCCTAAAACTACAAATAACTCAGAGGTGAATAAAACCATTCACAAAAGCGTTCTGCTGTTGCTAGTTCCATGTTGTTCATCGCAGTGTTAATCTGACCATGTCTGATTTTTATTATACTAGGTATTTTCACAATTCTATTCATTGATTTCACTTTTACCAGATTCTTCACCGGAACTATAATTATCATCCTCTATTGTGTTTTTGCCTTTTCCAAAATTCGTATGTTTCAGTAGCTTATGGTGGGCTCTTTGTTTAAGGGACTGTACAGTAGTACTTAAGAGAGTTTTGAGCTCTTTGTTAACATCACTACTTTTTTCAGAAAGGTGATTATTTCCTTCACCGTTATTTGAAAATGAAGTTTCGTCTCCTGACTTAAAAGATGCAGAAGATTCATAATCTGAATCAACACTTCCTTCAATGGAGGCGCTTGCTTCTGAAATCGTATCCTCGGGTACCATTATTCCAGTACCAGAATGACTGTAGTGGAGATCGCCGTGTTGACTGTAGTGGTGGCCACGTTGTTTGTATTGGTTTTCATGTCGATTGCTGTATTGATGGTGGTTAATTTGTTCATGGTGATAAGCATGATGTCTTGTATGCTGGCGATGACTTTTATCCGAATCATTTTCCTGAAAATGAGCAAAATAACTTGTAATATGACTGACAGGTACTTTTACATTTTTCTTCGCATAAAAATGTGATTTAACACGATGCTTTAAGTTCTTGACCCATTTTCCCCTGCCGTTATGGTGTGTACGACTATGCAAAGTATTTTCCGATGGATTTTTGTTGATACTTTTACCACGGAAGTATTTTCGTGGCATCTCCTGTTTGTCTAATTTTTTTGATGCCTTGTGCTTTTTCCAATTGGTACGTGATCGCGTCTTTTGATGCTTGAGAAATCGATTGGATTTTGCAAATGAAAGTAGGTGCTGCTCACGGTTATCTTCATCAAGACGAGCGCTTTTGCCATAATCCCGATAACGTAAATAACTGTTCTTTTTTCTCGACCGATGTCTCTTCGACTCTCGGTGCCTAATTTCATCATAAAATGATTGAGAATGAGACTGACGAGGTTCGTCTGCATCATATGAGGGCTCTGTCTCCAGCTTAACGTCCAAATTTTTATCATCGTCATCATCATCATTATCACTATGATCATGTTCATCATCATCATCATCATTAGTATCGATGTTATCATCAGCGTTATCACTAATTTCATTGTCGTTGTTACTGTCATTATCTTCATTGTTATCGTTATCGTCGGTCGTATTGTGTTCTGTAAATTCCCTTCGTGAGCCAACACTTGACTGCATTCTCTCCTCGTCCTCCTCTTTCTCGAAATCCTTGACCACTTCCTCTTCTAAATCTGAACCTGAATCTGACTCTGAATCGGAACCGGAATCTGACCCGTCTTGGTCGTGTAATCGTTGCCTAATGCGACCCCTATATGGTTCTTCTGAATCGGAATAAGAACTGTCTTGCTCTTGCAGCCTCTGCCTAAACCACTCCCTTCGAGGTTTATACCGATGTCTACCTTTCCTTTTTTCAGACTTATAAGCCTCAGTGAACGCATCCTCAAACGTTTGGCTTAAATTATCGAGAGCTTCGGCACTCTTGCGGTCTTCTGGGTCTTTCGGAGAATCCTTATTTTCCTTGATAATAAATACCTGAGGGGCCGGCGGAGGAACAGGATATGCAGGCTTCGAGAGTGGTAATGATGGCAGCGGAGGAGGAGGTGGAGGTGGAGGAGGAGGAGCTGAGCAAGAAAAACAGTTCATTAATCAGTATTGTTGTTTGTAATATGGCAAATGTGATTGCTTCTAGGGCAACCGGAAATTTCAAAATGGATCACTAAGAAACGAAGTCATGACCTCATCGTCTTATAACCACGTGAGATATTTCGTACTGAGTACTTTTTGCATTAGTTTCGTACCTTCAGAAATTTTAAGAGTTCTATAAAAAAAATAGCTTTCAAGTTCTGAAAGTGTTAATTATCAAATGACCTCCGCTCACATCAAGAATAAGCCATTTTCGTATTTAAAATTACCGCTGAATTCAAACACCAATGACACATTGATACAGGGTTAGACTCGACCTGACGTAAAATATTTACAAATACCGGCAGAAGGTGCGTGAAATTTGAAAATTAAACAAAACACAGAGCTCTAAACAGGTCATCTCGCCTGAATTTGTGAATTTATCACTTCAGATTGAGGCTAACCCTGTCAAAATGCGTCTTCAATGCTTACATTCAGCGGCAATAGCGAATTCGAAACTGGACTATTGTCATTTCTTTAACACACAGTGACAAAACGCCAATATTGGCGTTTTGTCACTGTGTGTTAAAGAGGAGTTGTCACGGGGTGTTTAATTATGGCTAAATGAACCTTGAACACCCAAGTGAAAGGATCTTTTTTGAAATTTTAATTTGCTATCCATGACAGAAATTGAAACGTTTCAGTTCAGTAGTAAAGTAGAGATATGTCTTTTGGCTTGTGTAATTCACTCCAAACAGTGCTAAAATGGTCTTAAAGCCAATCTACTAAATAGAAATACGTCAAAAATACCTGTTTGATTCTAAATGATGAAATTATTTTACGTAGATACAGGTTCCATAGTTATCAGCTTGAGTGCTGAAGAGACTCACGTTTTTATCAATGCGGGGCGATATTTCTTCTTCGGAAGTCAGAACCGAAGAAGCGGAGTTTTAAAGAATTTCCAAGCAGCCGAGCGACTTAAATGAGCTATGTCATGGTGATTTGATGCTTTGGGGTCAAAACGGCCTCAAATAAACACTAAGTACCTTTTCCATACATTAACTGCTTATAAAAAGAATAAAATGAAGATATCAAGTGAATTTTTGACCGAAGAATGAACCATGATCTGAGTTTAGAGAAGGGCACCAGGCTATAAACTTGAAAAAAATTGGGTAACGTTTTCAAGTTGCAATCCATTTTTCTCATAGAGCACAAGCAGAATAACGGTAAACAAAACTGGACCATTATTTTTGAGTTTCCACTGATGTAAATATGTCTTTTGGGCTGTTTAACGTAACACTAGAAACGGTGACATAGCCCCTTTAAAGGTAACACAAATTACATTTTTCAATGGGAATTTATGTTGATATCAATTTTTGATTGACTTTTTCTTTCTGTTCTCGTTAGTTTTGGAGAAATGTTTATAAAACGTGCTCAAATTCAGTCGTATTGATATCTTGATTTTCATCGAGGACAGCTCCTCTTTGGGCTAATGGTACGCGTTTTGCTTTTAAACATAAACTAATGGATATTTGAATGAAATTTTTCAAAAGAAGGTTTTGTTGTCCAATTTTATGAGTTTGTTCATTCATTTCATAGGTTGAGAAGCGATTTTCTGTAAACAAAACAAGACTTGGATTTTATAGTTCTAATTTCACTCGCGTCGCCTTATGCAAAGATGTATGTGTATTTTTTGCAATTTTGATTTCCAAATCAGTTTCTCGGGCAATTTTCGATACGCTACAGGTGTATTTTATTCGGAAATTAGTCATACTAGTTATTCTAGACCAAGAAAAAGTTGTTTTTGTGAGCTACACTCTAATTGCACTGTGCAGACGGTCGCGTAATACTGTTTTTGAGAATTGCTAAACAACAACAACAACAATTACAATATTGAATAACAGCCCGCACGTCAGTCTTAATTTTTGTGCTTTCGACTTTTCACCTTAGTTAAGCTTATCATCAGCTTTCTGTTCAGAGAGGTCCGCTGTTAGGCTAAGCCTATCTGTGTATATTGTATAAGGTAGCCTTACCTAAGTGACGGTTAAGTGTGCGATTATTGAAACGGGCTGCGAAGTTACGGCTTTTTATGATAGGTAAAGTTACTTTGTTCTTTCAGAGTTTCCTATCTTTCACCAAATGTAATCAGCTTTTCGAGTCCGTGAATGAAAGTTGTTGTTAAGCAGTGTTTTTGATCTTTTTCTTTTTCTCAATTTTTGAAAATACCAAGGACTGCCAAACACTCTTACAAGTAAGGGACCGATCGTTAATTACGCCCTAGAGGGGGGCGGTGGTTTTCTAAAAAATCTGGTGTATGAAAATTGACCCCCACAATAAACTTTCAAATAAAAGTTATACCTCCCCCCCCCCCCACCACTACAATTACAATTTGAGAAGTTTACCCCTCCCCCTCCCCCCCCTAACAATTCGTCAAATGAACTTGCTATTACTTCTTTCCTTATGTTGGTACGAATTTGTAGAGTCGCCACTGACCGTTTAATAGTGTCCTGGGGCCCGTTTCTCGAAATTCCCGGTAACTTTTCGGGCCCGAAGCCAAATATTGAAATCAAAATCTAAAGATTAAAAGCGCGGATCGTAGCGAACAAACCAGTCCATTTTGTTTTGCTAACTGATACTTTATTATCTGCAAAACATTTGAAACCTCGATCTTCAATGAAAATAAAACAACTTTCCGGACCCGGGTAATTACCGGATCTTTCGAGAAACGGCCCCCTGTTCACCAGCAAACTCGTTCCCAGGGTCTCTCTTCTTCACGCCGTCGCACCAGGTTCATGAGGGAGCTTTAGCAAACACGACGGCAATGGCAGCAAGAGTGGCACAAAACAACAGGTTTATGAACGAAAACAATGCCTCTGCACGTGTGTTTTACATTTGATACATTTCTTCGCCGTTCCCTGCAGAATTACAACGTCAAACGATCATAATAATTTTCCTTTCTTTATTTGAACTTGAAATCCGTCCCTACTGACGAACTCAGCTCCTGGAGAATTCATTCACATCAGGCAAATTAAACAATTTGGAACAACTTGAAAGTAGTTTAAATGAGCGCAAATTCTTTCATTCAATGACGTTTTCTTTCGCGTTGCCGTCTCACGGCAACAGCAGTGAGAGCAACACAAAACAATACGTTTAATGAGCGGAAACAATGACTCTGCACGTTCGTTTTTCATTTGATACATTTCTTTGCCGTTCCCTGCAAAACAACAACGTCTAGGGTTTTTAGAGAACGCGAAAACACGACGGTTAATTTTCCTTGCTTTATTATTTCAACTTGAAAGCCGTCCCTACCAATTCAGCTCTTGAACAATTCCAGTAACATAAGGCAAATTAAACAATTTCAAAGTAGTTTAAGTAACAACGGGTGTAAGAACTAGGAAATGCTCTATCGTTCCGCGACATTTCGCTTTCCCCACATAAGATTGTTTAGGTTTTTTTTACTGAGAATGCATCAACCAATTGACATGTTTTAAATAAAATGTACTGGAACTTTATTTTAAAGTGATGCTTCTTTTGTGCTACAAGATCTGATCCAATCGTGAAACTCCAAAACAAGGGTCTTTCTGCACGTACCGGTGCTCATTGTCTTCTATTGTATGTGAGGTATTGTATTTTTGGTCTTGTTTTGCATTTGTATTATTGTCGTTCTTTGTTCCTCTTGTTTAACGTCATCTGTGCTCCGGTACACACAGAAAGAACCCAAAACAATGGCGAGGAAAGGCTTCTAATTTTACATGTTTCCCGAATAGAATTTCGGTTGTATCAAAACTCAGAATAGTTTTTACTAAAAAGGAACCAATTAGTAAACTAGAGAGAAATAAATGCACTACCTGGTTAAGAGATGGTAGATTTTCACGTTTTAGCCAATGAGGTGGACGATTTCAACAATATCACAATTAACTTTCTGCATTCCTTGCCGTTAGGTTGCCTAGTTCTTATTAGGACCATTACTTAAATGAGCGCAAAAGTTCTTTTTTCAATGACGTTTTCTTTGGCGTTGCCGTCGTGGTTACTGAAGCTCCCTGATCGCACCACTGGCTTTTTTCTCATCGAAATTTGTATTTATTTATATTATATATTTTTAACATTTGTGATTTTAGATTATCATTATTTTAATAACTACTATATACATGTAGTTGCTACCTTTTGTATGTCTTAAAATTTTACCCCCCCCCCCCAACCCTCACTTCTCGTGCAAGGTAAAAAATAACCCCCCAAATGGAGCTTGTTTTAAACAATTACCCCCCTCAAAAAACACCCCCCCCCCCCCCTCCTCCCAGGACGTAATAAACGATCGGTCCCTAAACTGAGCAGTTACAGAAACTTGAAATACAAAAGACTATCACTTACTGCTGGTTTCGCCAGGTAGAACAGATACAGGCGGAATCTTAATAGAACCTTCGTTTTCTGGTGGCGGGGGGATTGTCTCCGCAGGACCACCAGGTACTTCCGGTCCAGGAGGTAGAAGAGGAAGAGATACTTCCTTAGATGCAGGGTTAGTCGCTGTTGGTACAATTTCGGGCTTTGGTGGAGTTATCGATCCTGGCGTAGATCCAGGGAGGGCAGGAGTTGGGATCTCTGGCTTCGGTGGAGAAACCTCTGGCTTCGGAGGAGTAACCTCTGGCTTCAGTGGAGTAACTTCTGGCTTCGGTGGGGCTACCTCAGGTTTCGGTGGAGCAACCTCCGGCTTCGGTGGAGCTATCTCTGGCTTTGGTGGAAGGAGAGGTAACTGGCCGGGTGCAGGTATTGGGCCAGTTGGTGAAACTTGAGGTACAGAGGGCAATGGAGGTAGTTGTGGAAGTGGTGGTACAGGTTGTGGTGGAAGACCAGGATTTAACTGGGTTAAAGGTGGAAGTGGAGGAGCTGATAAAGGTTGCGTCTGCACAGGAACAGTCATTGGTAGAGGTGGACTTGCCATTGGAAGAGGTTGTGCTTGCGCTGGATTAGGTACTACTGCTGGCAGTGTTGATGCTTGTGGATTTTGCGGTATAGGAACCCCAGTCCCTTGTTGTACTGGCTGTGTCGTCCCAAGTGCGCCAGCATTTGAACATTGGCACGGCACTGGCTTACAACAATCTAATGAGTCATAAATCTCCTCGTCAACATCTTTGCAGAGACCACATAAATCTGGGCATCTACTTTGACATCCGCAACGACAATTCATAGGAAGAAGCAAAGGTAGAATTCCAGATAGAGCTGCCAGAGGATTTGTAGTCTTGGCTTCTTTATTAGCAGCTGCAGGTGGTGCTCCCAAAGTGGTTCCGGCTGGGTATCCTTGTGGGCCTTCATTTCCAGCTGGATATCCTTGATTTGGACCTCCACCAGCGGGGTATCCCTGGTTTGGATTTCCACCGGCGGGGTATCCCTGGTTTGGATTTCCACCGGCCGGGTATCCCTGGTTTGTATTTCCACCAGCAGGGTATCCATATTTTTGACTCGGATATCCCTGATTTCCACCCGCTTGATATCCTTGATATGGCCCTCCTGCAGGATACGCCGGAACCGGAACAGGAACAGGCACTGGTACGACCTTTGGGGGTTTTTCTTCCTTTTTACCGAGGCTATTTAACAAAGCGACTGTTTGAAGTATGTTACCAAGGTCATTTTCTTCTTTATCCGGTACAGGTACAGGCTGCTGAATAGGTGCTGGCAGGACCACGGGTGGTAGGGGTGCTGGCTGCGGAAGAGGTGCTGGCATTACAACAGGAGGTGGAAGAGGTGCGGGCATCACAACAGGGGGTTGAAGAGGTGCGGGCATTACCACCGGCTGAGGGGGTTGTGTTTGCGATGGAACGGAAATCATGATTGGTCGCATAGCTTGCTGAGGGCGTGGTGCAGCGATAATTATGGGCTGCTGCTTTCGTTGAGGCCTTGACGATTCATAAGGTTTCTTGTTAAGATTAATGTGCAGATTTATGGATTTATTCGGCCCTACAACGCCTGGACCAGGCTGTGGTAATGGAGAGGCTCCAGCGCTTGAGAAAATTTTCTGACCATTTACATTTAAAATAACTCCTTTTGGTGCGCCTTTTAACTGTATTCTTCGTTGAATGAAAGCACGTTTAAAATTCTTGATATTTGAGAGGGAATCACTGACTGATCGTGATGGTGGCGTCTGGTTTGAAGACCCTAAAAAAGAAGTCATTCAATCAAACATTGTCCTAGTTTCAATGATTACAACAACACAACGCTGACAAATGGTGACAGGAGAACCGTGGTGGGAGGATCATAAAGCTCATTGAAGCTCCATTCTGCAAATTGCACACAGATTTTTATGGACTTTTTTATTTTAGGAAGTCATAATTTACCCTGTAAAAATCAGTTTATGTTTGAATTTCCTTCACAAGTGCCTGTTGATGGGCGGACCATTGCGGGGGAATCATAGCCAGAAAATGTTTCAAATACTGGGGTCTGCATACTGCAGAGAAATCGGCTGTAACTGGGAGACAAAGACCATGCTCGAACAATCGACCGCCAGATCGAATGTTCCATGCGCATGCGCTAATCACATAACCGCGTGTTCCATTAAAAACCCGGGTCTGCACACTGCAGTGAAATCGGCTGTAAAGACGGGAATACAAAGACAATGCTCGAACCATGCGCCATGTGTTAATCACGTGCCCGCACGCACTACATCATTTGGTTTGGATAGAATGTATGACTGAAGACTATTTCCGCTATGATTATAAATGGCAAAGTAATTAACTGCGTCACGTCAGTTACGTTTCCTGGGTCACATTCTCAGAATGCCAGAAGAAGAACTGTGAGGAAGATATACCTGGCTTATATACAGAAGCTCTTGGAGAAACAGAAAACATTTTTCAACCTGACCACATTGCTGATCTGGCCGTTAATCGCTTTACTTGGAAAAGACTCTGTTATTGCCTGCTCTTCGCAGCCGAGTTAATGAATGTGCATTAGATTATCGTGGTTTTAACTGGTAATCGCTTCTATATGACTCTCCAAAACGAAACTTTCATGAATGACACTCTAAATCTCCAGAAATACTAATACCTCAGCCATATTATGGAAAATTTTCTTGACCGGAGAGCACCAAACTTTATTTACCTTGTTTATTGCCTAGATGAAAATTAAAAATATATACATCAAAAGAAACATGACACAATTTCAACGGACTTAAAGCGTGTATATCGTGTCTATTTGATGAAGATGATATAGAAAAATATCTAAACAACTTGCCAATGAGGAAAATCTTTGCAACTGAAAAGGGTGCCACCACGTGTTTTCGTAAACATATATGGTGACATATTTCGTTTTTGATACATCAGACAAAACAATTTCAATATTTTATTTGCAGTCATATCCGCTTACAAGCATGAAATGTCGATCAAAGTCAAAGCGCTTATTTTTGCAATATTCAATACTTATAAAATTTTGCTTGCTGTTATATTCATCGATTAATCTTGTTTTCCACTCAACACCTGTAGAAATGTTATTGAGTGTAGTACGCAATTTCAATCGTTGTTATTCGTGACTTGGTGGTCGGGATTTTCTCCATAATTTACCTAATGGTATGCCTTACCTTTGCTGCTCTTAAAAGTCTTAGAACGAACGACGTGACTAGGTTCATACACATTACGCTTCACACTGGGTCTAAAGCGTAATCGTTGGTGATCTTTGCCAAAATGGACTCCTTGGACCAAAATCCAATTCGCATACAGTGCAAACCAAAGAAGAAAGACTCTTCTTTTCGCTTTCATATTTAAAGTCATCTATCAGAGCACCTTTTTCTCTTCATTTTCTTGCTAGGCAAGAAAATGTTCTTTGTCGTATTTACTTTCAAAGGCATACATCAAACATTTATGATTACCAGTAAGCAAACTGGTTATGTATTGTTGATTTAGTTGGTAACCGATCTTTATTGACTGACAACAATCCTTTCTATATTTGACTTTTGGACTGTCATCAATCCCTTCTTCTATTCCATGAAGCAGTGCTACTTAAAAAGTAATTTCGTGGTCCAAATTGGGCGATAATACATGCACATGGCTCATTTGATTTCGAGCCATATAGTACTCGGTTATACAAAGAATTGGGTTGAGCGGAGATTTTCACACCTTGATTTTTCACACCCTGTATTTTACGTAGTGAGATTTTAGCTGGTACAGCAAAAGAGCTTCTAGACTGCTCCTAGACTGCTCCTAGACTGCTGCTAGTTTTACCTTTTCAGTCAGTCGAGCGGGAGAGCTCATCACGAAAACAAGCTCGGCGAGACTGGTCAGTGAGCGAACGAGCTTCGCCCTCGGCTCGCATTACTTTCGCTTGCTCGGTCAATCGCCGATCGCGTATTTGCTCGCCCGCTCGATTATCCTGAAAAGGACTTTTAGTAGTCTAAGGCGCTCCCCTCTTTGTGAAACATCCTTATCACGTTCCGATACTACTACAGGGGAAACTCAGTTCTGTCTCTAGCATCAGTATTAACAAGAGGTCAAGTGACAAATGTGGTTATGACGTAGCTGAGATGTGAAGTTTTGGTCCATGCATTTATGAGCTTTTTTGAATACAATAGTCTTGAAGAGTTCCATTACTAACATCACAAAATTCTACCTCGTCCCAAAATGATAATGATTGAGCTCCCTGACCTCCCCCAGGACTTATTGAGGTATGCAACAAATGTGATGTTCCCCCGGGGAATGGACTCCCGTATAAAAGCAAAGGGAATGCTCGTGGAAAATTTTGAAGAGAACCCCCTTAAAGGCACCAGACTCTCGTCGTAATTGCGCGGCCACTATAAAACTTTACCGCTAAGGGCTACCAAGATAAATCATTCAGAAACATTGTCACAATTTTTAAAGGCAATAAAGTCGGTGTCATCGGAAAAGTCCTGCTTTACAGCACAACACAATATAAAGGTTATTCCAAAGACATGAAGGGAAAACACACACAAAAAAGCCCTTTTTTTAAACAGACACCTTTTCACTGGACATATATTTTATGCTTATGCTTTGCTTATGCTTGTGCCTGTGCTTATGCTTATGCTTATGTCGCTGGTGGATATACCAGCCAAAGTGCATAACGTGCAAATTTCCGATACTTGCTATCAGTGTGGAAAGTATAAACGAAAACTCTTATAGAGAATGCTAACAGCCTTTATTTCTATCTTCATTAACCTCTTTATTTGCCTCAAGTTTGCAGTATTTAGATATACACGTTGTGATGTTTCGTTGAAATAAATAAGTGACTGTTCAAATACATTTTCAATTTACAGAATACCAAAATAAGACATTTTTTATTAAAAAAAAATAGCAATTGTGACGATTTTAAGTAGCTACCTTTTTGCCATAACCTGATCTTTCCACAGGACTGCTTACAAAAGACAAAAGATATCGTACATTAGCCAGTATTCGCAGGCTGTAATACACCAGGAAGGTTTACATTTCCATTGTTATTAGTGTTATAGCTATAGCTGTTTGTTGCACTTGAACTGCATAGAGCACATGGATTAGGGCAGTTAGCCTCACATCCACACCAACATGAACTCATAGGATCTATTCCAGGAACACCAGTAGAAGTTGCTGGAACAACGGAACTACCAGGTGGTAAACCTGTACCGGCTGGTTGACCTGTGCCAGCTGGGGGAACCGGCGTTGCAGTGCCCTGGCCCTGAGCTAGACCAAGAAAATTTCCTGGCGCAGGGGTTGCTATAGGACTTGGAAGTGGGGCGCCAGTAATGCCTCCGGGTGACGTACCAGAGTTGACAGGTGGTGTAGGAGAAGGTCCATTAAGAAAATTAGGTATTGTTGGTGATCCCATAGTTAGACCGCCTCCTCCAACTCCTGGGTATCCCATGTTTTGATTCCCACCGGCAGGATACCCCATGTTTTGATTCCCACCGTCAGGATAACCCATGTTTTGATTTCCACCGGCAGGATACCCCATGTTTCGATTCCCACCCGCGGGATATCCCATATTTAGATTCCCAGCTGCCAGATTCCCCAAGTTTTGGTTGCCCACACCGGGAGGTAAAATATTTGGATTCGCACCTGCAGGATATCCCATGTTAATGTTGCCACCCGCAGGATATCCCATGTTAATGTTGCCACCAGCAGGATATCCCATGTTTTGGTTTCCACCCGCGGGATATCCCATGTTTGGTTTCATATTCTGATTCCCAGCCTGATACCCCATGTTTAAATTATTAAGAGCTGCTGCAGTGGCCAGCTGCGCCAAGTTTTGGTTGCTAACACCAGGACGTACAATATTTGGATTCGCACCAGCAGGATAGCCCATGTTTCCACCAGCAGGATATCCCATGTTATTATTTCCACCAGCAGGATATCCCAAGTTATTATTAATACCCGCAGGGTATCCCGTGTTTTGTTTCCCAAAGACAGGATACCCCATATTCTGATTCCCAGCTGGATACCCCATGTTTAAATTATTAAGAGCTGCTGCAGTGGCCAGATTAAGCCCGCCTAATTGACCTCCGTTTGCAGGGTAGCTCAGGGGTGGGTTTCCCAGGGCTGGATAGCCTAGTGCTGGATTCCCAGCTTGGGGAATTCCTAGTTGTGGATAACCCATTGGTGGAACTCCTGCCAGAGGAGCAGTTAATGGTGATCCAGCATTGCCCAAAAGCAATGAACTAAGAGGAGAAGTATTAGGCGCTATAAGATTAGATAGCAGCGAAGGGGAAGCTTGTGAATTTCCATCTGAAGAATCTGATCCACCTATCCCCTTCAATAATGCAGCCGTTAGTAAAATATTCTTTAGACTTGATTCCTTTTTTTCAGGTAC
Source organism: Cladopsammia gracilis (assembly GCA_022457155.1). Classification (NCBI taxonomy): domain Eukaryota; kingdom Metazoa; phylum Cnidaria; class Anthozoa; order Scleractinia; family Dendrophylliidae; genus Cladopsammia; species Cladopsammia gracilis. The sequence goes on from JAJGOT010000020.1 coordinate 2,576,842, forward strand.
TGTTGTGGCTGCGGGAGGAGCGACAACAGGCACTACTTGAGGTACCACCTGAGGTTGAACTTGAGACTGTGCGGGTTGAGCTGCTTGAGGTACCATAGCCACGATTGGTTGCGGCTCAGGTTTAGGTTGAGGAGCTGCGATGATTATAGGCCGATTGGGTTCCTTTTCAGGAGGATTCGGAGATTTTGTAAGGTTTATATGAAGATTGATGTTGTGTGTTTGTGGAATAGGAGTTGTGTTCAGAATTGGTGGTGGTGGTGTTGGCGTGTTTGTGATGTTTTGACCTCCACCCAAACTAGAGTAGACATTTTGTCCATTCACTTTGACTATAACTGCTTTCGCTGAACCTTTTGTATTCCACGATTTTTTCCTATGTTTAGACACAGCTTCAAATAGATGATCAGAATGTTTTCCTGGATTTTGGGACCTTGAAAGCTCTGTAAAACAATTTTAAGTTGTTAAATACTCTGGATTCAAACGTTTGCTAATCTATTTACCCTAGGACATGATCTGTCCATCAAAGTTCACAGTTTTCACCCACTTTGCTTTTGGTTGCAGTTCTCGGAACAGGTGATACCTAACACAAATTTTCGCTGCCAAATGAAGATTGTTAATATATTTTATTGGTAATCATCCCTTTGGCTATATACTTTTATGCGACTTGATTTAGTGTATCGTTATTGATTTTAAGAAATTTTAATCAGGACATTAAGTAGTATATGTATTTCAATAAAGGTTGTTATTTACGTTTCCCAAATTCAGGCACAATTCTTAAGGTTTTTTCCACTCCAAAATATAATCCAATTGCAATGCTTTACAACTCCCATATGAAGAAAAGAGTTTTATTGAGAGTTGCTTGTGCGTCAAGCCATTATCTAATCAAGAGTGACCATTCATGGTACCATTCACTTACATAAAAGATCAAAAAAATGATATTAAAAATCCAGGATCCGTGTGAACAACCTTCGCTATATAACAAAGGTGAATAGAAGAATGACTCTTTAAGTGATGTGATTATAAAGCAACTAAAATAGAATTCTTACCATGGTTGACGACGTTCGTACTTGTGGTTTTCTTGTGATGTTTTCTTAAGCCGAACAGAATCTTATGCAATACTTTGTATTTACGAATATGGTGTTTCGCTAACCGTTCATGTTTAGCCGTCACGTGATGTAAAACGAACAAGTTTAAAAAGATACATAGAAGAACACTTCTCATCCTCAGTTATTACTTGTACTTCATTTTCCCACATTACTATCAAAAGAAATTCGGTAACACGGCATCGTGTTATGGCTAGCCTAACATGAAACAACTAATTTAATATTAACAACCACCCGTTTTCAACCGGGTCATTGAATTGTCCTGGGCAAGTATTCAAAATAGACAGGTGGGTTTTTTTTTAAGCCTAACGCCGGTATATTCTGTAGACAATACTTTACAAACAAGAGATTTGTGATTAAACGGTGATTATAACGTATTTCGTTTTTAATTATTGTTGTTCTTTCGTGGTTAACTTGTTGTCTTTATTTCTATTTAGTTCTTAATCCCCATCTTGTGAATTTAATTTGTAACTATGTGACATCAAGGTGGGTTCAATTGGAGCTAAAATCAATTGAGCTGTTTTGTTTTGCAGCGTTTTTGTTTCTCAAGTCGTGCAAGGTACAATCTTATTCTACTTGCACTAAGTGAGCTTAACGACAACTGTTGATGCGGGACGTTTAATCAAATTAACTGAGATTTGGTCAAGTTTAGTAACTTAATTATGATGTTATAGAATTGTCTTTGATGAAAAAACAATTCGATGGAATACGCCTTTCTCCACCATCAAAACGTTAATATCTCAATACGTCAAATATTTTGTTTTCTAATTTTGCTTCTTATACACGCCGGCTTTGTATGCAATTCAGTCAAAACAAAATAGTGATACACTTAAATGCTCATTCAGAACAAATTGAGCGATGCAACTTTGGCAAGATTTTTAAAGAGCATTTAATTACCTTTGCTATCTTAAAATGACGTTAATCACAAAAATATTAAATAATCGATGCGGTTGTATTTCGGCAGATCACTTCCCCCAAAAAGATATTTTTTGAAACCGTAAGGTGTTGGGAAGGACTGTTCTAACACCTGATGAATCTGCTGGTCGCATTTCAATACAAGACATGAATTTTTAACGGCCGGGCGGTAAATTAAACAAAGCTTTCACAGGCAATATTGACGGTGACCGATAGATTATATTTCGTTGCGATATTTGCCGCTTACAAAGATTGTAAGACAAGGAAATACATCTCAATGGTTTATACCTCATCTGTGGAGAAATGAACAGCGGGACACACGCAAGAGCTCGCTTTAGAAAACATGGAAATAGTGCATTTCTCACCAGGAAGGGCGCTAATAATGTTGGTTCCTCCGCTTGTGATTTTGATGACAACCTTATCTATGGGGGATGGTTTTCACGATAGAAAAGAAACCCATTGGAATTTAAACTATGGACACAAACATGCAATATGGACAAAATCGTCGGTCGAAGGTGCCTATCGGAAAACCGATATACATTCACCGAATAAAAATGTTGATGGTATTAAGTTTGCCACTAAACGATCTGAGGAAAATTTGTTTACGACACCTGTGAGGCGAGCGGGAAAGGGAATGAGATTCCCTCGTATTGGTCGCCAAAAAGTAAGAGGTAGGTGAGAGCTGTTCATACCTGATCTACTTTGACTTACCTTCCATAAAGTTTAGAAATATCAGAAGTGTCCACACACTGCAAAGAGAATTATTTTAATTGTTGCTTTTGAACTATTATACAACCAAACCGTGCATGTAACAGAAATGCAAGTGTACCGTGTTTTCTCCATTAAACACCTGGGGCGTTAATTCCAAACTTGGTACGTTAGAAGGGACGTTTGTTCGAGAGCGGCATCTCATCCTTACGGGGCGTTTATCTTTTGGTTTCATTTTTGTAACTGAAAAATGTTGTGTGCTATTGCTGTAAAAGAAACGCTTTTATTAACATACAAAGAACAAGAACAATTCTAAAACCAGAAACCGATAAGTGGGTTGAAACGTGCAACTGTCTCTTGTACGCTTCAAAACAAGCTTCCGATTAATTTGCTGAGTTGTTACAGTCATATTTGGAAAATCAAGATAAAAATATTAACCAATCAATTCGCTAGAACAACTTGCTTCCAATCTCGAGGGACCGAGGGGTTTCCAAATATGGTACTAAGCAAAAAATGAATATTCGGAAGCTGTGAATGCAAGTTTCAACCCACTTATGGGTTTCTGCTAAAACCCAAATGTGTGCACCAAACTTAGTGTCGTAACCAAAGTTTTGCCTGTAAGTGAGTGAGTCAAGAAGACCATTAAACAGTATAAAAGATCTCCAGGGGTAGCAGGGCACCTCCCGCTCATCCATTGAGTGTATTTTCCCAAACGCTCCTAATACATCATCACCATCATCATCCGTTGACTCAAACACGATATTTGAGACAGGCCATGTGTCTGACACACCACACGTTCCCGCGATCAGCCAACAGGCTAGCAAACTCTTCCCTAGACTCCACTTCTGCAGCTTCCATTAAGATTTGCAGATTCGTCTGCCATGCGTTGTTTTCCATACTACTACCTTGCTGGCGGGCAGTTCAGGGTGCCGATGGCAGTGCCTCGCCAACCGCAGACGACGTTCCTTCACCTTCTTAGACAATTTTGGAATAGGGCCGTACAACTCCTGATACACTTGCATCATATATCATGCAATATTTTCCGCTGATAGATGCTTGTGTTTTCATATTGCTACAGGTTCATGAATATAATTCAAATTTAAGGCACCCGGTAGTCTCACCTCCCGTAAGCGACCACCTTCTCTTAGCATTTAGGTGATCGGTTACGGTAAGTTCAACTGTCTGTTATTTGACTCCATTTTGTAATACAAGAAATGTCAAGGGTAACCCATTGTGCATCGTACCGGAGTCGTGCAAATAGACACGCCCTCTATATAAACACTCGAGGTGATTATTTCTTTTAGACGAAGTTTTACAGGGTCGTTATTTCACGAGGGGCGTTTATATGAGATCCTTTAACTGTGATGTTTTTATCACAGATATCGATTCTACATCAAGTTAATAATTGAGTGTTGCATCTATGAGTTCTCCAAAATGCTAACGAATGTGGCGTCGACCCAGTATTCATAAATAAATTATATAATTATATTATCAATATGGTTTCTATAGGTAATTTTACCAAATATTATATTGTGACTAAATCCGAGAATAGTCGAACTTCCAAGGAAAAAGATATGAAGTACTGGGTTGACTTTACATTCATGCATTAGCATATAACTCACAGATGCAACACTCAAATCAAGAAATATTACACCACGCCATCATTCATTTGTTGTAGAATTGATATTTGTGATAAAAAAGTCATTAGCAAACCTTTTCCTTTAACGTCTGTGGAATAGTGTAATAATGCGATGAAACAAAAGACGCAAAGAAAGACTTCCAGTTGGCATCCATAACGTCTGGGAAGATACTGTTCATAACACCTTAATTCCCAATATAAAAATACAAATTCTCCCTTCTTGTTTCCATACATTTATTTTAGTAGTAGTGGGGAGACGTTGTTCAAATGTCAAGATAATTCATTTTGGGTGATCATATCCCTGATTCTCATAACCTCTGTGATTGATTACGCGTTGATATTACATGGAGAAATTTGATGCTGATCACTACAGGGGTTTAAAGAGTTAATGCATAAGATTCCTAACATTATAATAAGAACACCTGCTTACGAAAAATAAACCTTTTCTTATAACTAAGTACTGGTGTTTCTTTTAACAGACTTCATTAGGCGGAGGAGTGACTTGCCTTTTGTAAAGAGACCGTATTGGAATAGTGTCTCGGTTGTTCATCCCTGGTACGACCCAAGGCTTTACAAAAAGCAGTTTACCAACAGCAAGGACCTGGAAGTTGATGATGAGCCATATATTGTCCTTCCTCCTGATAACACGATTAACACCAAAGAGGAGGCTTTTAAGCTGGATGAAGAAACAGCAACAACGGTGAAGCCAGCTACAGTTGCAAGTTCAAAGCCTTCATCAACACCTCGAACGGAACCACCCATCACAACAACACCAACGACGCCCACTACACCTACAACACCGCTGACAACACCTACGACACTGCCTCCCATTACCACCCCTCTTACCACCACTCCTCCTACCACCACTCCAACTACGCCTACACCACCACCAACTGCAAAGCCAACAGAAAAATTACAGGTTATAAACATCCAGGCTGGAACGCCTCCTATAAAAAGAGCCTTCCCAACAGCGGCCAACATTAATCTCAACTTGGAGATCGGTGATAACGAAGATGCTAGTCAGCCTCAGCAGCATGAGAGCGTGCCAGTGACACCCACTGCTCAAAACATTTATACTTTAAATCAGCAGGAGGAATCTGCAGTACAACCCACTCCACAAATAATAATAGCACCCATGCCTGCGGGAATGGCGGCTTCCCAAAATCAACAACCTCAGATAATAATGGCACAGCCTGCTCAAACACCACCTCCACCAGAAGTTATATTCGCGCCTCAACCGACTGCTCAACCACAGCCACAATATGTTGTAGCAGCCCCGCCACCAGTACAACCTCAACCACAGTATGTTATGGCAGCGCCACAGACCGCCCAACCCGCACCGGTACCAGCACCAGCTCCAATCATCATTCCTGCGCCAACACCACCGCCACCGGTAGTGTATCAACAGCAAATCATTCAACCTGCTCCGGCCCCTGTTCCTGTTCCTGCTTCTCCGATCTATGTATCTCAAGCAGCCCCTCCACGAGCGGTCATAGCCGCGGCCCCACCTTCTCCAGTTTATGGTCCACTGAACGCGGTCGCTAATCAACCGCAAGTTAGCATTTCCGCGTCCCCACCAGCTTCAATAACAGTGAATTCTCCGGGAGCTCCATCACCTATGATGATGTCTTCCTCTTTCTTGGGAATGCCTTCAGTCTACCCCTTCCTTTCTATACCTCAAGGAGGACCACTGGCCCAAATGGGAATGTTTCAGAATCCGCAATTGCCAATGAACCAGGCATGGCCGTCGCCATTCTCCCAGCAATTCCAGCTTGCCCAACAGTTCCCTTCTTCGTCCATGCTTTCGTCACCTCTTCTGTCGTCTATGCCTCAAAGTTTTGATCCACTACTTTACAGCAGCCTAACCGGAATGTTTGCAAATGCAATTCGTTCTTCCATGATCCAACCTCAGCCAAACGCTCTTGCATCAGCATTGGCCCTTGCTGCTAGTCAAGCTCAGGCACGTGATCAGCCCCCTGACCTTCTAACGGCTGCTTTGACCCAAGCCTTAGCTCAAAACATACAGCAAGGAATTCAACCAATCAGCAATGCTAAGTTAGTACAGGCATTATCGCAGGCCCTGTCGCAAGGTCAACCTGCAGTGCCGCCGAATACCAACCCTCCCGCTTACCCTCCACAACAAGGACCACCGCCGCCGCCACCACCGCCCAACCAATCACCATCGCCCAACCAACCACCACCGCCCAACCAACCACCACCACCACCACCAAGAAACAGCGAACAACAACCTCCTTACCCTCAAATCCAAATTCCATCATACCAGGTAGTTCCTAATCCTGAACAACAATCGCCGCCTCTTCGAGACACAAGATCCGATGCTATAAACAATAATTACTCGGTAAACAAGGTTGGGAAGGCCCTGGCTAGTGCCCTGATCAAGGCAGCGAAGAAGATTGCTAGTCGCAATCCACGTTTAAGCATAAAAAGATACAAAGGATCACATTACAGAAATCACAGTCGTGAACGGGAACGCTCATTTGTTCCTTTACTAAATTCGCATTCAATTTACCAAACACTTAATCCTACAAACACGAAATGGGCAAATGTGGACCTGAAAAACATCTTTGCCATATTTCGTCCATTCTGGAAACGTTTCTCACATCCTTGTTACCTAAGAGGATGTCATATTTTTGCAAGATGCCCTAGCTAGTTATTCTAGGAGCGAAAACAAAACATTGCATGATTAATACGATCGTTTTGCGCTGACATTATATGTCAGTGTCTGTACCTTAATAGCCGTCCTCTGCAAAACCATGTTGATCAACATCAATGGCCATGCTGTGATTCATTTCTTTAGAATTAACGTCGTTTTTCCATTTCCAGTTATAAGGTATCTGTGATACTTACCAGTGGCGGATCCAGAATCCATCGCAAGGGGAAGCACGGTAAATGGGGTGGGGGGAGTGAAAATGTTAGATTTTGCCGAGATAAGATGGGCGCTCCCCCCAGACCCCTCCGTTGGGTCCGCCACATCCTCGGAAACCCAGGGGCAGTTAGTTAGGCGAGGAAAAGTAAAAAAAGGCGAAAAAATCGGCGGGAGAAAAGGTAACGAGGGATCATAGTAATTAGCAGAGTAATTAGCACGTCTGAGTGTTGTGTCCCATTTCCTCCCACTTTTTTCGACGAGACCCAAACTGGGTTTAAACTCCGGCCAGAGTTACAAACCCGATAACCACCTTCATACATAAGAAATTGTTTCAGGCCTATCACCCTAAATCCTTCTTTCTAGGCCAAAACAGCAAACCTCTATACCCTACTGTGGACAAGTAAGCAAACCGCATTGTTATTATTATTACTATTCTCTTTTAGATCAAAACGGCTCAAAAACCCATCTGATGCTCTTTGAAGCGGCACATATGCATTTTTGTTAACATAGGAGAGTTGCTACATGATATTTTAAAAAGAACACAAAACTTTTTCAGTTCCTAATATAAGAGATATTTTTATGCCTATATCGTGGCTGCATACCCAGGATGGGTGGAGAAGGTTCTCCCTAGAAAATAACGCTAGAAAGTTCAATATTTTTTTTCTTTTTTCAAATTCTCTCCTTTCCTCCACTCTCCCTTTGTTTTGTTTTTCTGGCCAAGCTTCTTTTAAGATATACTGGCTTCATCATTGTTAAACCTCCCTAACGGAATTGCCACAAATTTGTAAAATATCATTTTTAATTTGTAGTATATATTTACACTTATTAAAAAAGAGACATCAATGAGTTTTAACACTCTCTAGATATATGTCATAATAACGAATTTAACACAAAACAAAAGCGATTGAAAACAAAAGTTAGAATGTGGCTCATTTAAAGGAGCGAGTCAAGGAACTTGAAATATTACCGCACAAATGTGCGTTGGCAAACTATAACCACTAAACAAGAGCGTATACCCAGCCTTTTTGAAAAAGGTGGGGCCCAGAGGGGGGTTATCTCGTCCGAAATCAGTCACTCAAAACAGGCTAAACAGGCATTCAAACCGCATGCGCATGTCACGTTCGGGAAAGAAGTTCGAAAAGGGGGTTCCGGAACCCCTTGTTTCATGAAAATGTGACAGCCTTTTAGTGTAATAATTTTACCACCACTAAGTTGCTTTCTTGTCGCTCTGTTTGCGTATAAATCTAACATTTTCGTAGGGCCAGCAGGCAAGTAATAATTTTCAAAAAGGTCACGACTTTTTAACTGCAAACAAGTTTCGGATGAAACTTCATCCATCTTCAGTACAAGAAATAGAACCAGCTAGTAGGTGTGATATAAATACAAGAAGGGTACAATTTATTAGCTAACTACAACCAGTTGCAAAATGGTTGGAACAGTCTCCCAAAATAGCGGGTTTTCCTTAAAAAAAGGATAAAAATTTGAAAAATAAACCACTTAGTTTCCTTCTGACCCCCCGTCCCCCTTTCAAAGTTGTTTCGCTTATGGATTGAATGGAATTCCGACATTCAGACAACATTGACAAGGGAGGGGGGAGCATTCAATGTTTAAAGTGTTAAATTTGTAGAATTGCCGTTTTTATGCAGAGTGTGTCAACTATTTTTGCAAGTGGTTGTAGCTTTATTTTCTACACCATTGTGTCCTTCTTGTATTTATATCACACCCACTAGCTGGTTCTGTTTCTTGTACTCTGAGATGGATTAAGTTTCATCCGAAACATGTTTGCAATTAAAATGTCGTGACCTTTTTGAAAATCTAACATTTAATTTTAAAGAGCCGTGGGCTAAGAACAACTCAAACTATCAAAATAAATACTTACGTTGTTCACGAACGTAAAACAGCCTTCCTCGTGTTAAAAACGGCATCATGAAAAATGGCAGAAAATTCGTGATCACGTGATACTTTCTGCCGTTCGCGTTTGCCATAATTAACATAGTTTGGTTGCAGTGCATGCCGGGAAGATACGAATATATGTCACATCATGTCCAAGTATTTGCAGATAATTTGACTTTATAGGATATGAATCAGCATAGATCATACTTGACAGACTTCTGGGCCGGGTTCAAACCATTTTCTACAAAGAAAACCATTAGATGGCTAATATTAAGATAGAATGTATTTATGGGGGGAGTACGCAGATTAGGACTTAAACAGACGTTGGAACTATCAAAATCATTCCCGCGTGGAAAGCAGCTATCCAAAATAATCTTTGTAGCACAAGGAAAGAAATAACGTTTTGTTATATAGTATAAATATTTGTTGGATGTTCCTCTGGATTACTGCTTCCGTCATTTCGACAATTCCCAATTCGCTACAGGCTTTCCTCTTATTCAATTTGTACGAGGGTGGAACCGTAACAAATATCTGCCCATGCAGTCAGTGCTAACGAAACAATAAATATCATGTTTTTCCTTTTCGTCCATATTATATTTCTCTTTTATTTTGTCTCCAAAGTATCTCCTTTTAATTTTACTTTATAGCTATTAACTGTGGACAACTCAATTACAAATCACAAAGAAACCATATTTTCCTTTATTTTGCATTGATTGTCCTTAGATATCTTTCATATTATTTTCCTACGTTTGGTTCCTTCTTTTGTGTAGTCTTTTCCTTTACCCTACACCATTGCAACGCAATTTTTAAAACGTACGCGAACAGCCAACATTACAATTTCTCTCACTTTCAATGTTTTGTCACTTAGCTTTTCGTCTCAATTTATATTATATCGTATTTCGGTCCTTATTGAGTTCATTACCGATTTTTGTTATATACGAAACCCTAAAAACCAGTTTATAATTTCCCCATATGTTTTCCTTTTTCTTCCGACTCGGTTTTCTTCAAATGAAGGATTCATTTTATTTCTTCTTTTAACTGTCTTGCTTTTCTTTCTGTTCTATCCTTCTAAGTGAAGTCATCCCAGATTAATATTTTACAGCAAACACCATTAAACCTGGTTATCATTTTCCTGCTTCCTTTGATTTTTAGTTGTTTTTCTTTTGGATCTCCTTCCTATTTATAGTTCCTTTTTTCGTGCCACTTTGTTCTTCCAACTTGTGCACTGGAGGCGGAACCATTAGTACCGTTTCAACATTGCTGTCATTCTCAAGACCTTGAGGTGGATTAGGTAGAAATAGTGGCCCGGAACGCTGTCCTTGTGTATCAAACGTAAATCCAGGAACAATATCGGGCTTACTGTTAGCATCAGTTGGAGGAACAAACACCCTGCCTAGAAAGCTGTCGGGTGATTTTTCACCAGAATTGGCAGTGTTCTGGTTTGGAAAGGTTGGACTTTCCCATTGCGATAGCGTCTTTTCGAGTTTTGAGTTAAAATCGTTTGGTGACTGGCTCATTAGTGGCGATTTCCAGTCGAAGTTGTTTGAGTATCTTCCCTTCTGAACTGTTTGGTCAGAGAAATCTTGGTCATCGTCATCAACTGTTTTGTCAACACTTCCCTTGGTATTGGTACCGTAGCTATGAATTGCATCCATATTATAAACGGCTTTTGTACCGCCCGCAGCGGCTGACTTGATCATTTTCTCTATGGCATTTAGAGATAAATTTGGCAATCTTAGCCGATGGCCATTTCGACTTGCCGTGCCTCCTTCTATATTATCGGTACCTTTTCTGCTGAACGTAGATCGTTGTTGGAAAAGTGCTTTCTGTCGCGCGATAGCATTTTGCTGTAGAAGATTCTTCTGTTGCTCGGAAAATTGTAGAGAGTTTTCTGGAAGAGGCCCATTGGCTAACCCAGCTCTCATTGTTCCTAACATTCCTATATGCTGCCTTAGTAGACTTGCCTGTGAATTGTCTAACCCATCCAGCAAACCTGGAGTGAAACTCGTGTCACTCTCACCAGGCACATCGTGAACAACATTTTCTACCGAATCATCTTCTTGTGAGTATTCTTCTCCTCCATCAGTTAAGTCTCGCCTATTACCCGCAGTGATCTCCCGATGTCCATTCTCTGGGATACTCTGAGTACCTCGTTCTATTAATTCTTGTACATTTTTCTCAGAGAAATCTGCCGCACCTCCATCCGGTGGATTTTGTACGTGTTGGGTGAAGTCACTCTGCTTTGGCGTATAACTTGAAGAGGAAGTCATGGACTCGGGTTCGTTCTGCTCAGTTTCCGTCTCCTCCGTCCGATAGTCCCTAGGTGTTTGCAATGAAACGGAAGGCTGCTCTGTTGAAAACGCAAAGAGTTGTTGGGAAGGGACATAAATGGGTTGAAATTCTCTTGATTGCGGCTCTTTGGAATCTTCATTTATATTTGACTGAAAAGTGGGCATGCTTTCTGCATAAGGCTCCTGCCTTTGTGTGTCTTCTTGCCTTGGGAAGAAGGCCTTCTCTGGAAACTGACCAAAGTCGTCAGAAAGTTCCGTTAACGAATGTGGGGGGCCGTTTCGAAAAGCAAATTCTCGAACTTGATTAAGTGTTTTTTCTGGTCTAAGGGGCAATCTTAAAGAACTATCTCCAAAAACAGATAACCCATTGTTTATTGAATACCCTTTGCGTTTGATAGTGTAGATTGGGTCTTCCATTTGCATTTGGTCAGCCATAAACTGTTCTCTTGGATCGCTACTTTGAATGCCAAGTTCAGTTGGAGCGGATAATGCTGTGAAGGGAAGAACATTTGGAACCATGCGTGGATTGACTACATAATTTCCCATATTGACGAAATTCCTAATGAAACGAGCTTTCTCTTTTAGTTTAGCCAAAGAATGCTTTTTAGTTTCATTTAAATGTTTTTTAGCCTTTTCGATTTTCGTTATGTCGCTCTTTGTATAACTCTGATTTTTTAATACATTTCCACTGTTGTTACTTCCGTTTAAGGCTTGGTCTATCGCATTATCGTTGACCAAGTGTTCTTTCTCATGGGATACTTTGGAAGAATTCTTTATGCGGTGTATTACATCTCGTTTCTGAAATATCTGTCTCTGTATGTTGTTTGGCACAGCTTTATCGGGTGCATTAAAATGCCAGTTCTTTTCTTCTGGGTATGGGACGTTCTTCTCTCCCAATATGGTGTTCATTCCTTGCATAGCATAAGCAGGGAAGGGAATTTGATAACCGCGATTAAATGCACCAGATTTAGTTTCAATATTTTTTCCATCTGCTGCGAAAGTATTAAAACTTTTTCGTTCATCAACTTCAGGGTGAAAACCTGCTGCAGTATCCTGGTAAAAACGACTGAATGTTGGACCGTAGATTGCAGGAAAGTAGCCCCTGGATTGGAGTATATTCCACCTGGCAGCGGGATCTAATCCGGGGAGACGAGAAGGCCATTGGGAAGAAACCTTGCGAGGATCAGCCATCAACGATATTTTTCGTGTTCTTACAGGATACCATCTGTTCAGCATTGGGGATGACTGATATGTCGCTTGCATTTCTGTCAGTTGTGGATCCATATTACCAGGAAAACCTTGACGTCTGTCATAATTAGTCCCCGTGTTTTCGTTGGGAAGACCTTCGTACGCTTTGTTGGCTTCTATTTTGAGTATCGGAGAAGATTGTCTGGTAAATGGGATTTGAAAGATCTGAGGATGTTTATTGTAGTTCGCTTGCGAGGGGATGGCAGGCCTAGGGAACTTATTTTCGTCCATTGTTGGTTCATTCTCTTCCTGGTCGACGTAAGAGTCTTGAGAGGTTGTGCCGAGATTTTCGCTTTTCTCCTGCGATTGAGTCTCAAAATTAAATTCTTGTGGCTCTCTCATTCCATAGGCAAACCTCGTATTCCAAGGAGGAACAAAATAATTTCTTGTTTGTGGAAAAGGCAATCTGAATTGGAAAGGGACTTTTCTTGCCGGAAATCCATTTTCTTGCATCGAATCAAACCGTTGTGTTATAGGCATCAGAGGGTAATGTAAGGGTTGACGACTGAAGAACTGGGGATTAATATTGAGCAGAGATTGGAATAAGGCTCGCGCTCTCATTGCGCGCATGCGCTTTTCCATCTCCATTTGCGCCGCCTCAAACTGCTCCCTAGAATTGACGAATGGCATCATATGTTTTTGTTCAGGGACCATGCCATAAAACGGAGTGAATTTTCTACTTCGGTACCTTTCTGCTGGATAGCTGTAAAATCCATGATTGCTTCTCTCATGTATAAAATTTCTGGCATTTTTTCTCGTTTTTCGTTTTGGGATTCTCTGGCTATTCGTATGCTTTCCTTTGAAAGGCACACTACCATTATTAAACGATTTAGTGTTGTGAACAAAAGAAAGTGATAGGTCGCTTTTACTCTGCTTCTTGGCTGGTATACTTTGCCTCAATCGATTTTGAGCCGTGCTGTCTTCGGTTTGCATGACTCTCGTTTCTGCGGTTGGTTTTTCTTTTTCAGACGACTTTTCCGAAGTTCTCAAACGGTCGTTTAAAGCCCTTTTTCGTATATTCTCTCGCTTTTGTTTCAGCAAAATCATAGATGCAAGTCTGACGTTAGGAGTGATATCGTTGAGCAAACCCCAGTTTACTTTTTCTTTTACTTTACGTATAGACGATTTCTTTTCCGTAGCGTTTTCTGAGTTACGTTTATCGGTATTGTGGTTATGTGTGCTAGAGGTTGAACGTCTTTTGTCGTGACGTATTGCACCAGAATGTGACGCAGGGTAAACAAAACGTGCAGTATAGACATGGTCAGCGCTCCGCTTTTTCAGGTACTGAAGAACATTTCTCAGTTTTTTCAGTTGCGGGTCGTTCAGTTGGCCTTGCTTTGCAATGAAACTCGTTGCTACGTAAGACTTCCTTGGTGCTGGCCTTTGCTCCTTCTCCATTGTATATGCTATAATATCCCCTGTTCTCGATGTGGCCTGTTGGTTGGACATACTTTCAGGCATTAAACGGTCCCCACTTTGACCTAATTGTGGAAAGACAGATTGAAGGGAGACGTCCCCAGTAGTGTATACATCGCCATACCTTTGGCTTGGTACTGGATTCAGCTTGTTTTCAGTGGCATACCGCGGAAGCTGATAACTGCTTGGTAATGCGTCTGCTATCGAACCCGGCGATGAGAAAACTGAAATGTAATTTTTTTTCATTTGCAGAGAATACGGCTTTCGACTGTGTTGTTCATCATACAACCGAAACGGTTGGTTACCTCTTCCATATGGCGTATTCAGTACACCAGTGCGTATTTTCGTAGCCGTGTTTGGGGTATAGGCCGTTTCCGCATTATGGTTGGGAACATATGATGGTTTTTGGTAATGGGCTATTTTTGGCTGTTGCAAGGGCCAAGGAGAAGTACTTCCGATGCCAAACAAATTATGCCGCCGTGGTACCGATAATTTCTCGTTACCTCTTTGGTTGGAGATATAGAATTTTCGACGGTAACTGTTTGTGCCTGGAGCGTACTGAATCCAAGGGTTTTTTACTTTGGGCCGAGATGCCGAGAATGATGATCTTTGATACATTTTTGGACCGTATAGAAATCGGGGAACATTACTACTCTTGGGTCTGGAGAAAATATTTTTCATTTTGCTGTTAGAGTTATAGAATGGTCTTAGGTAACTGTTTGCTATTGGAGAAGCATGACGTTCCTTCCCGATGCCATTTTGGAATCGTGATGCCAAGAATGTTTGTTTCGTGATGTGGTTAGAGTCGTAAAATGGTCTTTGAAGACGGGTTGTTTTCGAAGCGTAGGGACTCAAAGAAACATAACGCCCGTTCGTAATGCCATTTTGGAGTTGTGGTGATGTCAATGCTTGTTTCGCTTTGTAGTTGTAATCATAGAGCGGTGTTTGGTAACGGGTTCTATCTGGAGCGCGTTGAATCCAAGGACCATTTCGTTCGCCCCTGGCAGCATTCTGGACTCGTTGCCTCAAAAATTTCTTTTCCAATTCATAGTTGTAGCGATACAAGGGTCTTTGGTGAAGGCTTGCTTTTGAAGCGTATGAAATCCGAGGAAAACCATTCCATTTGCCAAAGTCCGTCTGAAGTTGCGCCCAGGCTATAAACGGTGAGAGTTCAACTAGAGATAAACAGATGAACACCACAACGGGTAAGTTCATTTTTAAAGGATCCTCCTGATTTTAGTTTCAACATTTGCGGAGTGTCAGTCGATATGGCCTTACAGAACCATGATTTCATCTAACATAGCAAAAGAGGGCGTGCCCTTTTAGTCGTCATTTATGTGCCACCAGAGAAAATCGACTTCTGAACATCCCACTTGTGTCAAACTTTGCTTGTGCCTGTGACTAGCATAAACATATATTCCGGTTGTCAAGTAAACCCAAGGAATACATTTTAGAAAAGGGCATGAGATTATCATGTTTTCTTTTTTTAGTTTAAAGACCGTACGTATAAAGGTTATCATTAAATTATTTAGCCTAACTTGGTAATTTCGGGTGTTTCTTAGACAGACTTTGAAGCGGCTAGAAATTGAATTGTTCCGTTTGTTGCCATAATGTCAATAGACTGGAGACAATTTCAAAAACTACCTACAACCCTTTTTATTTACAAAATTCAGCTTGGAGTTTACAATCGAAATCGGGGAAGAGTTCAATCAACTGCTGTCTTTTAAGACTTTTTTAAGGACTTAAAAGTCCTTTGTACAAGCCTCCGACTTGTTAGTACAGATGTGAAGTTTACACCGGTAGAATTTGTTAGTTATTCGATTCAATAAAAGTGACAAAATTCCGAGTTCTACCATAGACCGACTTGTAAGAAACGGAACGTCGGTCCCCGAATAATGCAAAACGCGTAGGACAGGGGAGAGTCCGAAGGTTGTTTCGTATCCACGAGTTGGCTCACAGGAGCCTTTGATTTGATAAATAAAACAAAATGTTTTAAAATCCTGATTCAGTTCTGGCTCTACTTCTTCGGTACTTTTCTGTGGTGTTGGCTGTTATGCTTTACAAAATGGTTCTAACTTTTGAATCTGTTGATGAAATCCTAAAGTGTCACCACTCAAATGCTAACTACTGCGCAGCACGTTCGTGTGGTGCTTCTTATTATTGAGTCTGTTACTTCTTGTTGTATACGTACTTACAATTAGTACTGTTTATTCTGATGTACAAGGTGGTTCTAACCTTTGGGTCTGTGGCGCATCCTAAGGTGTGACCATTCAAATGAAAGTTATGGAGCATCACTTTCCTGTGGTCTGTTTGTAATACTGTGCAAAGAGATTCTAACTCTTGGGCCAGTGCATGAAATCCTCAATTGTGACTACTCAAATGAAAGCTACTCAGCAGTACTTTCCTGTTATACTGTTTATTATGCTGTTCAAGGAGGTTCTAACTTTTGAGTCTGTGGATGAAATCCTAAAGTGTTACCATTCAAATGAAAGCTATTGAGCAGTACTTTCCTGTGGTACTGTTTATTATGCTGTACAAGGTGGTTCTGACTTTTGAGTCTGTGGATAAAATCATAAAGTGTGACTATTCAGCAATATTTTCCTGTGGTTCTCTTGAATGAAACCATTTGAACATATTGAAATCGTTTAGCAAACTGTACAAGATAGTTCTACACTTTTGAATCTGTGGATGAAATACAAAATTTGATTGTTTTTAGTGTCCTTGTCTTCAACACTTGGTTTGCCTCTCTTGTGCTGTTAACTCATTAGGTTTTCTCTACTACTTTTTACTGGTGATGCACAAAAATCACTCACATATTTCCCTTTTAAGCATCCTGCCTTTTATTTAACTTCAGCATTTTTACAACTACAAAGCAAATGATCTTAATATCCCGCAATCAGCAGCACTATTATTTACTGTCCATTATTATGCAGGAATGACTTCCTCGTCTTGAGATCTAAGCTTGTGGTTTGGGAACCTCTTCAACAAAGATCCGGGACACTGAATTCCAGCCTGTGTGAGCGTCAGCATTTCCATATCCGGCGCAATTACCGACCCAGAATCCCACTCGCACCTTTCCTTTGTGGATGTTGTTGCAGTGTCCCTCAATATGGCGGACGCGAAAAGGATCTTGAGTTTTGCCCAAATTGCCCAAGGAAACAATACCGTCAATGGGAAGTGGAGCTGAGCATTCCGCGCCGTTGAAAGTGAAGTACCATCGTTTACAGCAGCTGGTACAGCCATGTACTCTAAAACCGCCCGTCCAGTAAACATGGAGAGCTGTATCAGAGAAGTTTTTGGTGAAGACACAATCCTGTGCAATAATGAAAAACAAAGTAAAGGGAAAATAATGAAAATGTAACCACTACAAACTTTGTAGAGAGGAAGAAAACGAAAATTAGTACTCTGTTTACTGTCCGATATAAATTCACCACAATAGGCCTTTTGCATGATGACATCGCGAGTTCAAAAATTCACCACCAAGCCTCATTTCTACGAAATTCCTTGCAAACCTTTGACAAGTTCACGCTGTTTTGAGTGGGTATTCTTTTCAACTTTGCTCCTTTGAGAATACATTGATGAGATTGTCACAGGTTTAAACTTAGAAAGCAAGGCTTAGGAGTGAAATAAGCTAGTCTGACGTAAACATGCATAAGAGCTATTATCTCTTCAGTATTTGCAGAATTTAAGAACTTGCAAGTTTATTTTCAGTTCAGAAGACTACAAGAAAGAAACTTCGCCAAGCCAAATTTACCTTGATTAGACCGTTGTCTTTGGAATCATCGATTTTCCACGCGCATTCCTTCCAGTTTTTAAAAGCCATCAGACCTGGAGTCCCAGCCATTCCATTTCTTCCTCTCTCCCCACGCTCCCCTTTTTGCCCGGCAGGTCCCTGGACTCCTCGCTCTCCTTTCGCGCCATCCTTTCCACTGGCATCCGCACTAGGTCCCGGAGGTCCCTGGGGTCCGGTTTTCCCAGGAATTCCTTGATCACCTTTAGCTCCGTCACGGCCATCACGTCCGTCACGGCCGGGTATCCCAGGGGAACCAGGCTTGCCATGCATGCCGGGAACACCAGCATAATAGAAAGGAGGTGGCTGGTAATTTGAAGTGAAAATAAAGTTGGTACATATTCATGAATGCACTATGTATATTGATTTAAACTCTAACAGATAGTATTTGTTTTAGTCTCGATTGTTTCTTACATACGTCACAATATAGTTTCTGAAACCTTTCTCGAGATTTGACAAATTTGAAAAACAATCGAATGATCCGCTTCTTTTATTCATGCATTTTAAGGCAATACTATGGATTAAAAATACATTCTTTAGTTGAGCTGTTAGAATTCGTTTCGTTTACAGTGACAAGTATTTTAAAATTCCTCCTATTACACTGAAAAGAACTGAAGCCATTGATGAATTATCAAACATTGTTGTGGCTTTGTTTGAGTTGCTACAGCACTGTATCACAATAAATGTAATTCGAGTTAAGTATTCGTTGATTCAACACGCCGAAGTCAAATCAATATTTGTAAAGAAACGACGTTTTGCTTTTCCCAAAAATTTACATAAGTTCACGAAAATATTCAACGCAATCACTGACTCACCATGTTGTAAGATGGTTGTTTGGTTTTGTTGTCTGCCGCGGCACAAAAAGCCAAGAACGACATCACAAGTAAAGACAAGAGAGCAACCCGCGAAACGTTACACGGAACGGTGGCCATTTTCTCGTTACGATTTCCTACGATTAAGGTTAAAACAGATCGGAAGAAATTTACAGATTAACGTGTCACAGATAAACTGAGCCGTGGGGCCTAGCTTGATAAACAAATCAAAAAAGGCCGAGGAAATGCTAACAAACGCTATTAAGGAAAGAATTGTCAGAGATACAGAACGTCTTATCATGTTCTTAAGTTAAACCTTTTCTTCCAACATGGATCGAATTTTGGGTTATACTGTGGTTAATTATGGACTTGGAGTCTGTGGAAAAATCTTATGGAGTGACCTGATTTAAATAAAATTTATTTGGCAGTATTTTCTTCGGTGTGGTACAGAATGTTATTCTGTATTTCTGTGTCCTTGACAATAACTCCCTTTTAAGACTGTGGATTAAATGCTATAGTCCGTTAAAATTAATGAAAGCCATTGCGCAGTATTTTTTACTAGTGTTTATTGAGTATTTTTTTCTGTTGCAACCATTAAAATAGAGGATGCTAAACAGTAGAACTTGATTTTCCTGAATTTCTTTCAGTGGATTTATTTTCACGCCAGTTCTCTTCAAAATACACACTCTCTAATTTTGCATGAAGGAACCTGGTCAAACCGTTGTCGCTTTTATCTTTCACAAAAAATGGGAACAGAGAACTGAAAAGATACCGGAATCGAACCATCCCGAGATTACTTCACAAAAGCCAATATTTTATTTATTTCAAGCGAGAACAAATGCCGGTCTCATGCACTAACTGAATGGAAAGGAAACTTAATTTTAACAAGACAAAAAGGGAGAAATGATTTGAAGTAGCAGCAAAATAGTTGAAAGGACAGCGAACATTGAAGAGAAAAAATTGTTAGCGTTTATTGATTTCAAGTAAAAACCAAACTTTGTAGCTACTCGAAGAACTCCTCACGGTTAAGCCAGAGTTTGATTTAATTAGCTATAGCAATTAAAAACTTCGCAATTCAAGAGTGTTTTACGGATTGCAACGGAGCCCATGATATATAATTTACAATAACAAAACGATTTTAAAATCTAGAGACTTTTTAGCAAACGTTTTCTATTGTAAATCAGTTGAAAGAGACTGTAAAAAATGGTTTGAGGTCTCTACCGTATCAGCACGTTGCACTGATATTGTTGCTCTAGGACAAATTAAGTCTAAACTCAATTTTCGACGAACAACTTCAACTAGAAATAGGTTGGGGTAGAAAACAGGAAAACTTAAAAAACAGCATACCTGTAAAAATGAAAAGTCTTCTTGTTCGTTCCAAAAACCTTGAACTGATTGCTGCTGTAAATGAATGAGATAAGTTTCTAGCCAGTCTGATAGATTTTTTCAGCCTATGTTTTGACATTATATTGTAACGCGTTAGCGCGAGTTTATTGTTTACTATGAGTTGAACTTTGGCAATCTACATAATTATCACTGATAGACACAGTATTCATTACGATAGCTGCCACTCTGTATTTGGATTGGAGTGGAAATTCGACATAACTTTAGAGTGCGATTTCGGCGTACCGAAACGAGTGCTAATGTGACACGCTATTACACTCTTTTGACCGCGCGCTAGGAAAACCACTTTCAAAAACTTTTTGGGAGAAAATGATTGTCGTATAATAAACAATTAATATTCGTCAGTTCGTTTATTAGTCTATTTTTTCGAGCCTTTAGGCACTAATGATTCGTAAAAATAACCAGCCGCATTTTAACGCAGTTCCGCTGAATAACCTTTGTGTATTAAACAAATTTATTATATCTCTTAGTTAGTACGCGCGCTGTGATTGGTCAATTTAGCGGGCCGTATTTTTCAGTACGGCCCGCTAAATTTGAGTGTCCCAGCATCAACCTAGCGTACGCTTAAAAAAGTTGTTTTCTTCGTTAAAAATTATCCAGAGGAAACGTTTGGAGCTAAATGGGTTAAAATGTCGGGTTACAAAAACTCTCTGCGATGAAATTAAGCTATAACTTTAGCGAAAAACTGATTAGCGGCGAATCAAAAAGCATTGACAATTTTCTCGAGTAAGCTTACATGCTTAAGCTTATTGTTTTGGTATTTAGCTTTTAGGCTGTAAGTTATAAAAACTCGAGAAACTCGGCAAATTCGTTTAACTCTAACAATTTAATTCAGCAATGACAAAAGAGTACCTTTTTCGCAAGAAAACGTTTCTATGAAAAACATAAAGCTGCAAAACAACTTGAAAAGGCTTCCATCGGCGAACTGTAATATCATGTTTGATCAAGTTCTTGTCTGGTTATAAACGTAAGTTCAGAGTTATCGTTTGTGGCAGTGGCTTTAATAAGAACAAACTTGAAGCTACAGAGTTACGCTAAAAGTGTACCTTGATTCCTCAGCGAAATTTTTGACCTTGCAGTGGATTCCATGAAAACAATTTTTGCGTATTCGCAAATACGCTCTTGCTGCAGCTCACGCTGAAAATTTGTCAGGTGCGATTGAAATTCAAACTCATCCATGCACAAAGTTCGGCATGAAGCCACTAAAGCACACCGAGCCAAAAACAACTTGCAGTCTTTGATGACTAGATATTTTCAGTGTCCTTGTAGAAGTTTGAGAGTTTCTTCGTTCACCGCTGTAGACCGAAGTGCTGCCACCACATTTTCCTGTTTCACAAACACGTTTGTTTTGGCGATTTTATCGCGGCGTTTTCATTCTTCTTTTCCTCACTTGTGTTCGCCAGTAACTAATAATCCTTTTCAAAGAAAACTACCTTATGTCAGGTTTCCGTCATCCTACCGAACACATGGAAGATTAAATTAATTCGTTTATTGAGTTTTCATTCAAGAGCCACGCAAGTTCATGCCGAATCGAGGACCGATCACACTATTTTTGAAAGCCAATAAAATTTGCTCTTTGCTTTCTTGTGACGTACGTCAGTCAAATGAAGCCATCCATCTTTTGACTTGAAAGGTTTTTCTTTATCTCCGATTTGGAGATATAATAAATATCTTACTAACCTCGTTTTCTCGGTCCGTACTGTAAATTACGGCCCTTGTTTTTCCCCTTCGATTTATGGCCCGCGCGCTTCGCGCTTGGGCCATAAATCGAAGGGGAAAAACGCGGGCCGTAATTTACAGTACGGCCCTCGAACTCGGTTAGTAAGAGGTATGTAAACTTTTTAATTTCAATTCAAGAGAAGAGCGTCGCAAAAAAAAATATGTGACATTTAAGCAAGGCTGTCATTTTTCCCATGATTGTTGAATTTAATACAAGGGTGTCAACAAAACTATACCATCACAATACAAGTACAAAAAAATATATATTTCAATTCCTTCCATAAGGAACTTATAACAATAATAATAGCTGCGGTCACACTAGCCATTTTACCCTTGGGCAAGAGCCTCTTGCCTACGGGGAAGCAACTTTCTGTGTGTGACCGATTTCCCCAGAGTGAAATTGGCTTCGGGAAATTTCCATGGATACGTAAAAAAGAACAAAAGAATTGCCCATGGCAGTTCCAGAGGTAAGTCCTATGGGTTAACAAGAACCTAAAGCGGCTCAACCAATCACGAAAAAGTAATATGTACCAAACATTAGAAAACACGTGTTATCCGCGCAGTCGTGCTGTAACATGGCTGGTTTTCAAGCGTTTCGATGAGAACTGAAAAAAAGCGCATTTGTTGCCGGCGTCGACGTTCTCTTCTTAAAATAAAGTGCCGAAATGCCTATGCATAAACCTATTTGAGGTGGAGGTTGTAAGGCAAGCGGTAATATTGCCGAAAACATTTCACGATTCTTGCCATCCATGTTTACATTCAAGATTATTAAGGTTACAGTGTACCTTCGCGGGTGTCTCCAGTATAACAGCTCTAGCGTCTTAAGGTTACACTTAACATACCTAAACCCAGATATCAAATTAAAGCTTATAGAGCTGGCTATCTAAATATGGAAACCATTTGGTAATAAAGTGAATTGTCGAATTTTTTACGACGTCTAAATTCGAAAGTCCGAACAGCTTTAAAACGCTATAACTCAAAGCGGTTATTGTATTTTGCTAATTTGATTTGTTCTCGGATTTCCGGACACGAATCGCTAAAAAAACGTGTCGGCAATTTCCCATATTCAATTGTAGTGAAAAGTTACAGAATATTTTCGAAAAAAGGAGAAAAAAAATTGGAATGATCGCACGGAAATGGCTCTTGACGAAAACGTTTTCGGAAATAAGAAATTCACCGTCACGTTTTTGTTGATTATATGTTAGCCTAGCTTCTGTCCAAATTTGAGGAAAATCGAACAAATTTCCTTTGAGTTGTAGCTCTTTAAAGTGTCCCCAACAAGCGAAAACTTAACTTTGAGAAAACAGCGCTTAAAAAAACATATCGCTTCATAAACAAACTCCGCCCACAAAAGTTATACTGTCATTTCTCCGTCAATTTTCACTATTTTTCGATAATTTTTGTTTTGAATGAAAGTTCATTCTGTAAACTTTATTTTGACGCCAAAAAAAAAAAATTCGATAAATTTTCGATCTGAAGGTACACTGTAAGCATAATCTGTGTTTTCCTCCAAATCGGATGCACGTGTTTCCTCCCCTTGGGCAATTTTTCTGCGTGTCCGCAAGCATGAAATCGATCAAAAACCCAGAGCGAGCCCAACCCAAACTATTTCCCATGGGTCATGAGAGCAAGGTCACTTAGCGAGCGATGTTTAGTAAAACGCTTGGAATGGAGTTACAGTTTTTATTTTTTCCATACCATTTTAGTGCTTTTAAATCAAACTATATGAAAGCTAATACAATTTGACCTTTTCGGTTCTCTTAGCTGAAAATTTTAGCGGCAGAAAATTTTAGGGATAGGAAGCCTTTCCCCGAATTTACTCGTGGCTGCTTTCGCCTTCCCGAAAATCCTAGGTCGCCTTATTTTGTACCCAAAATGTTAAATTTTCCGATGTTACGAAAGTTTTAGGCGACATTTTTCTAAAGAAAACTCTATTTTGTAGTCTAATTAATTAAAATATTTTAGATGACTGCGGGATACCGAACAGTTTTTCCACCGAGCGCATGCATGCACAGGGAGCCCAGACAATCTGTTTGTGTAACATGAACGTTTGTAATTTTATAGGAAATGTATGGGATTTACCTAAATTTCATATATAGCGACGTATCGCCAAATGTATGTACTGATTAACGCTAAATAAACGTTAAATTACCTTATTTATTGTGTGTTGTCGTCCTTTTGCCGTAAAAGTGATTTTTGAGCGATTTTGAAGGATTCTGAGTTCGCCGTTGACTGTGCGTCTAATGTCCCAACTATCCCAGAGATTCCCTGGTCACCTTTGGCTCCGTCTCGGCCATCACGTCCATCACACGGCCTGGTATCCCAGGGAAACCAGGCTTGCCATGCATGCCGGGGACACCAGCACAACAAAATGGAGGGGGCTGCCAATAGCCCTTTTCACGGTTAACTCTGCTCATTTCCATTACAATGAAATCTAGCACGTATGTGAGGCAATTTCGGGCTATTTTGTAGTTTTAGCCCGAAATTGCCTCGCATCTACGTTGGATAACATTGTAATGCAAATGAGAAAAATCAACCGTGAAAAGGGCTATTTGAAGTAAAAATAAACTAATGAAATATTCATGGCTCCGTCTCGGCCATTACGTCCATCAAGGCCTGGTATCCCAGGGAAACCAGGCTTGCCATGCATGCCGGGAACACCAGCACAATAGAATGGAGGGGGCTGCCAATTTGAAGTAAAAATAAACTAATGAAATATTCATAAGTGGTTTTGTATATAATTGTTGAATCAGTATATGTTTAGTGCTAATGGTTTGTTCCCAATTTCATACCCAGAGTCCTCAGGCTTCTTGGTCAGCGAATCGTCGTCAGGAGCTCCTCCTGGTGTCAACCCGATGACCAAGAAGCCAGAGTAGTCTGGGTACGAGATTCGTTTGTTCCATATAAAATATATAGATAGGCTTAGCCTAACAGCATCGCTCTCAAAACAGAAAGCCCACGGTAAACTTAACCGAGGTGAAAATTCGGAAACACAAGAATTGCGATTGAAGACTGAGCTATTTTTCAAGTTTAGCAATTCTCAAAAACAGAATTACGCGACCGTCTGCACAGTACATTTAGACCGTACAAAAGTTCACAAAAACAACTTGTCCGTCTCGAATAACTAGTAGGACTAATTTCCAAATAAAATACACCTATTGCTTTTCAAAGTTGTCCGAGAAACTGATTTGGAAATCAAAATTGCAAAAAATACATCAAACATATTTACATAAGGCCACGCGAGTGAAGTTAGAACTACAAAATCTAAGTCTAGTTTTGTTTACATAAAATCGCTTTTCAACCTATGTAAACTTAAGTCGCACACGAGCCAGATGGCCCACACGGCCGGAGCTTAAACCCGGTTTCTGTAGCATGAAGCGACTAGGAATATTGCTACTCCCCCCTGGATGGGATGCTAGTCCATCGCAGGGTTACCCCCAGCATTTTGTCGCCGGTACCCATTTATACACCTGGGTGGAGAAAGACAGTGTGGAGTAAAGTTTCTTGTCTAAGGATACAACACGACGGCGGAGACCAGGCTTCGAACCACCGACCTTCAGGTTGAAAGTCCGACGCGCTAACCACTAGACCACCGTGTCTCCACACAGTTTTTTCAACCCATGTATGAACAAACAAATAATAATGGACGCAATCTTCTTTCGAAAAATGTTATTCAAATCTCCTTAAGTTTATGTTTAAAAGCAAAACTCGAACCATTGCCGAGCTGTCTTCCATGAAAGAAATCAAAACGACTAAATCTGAGCACGCTTTATAAACAATTCTCCCAAAATAGCGAGAAATTCACAGATTGATATCAACATAAATTCGCATCGAAAAAATGTATTTTTTTACCATTTAGTCCGTCCACTGCTTGGAAATTCTTTAAATCTACGCTTCTTCAGTTCTGAAACCCGAAGCGACAAACATCTCCCCGCATTGCTGCCTCATTGATAAAAACGTATAAGTTCCTCGAAGCAAGATTTTATTCAATTCCTGAAAGCTCTTCTTTTTCCACGGCTATAGCGGCTTATGAGTATCCCTTAATAGTCCAGTTTCGAATTCGCTGTGGTCGCTGAACGAAAGCACTTAAGACCCATTTTTACAGGGTTAGCCTCAATCTGAAGTGATAAATTCACAAATTCAGGCGAGAGGATGACCTGTTCAGAGCTCTGTCTATTGTTTAATTTTCAAATTTCACGCACCTTCTGCCGGTATTTTTGAATATTTTACATCAGGTCGAGTCTAACCCTGTATCAATGTGTCATCGGTGTTTGAATTCAGCGGTAATTTTAAATACGAAAATGGCTTATTAGTATCCCTGTCTTGAGTAGCAAACCGCGAAAAACTGCAGGAAAACTTTAATTTAAACAGTTTTCTCCGCTTAGTAAACACAACAAACATCAAAGTGTTTTCCCAGGTGACGTACCAACGCGTACGCCGGGCACACAACGCGCCCGCGAAACATTCCGATAGCCATGACCATGAAAAATGATGGGCAAAGGTTCTATGGTTTTATATGGGTTCTATGAGTATGGGGCTCCGCGCGGGCCTTCGGCCCGCAGAGCTCCGCTATAATTATATGTCTTTCTCTTGATGTGGCGTTTAAATCGAATTATCGCCTTTGTTTATACACTGTAAAATTCAATGGCGCAGTACCGTAGCATTTAGAATAATTCTTTAATTGCGCCGGTTGTAATTCGGTTTACTTCTAGCCGCATACGTTTTTAAATCCCAGCTAACAAAAATATTGAAAAGAGAGTTTGACGACTTATCAAGTGACATTGGCATCTTATGTCACAATCAAAATGAAATTTATGCGATGAATCTTTTTTCCAATATACTAAGGACAAATCAATATTTATAAAGAAATGACGTTTCCCATTTCTTACAAATTTCCATATTTTGACTGACTTATATAACACAATAACTGACTCACCATGTTGTTCGATGGTGGTTTGGTTTCGTTGACCGCTGCGGTACAATAAGCCAAGAACGACATTGCGAGTAAAGAAAACATAGGGACGGTAGCTATTTTCTTGCTATGATGTCCTGCAATCAAGTTCAGTTTAAAAAAATCAGTGTTGCAGATAGCAAGAGGGACCGAGAGACTCTTAGCAAGCAGAATATACAGATCAAAAAGAGGAAAGATAATAAGCAGTGAACGGTTTCTATTTTCACAAAGAAAAGCATACGGAGAATTACGCCGGGAACGTCAGGTACTGCTCACTTTTTATCTCCTGTAAGTTAATGTTTAACTTACAGGAGTTTATGTGGGCTAACATGCATTCTTTATGCATTTTTGTTAGCAAAGAATGCGTTAGATACTATTAATAGACTTTTTAGTGAATTTGTGGGGACATTCCTGTTGCATTTTTGTTAGCACATTACTGTTCTATCTGTCATCAGTCCTACGTCACTACGGAGTTAGATAGATTTGTGTTAGATATTATCAATAAGAAAACAAGAGTCGAGTTGCATATTTTTTTAATACAGTGGTTTATTGACTTGACCTTCACAGTGAAGAAATATGCGTGTTAAAATTTCATATAAAATCTGCCACGCTGTTTGCCTATTTCGAAAAATGTCTCGGAATATATTTTTTCAGTTAGGTAACATTCCTACTGTTTGTTATCTCTTTTTCGTAGCGATGATTTTTAAGGCGTACGATTATGAATTCTATGTTTTTTTGGGAACATGTTGCAGAATACTTTCATTGTATCGAGCGTCAAAAAGTGTAACGTAATGTAATCTTATCTCACCTAGTGTAGACTGTGCTCAGATATTTGGCACGCTAGAAGCGTGCTTGGCTAATATCCTTTACGATGTCCAGTCTGGTTTGTCAAACTGGTTGCTTCAAGACATTTCAGTGGTATTATCATATTATAGCACTGCGTTTTAAGAAAGGGAAAACCGGAGAGTTTGAGGTAAGCTGACATTGCTGATTGAGAATGGTTGTATGCTGTACGTTTACAATGAAGTTTTGTTGAAATAATGTGTTTGTTAATTTCCATGTTATATCGCCAAATGTCACCAAATATACAACTAAATTGGATTAAAAGATTCTCAAGGAGAAAAACAGAAGCAGTAGTTTGGAGAAAAAGTGCGGAATTAGAAGAATGGATCAAGTTGATTACGGTTAAGCAATTTTGATTACATGACATGCGGTCAAGAAATATTCAAAGTTTCGATTCTGGTGGAATTTTGTCGTTATTTTGTCTTTTTAATTCATATTTTTCTGCGTTCATCACTTTTGGCTATTTTTTTCTTCTTATTTTCGGATGCCAAGCAAGCTAAAGCAAGCTCCTGGCCATAATCATGAAAACACGATATTTCTGTCGGGACAGTGTCCCTTTAGTTAAAAATGTCCTCGGTTAATTTACCTCATTTGCAAGTTATAGAAGCTGACTAAATTAAACAACAATAGGTTTTAACGAACCAGTGCTTTCAATTTCCTTGTAGGTTGAAAAACAAATATAGAACTTTTTCTATAAGTGTGCTTGTAAAAGCGATCAGAAACAATTTCACGAACGCTTTTGTAAGATGTGAATAAAAGAATTTCATTTTATCAAGGGGACTGTTTTAAGCGACATTATTTTATTTTTAGTGAGTCATCGTACAGTGTACTAAACAAACCTGTTTTTTTTAGACATATCATTAGAAATGATTAAGCAGAGTTTTGCAATACTGTCATCAGATTGATTTTCCAGGTCAAACAAACCAATGTCAAACAGTTAGGTTTCAGTGAGGTTCGGGGTTTTAGTTCATTTTTGTTTTTACTTTATTAGGCCTCATTTTGGTTCATTTTGGTCAGAAAGATTCGTGCCCAATTTAGTCTCTGCTTAAAGAGATAATTGTGGTACGGATAGTCCTTAGATTTTTCCTATCGATGGTTTTAATATATCTGGTATTCGAATCTATAGCTGTGAAATGGCTTATTTACGCGTCATACGCTCTTAAAAAGAGGTAGGCCAAACACGATTCCCACTAGTCGCAAGAAGTATTTAAAAGCCTTTAAAGTAGCTTTCCCAAGTAGGTTTACGAGGTATTTGTCCCTTGCTATAGATCACTGTTAGGATGTTACAAGTCGCAATTATCCGCTTTGCTCTATAATATTGACCCATTGATCTTTGGATAATTTCTCTAATGACAGGATCAATCCCGGAGGATTTCATGCCATAGCCATGACTATAATTATTTTATTTCTTTATGTATTCTCTACACTGTCCTGACATATATTAGGGCTTCTTTGGCTCAGACTCGTGTTGCAAAATAAATGGCAATCGGCTAAAGATTATGTTACCGCTGTGGAAATATTAGGATCAGTAAAGAGGCTGTGATAAGTGTCCACAGCCTGCGGCATGCAAGACTTGTGAGAAAGTGTTTCTTGATCACGGATAAGTGTCTATTAAAGATCCAAGAATGAAAATGCAATCATTTTCAGGAGTTATAAACTCCTGTCATGTTCCTATATTGGAATCACGACTTCTTGCAGGTAGTTTTAGCTCTTTAGTTTATTCTTTTGTTGAGTAGTGACCTGGAGCTAGACAGAACTTCCGTTGTCTTATCAAGGCATTGCGATCACTGCATCCAATAGTATATCCTCTGTACGCGAAGAACAGCTTCACTTGTAGAGTTGTACCAATGTATTTTGAATTCATTGAGACATACACGAGACTACACTACGTATCTTTTGTACAACAAGCGTGTAATTCTCGTGAAGTAATGTTGTGCTCCATGCGTACCATAATAATGGAGTAATTCCATAGTAATGGAGTAAATGGAGTAATGGAGTAATGGAATAAATAAAAAAAAAGCCAACCCGGTTATAGGCCCATCGGTAACAAAACATTACTCCGGTTATACCCATTAATTCCTTATTCCTTTCTTAATTCCTTAACAGAAATTCTTTACAAAAGTTTACGCCTAAATGAAATTAACTCAAAGAACGCTTCTTTATGGCAATATTTTTGCTTGCCAGCCAAAAACACCCTACGAAGTTACATAAGCCCAGGGCTTATAAGCAGCATTTTACGGTATAGTCTCTGTAAAAAAAAATCACAACGAAGTATAAAAAGAGACAGGCCAAACACGACTCCCACTAGTCGCAAAATGTATTAAGTAGCCTTAAGGATAGCTTTCCCGAGTATACCTGCAAGATATTTGTCCCGTTAGATTACATTAGGCATATATTAGGGTTTCTTTGGCTCAGAGTCGTGTTGCGAGATAAATAAGTTTATGTTATCGCTATGAAAATGTTAGGATCAGTAAATTTCTTTGTTCGTGATGCAGTGTTTAAGTCTGCGACGTGCAAGGCTTGTGAAAGAATGTTTCTTCGTCACTCTGAGATGTATAAGTGTGTAAGAATGAAAATGTCAAAGACGACCACGACAGCTCTAGCAACTATGTTTAGTTCATTTCTTTTCTTGGTATAACTGTTTGTTAACAGTGACACTGATTCAAACAAAAGTTAAGATGAGGGGATGAATACTGAGTAAGTTTACAGGAACTAGATTTCCACCTGAAACAGATTTTGACGATAAGATTGATGATGATCCCAATAATGAAAACAGAGAACAAAGTTGTAAAGAATTTTACTTGAAAGGGGGAATGAAACTTTTTCGCAGAATAAAAGCTAAATCATTCATTTAGTTATGTTTAATAAAATGGATGCTGAAGATTAATTGCAGAGAGCTCTTGATGCCGTATCCCATGTAAAAATAACATTTCAGCAAGTAAAACATGTTATATTCGAAAGGAAAGAAAGGAGAACTCTTAAGAAAAAGCCATGGGAGATCCTGAAAATAAGGAACGTGATCAGTTAGATACTGTAGCTCCGTCTGCTCAACATAACGATGAGCAGGATATAAGTGAAGAAACACGGCAATACAGTGAACTGTTTGGTTGTTTTAACCCATGTTTAGATAACAATCACCAAGGGAACAATCTTTCAAGTAATGCTGGAATTTTTTCTACAGCAAATGATAATGAAAAGCTGGTAATTACAGCCAAATTCGTTGTATCGCGATGCGCAAAATGCAAACTTCGAAAAATTTTCTGCTTTTTCTGCGTTTTCTGTTCCGTCAATCATCTCAGTGGGAGGCGGGGTTATGCATTTGCTTGGGCAGTTTTAATTAAAGACTGAACATGAGATCGATTTATGAAAAATTAAACGAGCTAAATGCTAGTAATACCTGGAAACTGTAAAATACCTGTAATCGGCGTGATTAAAAGACCAAAACGGAATTATGATCAAATTTCTGCGCCCGAGTCGAAAGAGTGTACCGTACGTAAGACAAACTTATAGCCGAAAATTCTGTCAATGATTTCATCTTCAAAATCATCTTCAAGATGATTTCTTTCAAATATTTAGTTCATATTCAATCACATCGCATCTTGTTTTTGTATATTTTCTTTTATTTTCCGTCGTTACTACATTCGTTTTCTGCATACATACTGTCAGTTTAAATTTGCATATTATTACCGTTGATGCATGATCGGTCGACCGTAACTGTAAACAACAGGAAAAGCTCAAACTTCTCGGCTCGCCAGCGGAGTCGATTTTGCCAGCACATAAATGAAATATTCCATGGAAGTTGAAGAAGGTTTTTCCCATCTCAAGTCGTCGAATTTTTTTAGATGCAAACTTTTGAAGGCGATAAAACGTCCAACGCCGGCGGAGCTCACTAATTTAATATGCCCGATGCAAATCAGATTTACAAGCGAAGACACAAATTCTAAGGTAAAAATCGACGGATAAAATTAACTTTCTGAATTCCTCTCCTGTATCCATCTTCTTGGATTAAGCATCCTTTCTCTTTCTCATCCGCTCTGCGAATAAAATTTATCGCCATTGAACTCTCCGAATCAAACTTGCGGGAATCTCTCATCGCGCTAAAAACTCGCTCCGTGTTAACCCCGCCTCCCACTGAGATGATTGACGGAACAGAAAACGCAGAAAAAGCAGAAAATTTTTCGAAGTTTGCATTTTGCGCATCGCGATACAACGAATTTGGCTGTAATCGTATGGATGATAACAGTTATAAAGAACTTGTTCATTCTTTGAACAGAGAACAAATGGAGTTTTTTTTATCATATGTTACTCTCTGTTAAAAACGACGAGAAGCAATTGACACTTTTTAACTGACACTTTAACCTAAATGTCCAATTGCAACATCAAAAACAATATTCGGACATAATATGACAGCATTGCATGATAGGAAAAACTTACAGGAGATAGCCCAGAGGGCACTTTGATTATTTTTTTTCTCCCCTAAGACTCGAAAAAATAAAAACAAACTCGTAAAAAATACACAGCCGTATTACACAACTTTCCGCTTAATAACTGCTATTTATTGTTGTTGTTTTGCTTTACAATGTACCTGGTTGAATCTGTAGTTGATTTTTTAAGTAACGCTCCACATAAGAACTACAGTAAACTTCATTGTTCTGCGGCATTGGCTCTTTCTCACATAGAATGTCTTTGATTTCAAGAATAGGAGAGGAGCTAATGGTTTATAATTATATTTCAGTATAAAAATAAATATCCATTTGCGTCAGATAAATTTTTCCATTTCCATTTCCATTTCCATTTTATTTATTTTGCCATTAACCACATTAAAAAAAAAATATATATATATGTATATATAATAATAATAATAATAATAATAATAATAATAATTATAATAATAATACAACACACTAGAAATTTATAATAACTTAAAAGACGATAGACTACAAAATGTTTAACGTGGTAATGACAAGGAAGCCTATATAGAAGCCGGGGGCTTATGCACTATAGGCTTCCTGACAATAGAGAATAATCATACGAATTATGAGGACAGCATGAATTTTAGGAAATGTTCGTGCTTAACCAATCAAAATAGCAGAAGACAATAGCTAATAATTTTGCTTCTTTGACGAAGTTCCTCAAATACAATTTCTTTAAAAATTTGCATGTTTTGCGATTGGGTCTTAAATTACATGAAACCTTTAAAAAATCAAACAAAATGCACCTTGAAACCTAACTTTTTAGCTGTCTTTGAGTCTAGGCCAATGAGATCACTAGTTGTAACAATGAAAAAAGTTGACATTCCATCGTGCATTGCCGTTAACACTTTCCTTCTTATGCGGATCATTACTTAAATGAAAGCCGTCCAATAAAATTAAATGAAAACTGTTGCATAGAGTTTTTTGTCGTGGTACTTAATATTTATGTTGTACAAGTTGTTTCTAATTTTTGTGCCTGTGGGTGCGATTCTAAAATATGGTCGTTACATTACGGTGGCCGTTAAAATAGAAACTGCTGAGCAGTAACTTAAATTTGCTAAATTTCGTTGTGTTGTCCTTGTTTTTGATTTTTCACGTTTCAAGTTTGAGCTTAAGTACAATTAATATATCCGCATTCTATTACTTTGCAGAAAGAAACCTGATCAAACATCAGTTTTTGTCAGTTTCATTTCTCATTAAAACACATGAGACTATACAATCATTAAGTATTCGGTTGAGAAAAGTGGAAAAAGCCGAATCGAAACCTTCCGAGCAACGGACGATGTTTTCATACCAAGCGACGGAGAACAAAATGCTTCTCTGAGGAAGGGAAACAAACTCAAAAAGGACGGAAAAGGAGAATTTGATCGAAATCAGTAGAAAAACAGTTGAAAGGAAAGTGAACAAGGAAAAGAAAGGGGAAAAGCTATTTTTGATTGAAACTGAAAGCATTATTTTCTAATATATTTCCCTACTCTGACTGTGAAGTATTCAGCTGCAGGCTACTTCTGTTGATCAGATTTCATTTGATGCGTTAGGAGAAAACTTGAAAGTCAAGAATGTTTTAGAAATGCATGATATGAGAAAAAAAACGATGAGTCTAGGATATGTAATTTACGATTACAAAACGATTTCAAACTCTAAAACCATTAAAGCAAATGTTTTCTGTTGCAAATCAGTTGAAAGAGAGTAATAAGCGTTTGGGTTTTTTTTTGCGCTGGACAAAAATAAGTCTGGACTCAATTTGCGGCGAAAAACAAAACAAAGAAAGAGTTGAGTTATGGAAGAAAAGCATAAATTTAAGAAAACGAACATACCTGTAAAACTAAATAAAAAAATATTTTTCTTTACAAAAACCTTGAACAAATCACCACTGTGAATGAATCAGATAGGTAACTAGCAAGGGAAATGGGTTTTTTCAATCTTTGTGTTGACATTGTTACGCGTTCGGGCGAGTTTATTTGTCGATCACGAGTTGAACTGTTTGAATAGTACGTCATCTTCGCTTCACTGTTGCTATAGTTACATTTCACTGTTAGCAGTAGTGTTGTCCGTCAGATTCAATGTTTGATGCATTGTCGATAAAAATTGTATTTTTTTTTTTTTTATGATTGTAGACTTTAATCTATTAAAGCGTTAAAACAAAACAATCGGTATATGTAAACACCTTCGCTTTTCACAAAGCGGGAACGTATTTTCAAACAAGGAAAAACTTAATCAGAGCCTGATCACAAAACGAAATCTCAAAACCTAGTATCTATAAATTTCAACCAAAATATGAATTTAATATATGTATTTCCCTTATAATCTAATACCGTATCTGCTTTCATCGCATTGCCGTTAAGTTTCTAAGTTAACTTCCCATGTTACTTTAGAACTTGGCAGTTGTTTGTATAGGTAATCATACGGTTTCGAGTTCAACTTGGGATATGATTAATTTGCACGAGTGAGTTTTTCAAAAAGCTCAAAATTGCACGAGCCGCTTTGGATTTTTTTTTTTTTTTCCAAAACAAATTTTTTTTAAGGACGTTCGCGCCAATTGTTTATGCGCATCCTTACTGCACACGCAATTCATGTCGCAAAGCCATGCAAAGTCATGCACGAGCGCGCGCGCAAAGGAAGAAATCTTTTCACATGAAGGGATGGTAGCCGTTGCGTTAACTTTGCTTTGATTTAACTCGCTTGGATGGTCGGTGACCCCTATTTTTTCCTTCATGTATCACTTTCTTTACCGATTATCTACAGTTTGTGAAAAAAGGAAAAAAATCTGTCTTGTAGAAGTTTGATTTTTTTCATTTTTTTTTTTTTATCCACGCGACGTCGAACTGCACTCATATCTCAGCTGTATGTTGTTTCCGAATGCCCTCTTTAAAGGGTTAACTCATTTAAAGGTTGAAAACAGTTCGAATTATTTACGAATCAGGCCCACTTAGATAACATTTGAATATAATAGTTTCTCCCCAGCGATTCATCTTTGATACTGTTTAACTAAAAGCCATGGACACCATGTCATGTTACGAGGACTAACTTTTCAAAAACAAGGTATATTTCTACACACTATATCTCTTAAATCAATTCGGTGACCCCCATTTTTTTTTTTTTTTTTTTTTGCATTTCTGACATCAGTAACTCATTATCAGACCGTAGCATAAGTTTGAAAAAAATTTGTCTTGTAGAAGATTTTCGCGCGAACGTCCTTAAATTTTTCCTAATTTTTTTTTTTTGGCCAAGAAAAAGAAATTTTTTTTTTCGATTTGTAATTTGCACTGGTGTTACACTTTTTGCACCGGTGTTACACGTTTTGCACTGGTGTTCCACTTGAACTGCACTGCTCTTAGCCAATCAGAATCGAGTAATTTTTTTATGTATATTATTAATTCACTAAACGGTTTATCGTGGAAGACTGACCTACGATATCGGACGAAATCAAAAGAAATTGAAAGCACCCCTCCCCGCGAATGTTTTATGTTTGCCGTCACTGAAAAGGGGGAAGGGGTTGTCTTAATTTTTCATTTGATTTGTCCAGGATTAAATCTCGGACGAAATAGAAAGAGAAATGAAAGCAACCCTCCCCCTCCCCCTAAGTAATGATGAATTCGCTCTAAAACCAAAACACGCTATTTCTTCCGTCACTGAAAATAGGGGAAGGTTGTTTTAATTTTTCATTTGAATTTTCCAGGATTGTAGCTAAATTGGGCATGCATGCGTCAAACGAGAGTGAGGATTTCATGATTCAGCGATGTTATAGTCGGCATTGAGCGGATTCCAACTCTTTGAAAATACAAACGAGTTGACGGGAATTCAAACTCATTAAGACCACACGAGAAACGACGAGAAGGCACAAGACTTGGCAAAGATTTTTGTGGAAAACACATCACGGTAGGTTCAAGTGAGGTGTTAAAATGCCCGGGATCCAATAAAAAGAAAGGCATATTTTTTTTAAAATCAGAAAACGGCAAACTGATCCTTACGGCAAGGCGATGAAGGAGTAAATAAAAGAATAAAACAAAATTTATATACATATTAAAACGAATCTGCCCATATAAATTTTGTTTTATTCTTTTATTTACTCCTTCATCGCCTTGCCGTAAGGATCAGTTTGCCGTTTTCTGATTTTATACAAGTAATTATTGTACTGATCCAGGTCTACAACTGGGAGATCCGGCACCACTCAACGGTTTGTCGCTGTGGTCTTGCTGATATTTTATATTTTTTTAACTCTAGGACTCATCAAAAAGTTAAGTAATACTTCTTCATCAATAACGTCTTCAACTACCCGATCGATCTTCCTAGAGAAAGTCAGTCACAATTTTCTTGTCTTTGATGACAAATTTATCCTTGAAAATAAAGCCACCCTCAAAAACCCCGGGTCACATGTGAACGTTAATAATTTTATCAATTAATTCTAACAGTTATCATTTGTAAATGGTACATTCATACGTAGTTTTATTTGCTTTGTTTTACACAATTTAGTGTCTGTGGATAAATACCACGAATATTTGATTGTTTATATGGGGCAGTTCTTTTGTGCCCCAGTCTTCAACACTTTCTTTGCCTTTCGAGGGACTTGCCTTTGTAAAAATAAAATTTGTTTACTTGTACAAGCATTGAAACTCTCTCGTAAGAGGCTATGCATAAAAAAATGAAAGAAGAATTTTTTCTGATATTACCTTAGTAAGAATTTTCGTCTGGCTACGGCCCCGAACGTAATTGCGTTAATTGTGATGACGCAACAACCGAAAAAATACTATCACAAATTTCTTTTTCAAGCATCCTGCCTTTTATTTAACTTCAGCAAGTTTAATACAACTACAAAGCAAAAAATTTCAATAT
The DNA here is from genome assembly GCA_022457155.1 of Cladopsammia gracilis. Lineage (NCBI taxonomy): Eukaryota > Metazoa > Cnidaria > Anthozoa > Scleractinia > Dendrophylliidae > Cladopsammia > Cladopsammia gracilis. Next base: position 2,613,763 of record JAJGOT010000020.1, read on the forward strand.
CCCACAATCAGCAGCACTATTATTTACTGTCCCATTGTTAGTTTTTCATGCAGGTTGACTTTCTCGTCTCGAGAACTAAGCTTGTGGTTTTGGAACCTCTTCAACGAAGATCCGGGACACTGAATTCCAGCCTGTGTAGGCGTCAACATTTCCAAGTCCAGCGCAATTACCGACCCAGAATCCCACGCGCACCGTTCCTTTGTGGATGTTGTTGCAATGCCCTTCAATATGGCGGACGCGGTGTGGACTTTGAGTTTTACCATGCCACATGTACACGACACCGTCAATTGGAAGAGGAGACGAACATCCCGCCCCATTAAAAGTGAAGTACCAGCGTTTACAACAGTTGTTACAGGCCGCGACTCTGAAATTTCCATTCCAGTAAACATGAAGCGCTGTGTCAGAGAAGTTTTTTGTGAACACACAATCCTGTGTAATAATGAAAAACAAAATAAAGGGAAAATAATGATTATCTTAACCACAACAAACATTTGAGAATGGAGGAAAACGAAAATTAGTACTCTGTTTACTGTCCAATCTAAATTCACTACAATTATCTCTGATTTGCAGAATTTAAGAAAGTGTATTGCGAGTTTGTTTTTTGGAAGACCACAAGAAAGAAACTTCGCCAAGCTAAACTAACCTTGATCAGACCGTTGTCTTTGTCATCATTAATGTTTTTCCACGCGCATTCCTTCCAGTTTTTAAAAGCCGTCAGACCTGGAGTCCCAGTCATTCCACTCCTTCCGCTCTCCCCACGCTCCCCTTTTAGCCCGGCAGGTCCCCGGACTCCGCGCTCTCCTTTCGCGCCATCCTTTCCATTGGTACCCGGTATCCCACTAGGTCCCGGAGATCCCTGGGGTCCCGTCTTCCCAGGGATTCCTTGGTCACCTTTAGCTCCTTCGCGGCCATCACGTCCGTCACGGCCTGGTATCCCAGGGGAACCAGGCTTTCCATGCATGCCGGGAACACCAGCATAATAGAAAGGAGGCGGCTGGTAATTTAAAGTGAAAATAAAGTTGGTACGTATTCATGAATGCACTATGTATATTGATTTAAACTCTAACAGATAGTATTTGTTTTAGTCCTGATTGTTTCTTACAGACGTCACGATATAGTTTTTGAAACCTTTCTCGAGATTTGACAAATTTGAAAAACAATCGAATGATCCGCTTCTTTTATGCGTGCATTTTAAGGCAATACTATGGATTAAAAATACATTCTTTAGTTGAGCTGTTAGAATTCGTTTCGTTTACAGTGACAAGTATTTTAAAATTCCTCCTATTACACTGAAAAGAACTGAAGCCATTGATGAATTATCAAACATTGTTGCGGCTTTGTTTGAGTTGCTACAGCACTGTATCACAATTAATGTAATTCGAGTTAAGAATTCGTTGATTCAATACGCCGAAGTTAAATCAATATTTGTAAAGAAACGGCGTTTTGCTTTTCCCAAAAATTTACATAAGTTCACGAAAATATTCAACGCAATCACTGACTCACCATGTTGTAAGATGGTTGTTTGGTTTTGTTGTCTGCCGCGTCACAATAAGCCAAGAACGACATCACAAGAAAGGACAAGAGAGCAACCCGCGAAACTTTACACGGGACGGTGGCCATTTTCTCGTTGTGATTTCCTGCGATCAAGGATATAAAAACAGATCAGAAGAAAGTTACGGATTAACGTGTCACAGATAAACTGAGAGGGACCTAGCTTGATAAACAAATCAAAAAAGAGGAAATGCTAACAAGCGCTATTGGGGAAAGAATTGCTAAGCAGTCCTTAAGTTAAACCTTTTCTTTCAACCTGGATCGAATTTTGGGTGATGGACTTTGGAGTCTGTGGAAAAATCTTATGGAGTGACCTGATTCAAATAAAATCTATTTGGCAGTATTTTCAGCGGTGTGATACAAGTTATTATTCTGTATTTTTGTGTCCTTGACCATAATTTTCTTTTAAGACTGTGGATTAAATGCTAAAGTCCGTTAAAATTAATGAAAGCCATTGCGCAGTATTTTTTACTAGTGTTTATTATGTATTTTTTTTTTTTTTTGCTGTTGCAACCGTTAAAATAGAGGATGCTAAACAGTAGAACTTGATTTTCCTGAATTTCTTTCAGTGGATTTATTTTCACGCCAGTTCTCTTCAAAATACACACTCTCTAATTTTGCATGAAGGAACCTGGTCAAACTATTGTCGCTTTTATCTTTCACTAAAAATGGGAACAGAGAACTGAAAAGATACTGGAATCGAACCATCCCGGGATTACTTCACAGAACAAATATGTCTCAAGCGAGTACAAATATGTCTCATGCACTAAATGAATGGCATGAAAGGAAACTTAATTTTAACAAGACAAAAAGGGAGAAATGATTTGAAGTAGCAGCAAAATAGTTGAAAGGAGAGCGAACTTTGAAGAGAAAAAATTGTTAGCGTTTATTGATTTCAAGTAAAAACCAAACTTTGTAGCTACTCGAAGAACTCCTGTTAAGCCAGAGTTTGATTTAATTAGCTAGTAATTAAAAACTTCGCAATTCAAGAGTGTTTTACGGATTGCAATGGAGCCCATGATATATAATTTACAATAACAAAACGATTTTAAAATCTGGAGACTTTTTAGCAAACGTTTTCTATTGTAAATCAGTTGAAAGAGACTGCAAAAAATGGTTTGAGGTCTATACCGTATCAGCACGTAGCACTGGTATTTTTGCTCTAGGAAAAATTAAGTCTAACCTCAATTTTCGACGAACAACTTCAACTGGAAAGAGGTTGGGGAAGAAAACAGGAAAACTTAAAAAACGGCATACCTGTAAAAATGAAAAGTCTTCTTGTTCGTTCCAAAAACCTTGAACTGATTGCTGCTGTAAATGAATGAGATAAGTTTCTAGCCAGACTGATAGATATTTTCAGCCTATGTTTTGACATTATATTGTAACGCGTTAGCGCGAGTTTATTGTTTACTATGAGTTGAACTTTGGCAATCTACATAATTATCACTTTATAGACACAGTATAAATTACGATAGCTGCCACTCTGTATTTGGATTGTAGTCGAAATTCGACATAACTTTAGAGTGCGATTTCGACGTATCAAAATTTTAAACGAGTTTTAATAGCGGAGCACTTGCCAGGCCGAAGGCCTGGCTGCGCAGCTCCATACTCATAGAACCTGTGCCGTGATTTTTCATGGTCATGGCCAGCGGAATGTTTCGCGGGCGGCGTCTGTTACATGTGTGACTGTGTGTCCGAGCGTCGCTCAAGGCTACTAGCTCGCGAGCGCGTATGACGTCGCAAAACATGCGCGAATGACGCCACACAACATCCGGGAATGCCGAATGTCACGTCAGCTGTATGCGTACGACGTCATCGACATCCGGGATCTTTGAGGCTTTGTTTTTCGCGCGGCTACACAGCCGTCAGCTCGGTAAACACTTTAGTTGGATTGTTGTGTTTAGCGGAGAATTAAAGTCGTTATTTCCCTGCAGTTTTTCGCGGTTTGCTACTCAAGACAGAGATACTAGTTAAGGGATACTCAGAAGCCGCTTTAGTGGAAAAAGAACAGCTTTCAGGAATAAAATCTTGCTTCGAGGAACTTCATATTATCAATGCGGGAGATGCCTTGTTTTATTACGGTTTCAGAACCTAAGAAGCGGAGTTTTAACGAATTTCCAAGCAGTCCAGTGCTTTAAAGGTAAAATAAATCACATTTTTCGATGGGAATTTATGTTGATATCAATTTTTGATTGACTTTTCCTTTGAGTTCTCTTAAGTTTTGGAGACATGTTTATGAAACGTGTTCAAATTAAGTCGTGTTATCTTGAATTTCATCGAGGACAGCTTTGTCTTGATGCGCTAGAAATAGTACTTTTCTTCTTCTTTTAAACATAAATTAATGGAGATTGAATAAAATTTTTCGAAAGAAGATTTTGTTGTCCGTTTTTGTGTCTTTGTTCATTCATTACATAGATTAAAAAGCGATTTTATGTAAACAAAACAAGACTTAGATTTTCTTTCTTCACTCGCGTCGCCTTATGCAAATAAGCTTAAGCTTATGTTTGTGTATTTTTGCAATTTTAATTTCCAAATCAGTTTCTCGGGCAATTTTTTACAAACAAAAACTGTATTTTATTCGGAAAGTAGTCGTACTAGTTATTCTGGAAAGAGAAAGGTTGTTTTTGTGAACTTTTGTACGGTCTAAATGTGCTGTGCAGACGGTCGGGTAATACTGTTTTTGAGAATTGCTAAAATTGAAAATAGCCCGTTCTTCAATCTTAATACTTGTGCTTCCAACCTTTCACCTTTGTTAAGTTTCACCTTAGTTAAGCTTGATTAAAGTGCGACGCTGATAGGCTGGGCCAATCTATATACATTATGATACGTTATTACACTCTTTTGACCGCGCGCTCGGCAAACCACTTTCAAAAACTTTTTGGGAGAAAATGATTGTCGTATAATAAATAATTAATATTCGTCAGTTCGTCTATTAGTCTATTTTTTCGAGCCTTTAGGCACTAATGATTCGTAAAAATAACCAGCCGCATTTTAACGCAGTTCCGCTGAATAACCTTTGTGTATTAAACAAATGTAAACTTTTTATTTTCAATTCAAGAGAAGAGCGTCGCAAAAAAAATTTGTGACATTTAAGCAAGGCTGTCATTTTTCCCATGATTGTTGAATTTAATACAAGGGTGTCAACAAAACTATACCATCACAATACAAGTACAAAAAATATATATATATTTTAATTCCTTCCATAAGGAACTTATAACAATAATACTAGCTGCGGTCACACTAGCCATTTTACCCTTGGGCAAGAGTCTCTTGCCTACGGGGAAGCAACTTTCTGTGTGTGACCGATTTCCCCAGAGTGAAATTGGCTTCCTCGGGAAATTTCCATGGATACGTAAAAAAGAACAAAAGAATTGCCCATGACAGTTCCAGAGGTAAGTACTATGTAATAACAAGAACCCAAAGCGGCTCAACCAATCACAAAAAAGTGATATGTACCAAACATTAGAAAACACGTGTTGTCCGTGCAGTCGTGCTGCAACATGGCTGGTTTTCAAGCGTTTCGATGAGAACTGAAAAAAGCGCATTGGTTGCCGGCGTCGACGTTCTCTTCTTAAAATAAAGTGCCGAAATGCCTATGCATAAACCTATTTGAGGTGGAGGTTGTAAGGCAAGCGGCAATATTGCCGAAAACATTTCACGATTCTTGTCATCCATGTTTACATTCAAGATTATTAATCTGTGTTTTCCGCCAAATCGGATGCACGTGTTTCTTCCCCTTGGGCAATTTTTCTGCGTGTGTCCGCAAGCATGAAATCGATCAAAACCCAGAGCGAGCCCAACCCAAGCTATTTCCCATGGGTCATCAGAGAGCAAGGTCACTTAGCGAGCGATGTTTAGTACAACGCTTGGAATGGAGTTACAGTTTTTATTTTTTCCATACCATTTTAGTGCTTTTAAATCAAACTATATGAAAGCCAATACAATTTGACCTTTTCGGTTCTCTTAGCTGAAAATTTTAGCGGCAGACAATTTTAGGGATAGGAAGCTTTTCCCCGAATTTACTCTTGGCTGCTTTCGCCTTCCCGAAAATCCTAGGTCGCCTTATTTTGTACCCAAAATGTTAAATTTTCCGATGTTACGAAAGTTTTAGGCGACATTTTTTCTAAAGAAAACTCTATTTTGTAGTCTAATTAATTAAAAAATTTTAGATGACTGCGGGATACCGAACAGTTTTTCCACCGAGCGCATGCATGCACAGGGAGGCCGACAATCTGTTTGTGTAACATGAACGTTTGTAATTTTATAGGAAATGTATGGGATTTACCTAAATTTCATATTATAGCGACGTATCGCCAAATGTATGTACTGATTAACGCTAAATAAACGTTAAATTACCTTATTTATTGTGTGTTGTCGTCCTTTTGCCGTAGAAGTGATTTTTGAGTGATTTTGAAGGATTCTGAGTTCGCCGTTGACTGTGCGTCTAATGTCCCAACTATCCCAGGGATTCCCTGGTCACCTTTGGCTCCGTCTCGGCCATCATGTCCATCACGGCCTAGTATCCCAGGGGAACCAGGCCTGCCATGCATGCCGGGAACACCAGCACAATAAAATGGAGGGGGCTGCCAATTTGAAGTAAAAATAACTAATGAAATATTCATGAGTGGTTTTGTATATAATTGTTGAATCAGTATATGTTTAGTGCTGATGGTTTGTTCCCAATTTCGTACCCAGAGTCCTCAGGCTTCTTGGTCAGCGGATCGTCGTCAGGAGCTCCTCCTGGTGTCAACCCGGTGACCAAGAAGCCAGAGTACTCTGGGTACGAGATTCGTTTGTTCCATATAAAATATATAGATAGGCTTAGCCTAACAGCAAATAAAATCATAATCGATATGAACTGTGTAGCGCCAATCGTATCAAATGAATATGTTTGAAAAAAGTTATAAAAGCGCTTTTGAAACTAAATGTTCAGACGTTTCGGGACTTCTGTCCCTTCCTCAGTGAATAGCCGTTAACTGAAAACGCGCGTCAGCTATTTAAATGTTCCAAATGTCGCCATGTCACAACATTGTAGCGCGCGCGGATGAAGTCTAAATAAAACTAAAGTCAATGTTCATGCCGTGTGGTTGGAGGGTTTGGCATTTGAAAATTAGACGACACTCCGCACTGCGTCTCTCCGTGGTACTTTTAAAACCTGTTGTAATCACGGAAACCATCATGTCATCGGTTGTGTGTCCGGGAGATGAGAAGTGTTTAGCGACGGGCAGATCTGCTTTCTTTCGTACCGATCTGAGATGCTCGCAGAATCTGTCGCCGAGCCTGCGTCCTGTTTCGCCGATGTAACACAGAGTACATGTACGACAGGCAATGATGTAGACGAGGTTACTGGTCGTACATGTGAACTTCTCTCGAATTGTCAACGGCCCACCAGGAGTGTTGATCAGGGCCGCTGAACTGGTGTAGGCGCAGGTCTTGCAACGTGGACGGCGACAGAGAAAGGTTCCATTAGAGTCATCCCCCGTATTCGAGTTGGATTGAAGATTGCTGTGGACCAAGGAGTCTTTTAAATTGGAGTCGCGACGGTACGCACCGAGGACTCGCAAGCTACGGAAGACTTCCATCGTCTCAGGATCAGATTTGAGGATTTCAAAGTTTTTCGTAAGGATGTTCTTGACACAGCTGTTGGTGGGGTTGTAGGTAGGTATTAGGGGGATGACTTCTTTGTCGGTGCTTGCATCGTCAAATGGTCACATTGCTGCCTCTCGGGAGATGGTGCTGACGCGTTGGAGGGCTCGATCTACGACTGTTGGGGGATAGTTACGGTGCAGGAAGAAAGATGCCATTTCCTTGCTCTTGTTGATGAAGTCATTCTCATCACTGCATATCCGTTTAAGGCGGAGAAATTGGCTGTACGGAATGGAGTCTTTACAACGGACCGGGTGTGAAGATGAGTATGTGAGATACGAGTGAGAGTCGGTTTCTTTGTAGTGTATGGTCGTTGCTAATCCTTGAGCAGTTGGTTTCAGGAAGAGGTCTAGAAAAGGCAGTTGGTCGTCAGAGATGGACCAAGTGAACTTAAGGCTCGGGTGGACTCGGAAGTTGTTGACAAAATTGGCAAAGTTGTCAAGTTCGCTTTCTCTACAGGAAGCTGTTCCCACTATGTAGTCGATGTATCGCTTGTAGAGGTCAGGTTTGGTTCCTGGATATTGTAAGACGATTTGTTCCTCGATGTGACCGACGAACAGACAGGCGTAGTTAGGACCAAATTTACTTCCCATAGCGACACCACCCGTTTGTTGGTAGTAACTGCCGTTGAAGGTGAAGCTGTTCAGTGTGAGGACCAATTCAGCAAGACGTACTAAGGTCTGTGTAGGTGGTTCTAGCACCGACCGCTTGTTTAGAAAATGTTGTAAAGCTTCAAGGCCATCGTTGTTGGGTATCACTGTATACAGTGACTTGATGTCCATTGTGAAAACAAAGCGATTAGAATTGAAGCTGGGATAGCGAAAGGATTGTGCAATATCTAGCATATGATTAGTTTCCTTGACGTAGCTAGGTAAACCATGAACCAAAGAAGAAGTCATCTTGTCGAGATAAGTAGCTAAGAGCTCAGTAGGGCAGTTACAAGCGAATACAATGGGCCTCCCGGGGTTTCCTGGCTTGTGGATTTTTGGGAGAAGGTAGAACTTGGAAGTGCGAGGGTGATCCACGATTAGATTGGAAGCTGTGGCTGGGAGCTCTCCCTTAGTGATTGCGTCCTGGACAACCGAAATGACCTTGTTGTGATGTTCCATTGTGAGATCATGATCCACCCGCTGATAGAAGTTGCTATCGGAGAGTTGACGTTCAGCCTCTTGAATGTAAAGAGAGCGATCCTAAACTACAACAGCACCACCCTTGTCGGCTGATTTAATGACAATGTCGGTTCGTTGTTTTAATGAGACAAGGGCGGTCAGTTTATTTATTTATTTTTTTTGTTTTTAAATAAATTACCACGTCCCCAAAGGTCAGTTCATCACGTGATAAGTTCATGGCAGTGTTGCGCTGCTTGAAATTGAGCCTGTCCACTTTTTTGCGACATTTAGTGATATGGTAGTCCAAAGCAGCAAATTTTCCCGGGGGTGGGGTCCATGCCATTAGCCTAACAGCGTCGCTCTCAAAACAGAAAGCCCATGTCAAACTTAACCGAGGTGAAAATTCGGAAACACAAGAATTTCGATTGAAGACCGGGCTATTTTTCAAGTTTAGCAATTCTCAAAAACAGAATTACGCGACCGTCTGCACAGTCCATTTAGACCGTACAAAAGTTCACAAAAACAACTTGTCCGTCTCGAATAACTAGTAGGACTAATTTCCAAATAAAATACACCTATTGCTTATCAAAAGTTGTCCGAGAAACTGATTTGGAAATCAAAATTGCAAAAAATACATCAAACATATTTGCATAAGGCCACGCGAGTGAAGTTAGAACTACAAAATCTAAGTCTAGTTTTGTTTACATAAAATCGCTTTTCAACCTATGTATGAACAAACAAATAAAAATGGACAACGCAATCTTCTTTCGAAAAATTTTATTCAAATCTCCTTAAGTTTATGTTTAAAAGCAAAACTCGAACCATTGCCGAGCTGTCTTCCATGAAAGAAATCAAAACGTCTAAATCTGAGCACGCTTTATAAACAATTCTCCAAAACTAGCGAGAACAAAAAGAAAAAGTCAATTACAGATTGATATCAACATAAATTCGCATCGAAAAAATGTATTTTTTTTACCTTTTAGTCCGTCCACTGCTTGGAAATTCTTTAAATCTACGCTTCTTCAGTTCCGAAACCCGAAGCGACAAACATCTTCCCGCATTGCTGCCTCATTGATAAAAACGTATAAGTTCCTCGAAGCAAGATTTTATTCAATTCTTGAAAGCTTTTCTTTTTCCACGGCTATAGCGGCTTATGAGTATCCCTTAAAAGTCCAGTTTCGAATTCGCTGTGGTCGCTGAACGAAAGCACTTAAGACGCATTTTTACAGGGTTAGCCTCAATCTGAAGTGATAAATTCACAAATTCAGGTGAGAGGATGACCTGTTTAGAGCTCTGTCTATTGTTTAATTTCAAATTTCACGCACCTTCTGCCGGTATTTTTGAATATTTTACATCAGGTCGAGTCTAACCCTGCATCAATGTGTCATTGGTGTTTGAATTCAGCGGTAATTTTAAATACGAAAATGGCTTATTAGTATCCCTGTCTTGAGTAGCAAACCGCGAAAAACTGCAGGAAAATAACCACTTTAATTTAAACAGTTTTCTCCGCTTAGTAAACACGACAAAACATGAAAGTGTTTTCCCAGGTGACGTGCCAACGCGTACGCCGGGCACACAACGCGCCCGCGGAACATTCCGCTAGCCATGACCATGAAAAATGACGGGCATAGGTTCTATAGTTGTATATGGGTTCTATGAGTATGGGGCTCCGCGCTGGCCTTCGGCCCGCAGAGCTCCGCTATAATTATATGTCTTTCTCTTGATGTGGCGATTAAATCTAATTATCGACTTTGTTTATACACTGTAAAATTCAATGGCACATTACTATAGCATTTAGAATAATTCTTTAATTGCGCCGGTTGTAATTCGGTTTACTTCTAGCCGCATACGTTTTTAAATCCCAGCTAACAAAAATATTGAAAAGAGAGTTTGACGACGTGTCAAGTGACATTGGCATCTTATGTCACAATCAAAATGAAATTTATGCGATGAATCTTTTTTCCAATGAATATACTAAGGACAAATCAATATTTAAAAACAAATGACGTTTCCCATTTCTTACAAATTTCCATATTTTGACTGAAGTATTCAACACAATAACTGACTCACCATGTTCTTCGATGGTTGTTTCGTTTTGTTGTCCGCTGCGGCACAAACATGGCGAGTAAAGAAAAGAGAGGGACGGTAGCCATTTTCTTGCTATGGTGCCCTGCAATCAAATTCAGTTTAAAAAGATCAAAGTGTTGTAGATAACAAGAGGGACCGAGAGGCTCTTAACAAGTAGAATATACAGATAATAATAAGCAGTGAACGGTTGCTATTTTCACAGAGAAAAGCATTACGGAGAGTTACGGAACGTCAGTTACTCCTCACTTTTTATTTATTATTTTTTTCTCCCCTGAAGACTCGAAAAAAATTGAAACTAACTGTTAAAAATACACAGCCGTATCAACCAACTTTCCGCTAAATACCGTCCAATAAAATGAAAACTGTTGTGTATTTTTTTGTCCTGGTACTACAGTATGTTGTACAAGTTGTTTAACTTTGTGCCTGAGGGTGTAATTTTAAAATATGGCCGTTACATCGGGCCGTTAAAATAGGAAATGCTGAGCAGTAACTTTAATTTGCAGAATTTCGTCGTGTTGTCTTTTGGGATTTGTGATTTTTCACGTTTCAAGTTTGAGCTTAAGTACAACTAATATATACGCAATCTATTACTTTGCAGAAAGAACTGACCTGATTAAACATTAGTGCTTGTTTCATTTCTCATAAAAACACCATCGGACTACATATTAAGTATTCAGTTTAAAAAAAGTGGAAGCAGAAAACTGAAAAAGATTATAGCCTAATCGAAACATCCCGAGCAAAGGACGATGTTTTCATGATACCAAGCGACGAAGAACAAAGTGCTTTACTGAGGAAAGGAAACAAACTCAAAAAGGACAGAAAAAGAGAATTTGACCTGAATCGGTAGAAAAACAGTTGAAAGGAATGCGAACATTAAAGAGGAAAAGCTATTTTGGATTGAAACTCGTGAAAACCTCAATTCCTAGTATTTTCCAACTCTGTAAGGTATTCGGGCTACTTCTGTTGATCAGATTTGATTTCATGTGCTAGGAAAACACTTGAAATTCAAGAATGTTTTAGACGTCTGGGAGAAAAAACTATCGACGATTTTAGGATATGTAATTTAACGATTACAAAACGATAACTCAAAAACCATTTAAGCAAATGTTTTCTGTTGCAAATCAGTTGAAAAAGAGCAATAAGCGTTTGTATTTTTGCGCTGGACAAAAATAAGTCTAGACTCAATTTACGGCGAAAAACTAATAAAGAAAGAGAGAGAAAAGCATTAAAACTAAGAAAACGAACATACCTGTAAAACTTTATGAAAAAATCTTCTCTTTCTTTGCAAATCCTTGAACAAATCACTGCTGTGAATGAGTCGGATATAAAGAAACTAGCAAGGGAAATAGGTTTTGTCATTCTTTGCGCTGACATTGTTACGCGCGTTCGGGCGAGTTTATTTGTCGATCACGAGTTGAACTATTTGAATAGTTCGTCATTTTCACTTCACTGTTGCTATAGTTACATTTCACTGTTAGCAGTAGTGTTGTCCGTCATATTCAATGTTTGATGCATTGTCGATAAAGATATTTTCATGATTGTAGACTTTAATCTATTAAAGCATTGAAACAAAACTATCGGTGTATATGAAAACATCTTTCACTTTTCACAAGGCGGGAACGTATTTTCAAACCAAGAAAAACTTAATCAAAGCCTGATCAAAAAACGAAATCTCAAAACCTAGTATCTCAGCTATAAATTTCAAGAAATGTTGTCAAAGAAAATATACTCATGTGCATAGGGCTTAATAAATTTGAAGGGTGGAAGGGGGAGGGGAACTTAACGCGTGTATAAATAAAGACTTGACCACCCCACAGATGCTTTCCTATTTCTTTTTTTAATATTTTTGGATAGATAAATGAAAATGTTTTAAAATCCTGATTCATTGTTGGCTCTATTTCTTCGGATAATTCGTACATTTAATTTAATCATAGATTGATTCAGACATCACAATCACACTCGTTATTTGGTCTTCAAAACATCATTTAAATGAATCAGACGTCATGTACAGTTCACGTCCTTGTAAAGTTTAGGAGTCAAGAAGAAGCTAAGGGTGCATTCCTTTGGGATGATCTGGATCCGGATCACTGATCCAAGATCACTCGGATCATGCTGCATCAAAGGAACCGACGAATCCTTGTCCAGAGTGGATTCGTCGGTTCCTTTGATGCTTCATGATCCGAGTGATCTTGGATGACTTGGATCAGTGATCCGGATCCAGATTATCCCAAAGGAACGCACCCTAAAATCCATGCTCTCACTCTTCCGCTTATTAATTTACTTTACTTTGTTATGTCCCAAGGTAGGCTTATTACAAACGTGAACCTATGCCCGCAAGTAATGCCTGCGATAATAGGCTCTGTTGGAGTTTAATGAAGAATTGTGCTGTACAAGGTGCTTCTAACTTTGGAGTCTGTGGATGAAATCGTGAAGTGTGACCATTCAAATTAATGAAAGCTATTGAGCAGTACTTTCCTGTGGTACTGTTTATTATGCTATACAAGGTGGTTCTAACTTTTGAGTCTGCGGATGAATTATTTAAGTCTGACCATTCAAATGAAAGTTATTCAGCAGTACTTTTCTGTGGTGCTTTTATTACCATGTACAATTGCAAGGTTCTTCTAACTTTTGAATTTGCTTTGGTGTTATTTATTATGCTGTAAAAAGTCGTTTTAAATCTTGAATCTGTTGATGAAAGCCTAAAGTGTGAACATTCAAAGGAAAACTACTGAGTAGAGCTTTCCTGTGGTACTGTTTATTATGCTGTACAAGGTGGTTCTAACTTTTGAACCCGGCAGTGTAAGAACTCGTAAAGTGTGACCATTCAGTTAGAACCTACTTATAGCTGCAGTACCTTCCTGTGGTGCTTTTTATTGTGGCGTACAACTGAGGTGGGTAATAGCCCTTGACTTAAAGAAGGAAGCCATTTAGTATGACCATATTGAAATTGTTTAGAGTACAAGATGGTTCTAGCTATACTTTGAATGGATGAATGAAATACAATATTTGGTTGTTTTTATCAAGCAGTTCTTCAGTGCCACAGTCTTCAACACTTTCTTTGCCTCCCGTTAACATTTTTTCTTGCTACCTTTTTATGTCAAAGCGTTAATTGTTATGATGCAACAACAACAAAACAATCACACATTTCCTTTTCAAGTATCCTGCCTTTTGTTTAACGTCAGCAAGTTTAATACAACTACAAGTAGAAAGCAAGCGATTTTGACATCCTACGATCAGCAGAACTATTATTTACTGTTCCATTGTTAGCTTTTTTTATGCAAGAATGACTGCCTCGTTTTAAGATCTAAGTTTGTGGTTTTGGAACCTCTTCAACAAAGATCCGGGACACTGAATTCCAGCCTGTGTAGGCGTCAGCATTTCCATATCCGGCGCAATTACCAACCCAGAATCCCACGCGCAACCTTCCTTTGTGGATGTTGTTGCAGTGGCCCTCAATATGGCGGACGCGAAGAATATTTTGAGTTTTGCCCGAACTTCCCAAGTAAAGAACACCGTCAATAGGCAGTGGAGCTGAGCATTCTGCGCCGTTAAAAGTGAAGTACCAGCGTTTGCAGCAACCTGTACATCCAGAGACCCTAAGATTACCAGTGAAATACACATGAAGAGCTGTGTCAGAGAAGTTCTTGGTAAACACACAGTCCTGTGGTAAAAGAAGAAAAATTACTGAGACCGACGATTAAATTTTGTTCGGAAGCAAGGAAGAAAATGGCCAACCTCTAATTCCCACTAATTTTCACTGTTTCAAAACGTCATTGTAGTAGCTACAAAAACACCTAATGTTAGCAGTCTTTTTGGAAGAATGTAACAAGAAAACTTCGCTAAGCTATGCCACTAACCTTGATCAGACCATGATCTTTGCCGTCACTGCTTTTCCACGCGCATTCCTTCCAGTTCTTAAAAGTCATCAGACCTGGAGTCCCAGGGATTCTACCTCTACCACTCTCCCCACGCTCCCCTTTTTGCCCGGCAGGTCCCCGGACTCCGCGCTCTCCTTTAGCACCATCCTTTCCATTGATACCCGGTGTTCCGCTAGATCCCGGAGGCCCCTGGGGTCCGGTCTTCCCAGGGATTCCTTGGTCACCTTTAGCTCCTTCGCGGCCATCACGTCCGTCACGGCCTGGTATCCCAGGGGAACCCGGCTTTCCATGCATGCCGGGAACACCAGCATAATAGAAAGGAGGCGGCTGGTAATTTGAAGTGAAAATAAAGTTGGTACGGTATTCATGAATGCACTATGTATATTGATTTAAACTCTAACAGATAGTATTTGTTTTAGTCCTGATTGTTTCTTACAAACGTCACGATATAGTTTTTGAAACCTTTCTCGAGATTTGACAAATTTGAAAAACAATCGAATGATCCGCTTCTTTTACTCATGCATTTTAAGGTAATACTATGGATTAAAAATACATTCTTTAGTTGAGCTGTTAGAATTCGTTTCGTTTACAGTGACAAGTATTTTAAAATTCCTCCTATTACACTGAAAAGAACTGAAGCCATTGATGAATTATCAAACATTGTTGTGGCTTTGTTTGAGTTGCTACAGCACTGTATCACAATTAATGTAATTCGAGTTAAGAATTCGTTGATTCAACACGCCGAAGTTAAATCAATATTTGTAAAGAAACGACGTTTCGCTTTTCTCAACAATTTACATAAGTTCACGAAAATATTCAACGCAGTCACTGACTCACCATGTTGTAAGATGGTTGTTTGGTTTTGTTGTCTGCCGCGGCACAATAAGCCAAGAACGACATCACAAGAAAGGACCAGAGAGCAACCCGCGAAACTTTACACGGGACGGTGGTCATTTTCTCGTTGTGATTTCCTGCGATCAAGGATATAAAAACAGATCAGAAGAAAGTTACGGATTAACGTGTCACAGATAAACTGAGAGGGACCTACTAGCTTGATGACCTCCTTGATAAACAAATCAAAAAAGGGCGAGGAAATGCTAACAAACGCTATTGGGGAAAGAATTGCTAAGCAGCCCTCAAGTTAAACCTTTTCTTTCAACCTGGATCGAATTTTGGGTTATGGACTTTGGAGTCTGTGGAAAAATCTTATGGAGTCACCTGATTCAAATAAAATCTATTTGGCAGTATTTTCTTCGGTGTGGTACAGGATATTATTCTGTATTTTTGTGTCCTTGACAATAATTTTCTTTGAAGACTGTGGATTAAATGCTAAAGTAGGGGTGGCGAATGGTACCTTCAAAATTGTGGGTCTCGGAAAATTTTGGTCCGGTCTCGAAATCTCGGCAGTTTTTGTTTTAAGTCTCAAAGTCTCGTTTGGCTGGTGCTTTTTCTGTCTCGGAGTCTCGAATTTTTTCCCTCCAGGTCTCGGAGTCTCGGATACTTTTGTCAAGCATTCTCATTCTTCATCCTTGTTTGTTGTTTGATAGGTGAATCGGATATTTTTGGCACTAAGTCTCGGGCTCGGTTTTTTCCCGCATTGGGTCTCGGGCACGGATTTTGTAAAGTAGTGCGGTCTCGGTCTCGGATTTTGAAACAAGGGTCTCGGCGTCTCGGCGAGTCTCGGATTTACCATTCGCCACCCCTTAAGGTCCGTTAAAATTAATGAAAGCCATTGCGTAGTATTTTTTACTAGTGTTTATCATGTATTTTTTTTTGCTGATGCAACCGTTAAAATAGAGGATGCTAAACAGTAGAAGTTGATTTTCCTGAATTTCTTTCAGTGGATTTATTTTCACGCCAGTTCTCTTCAAAAAACACACTTTCTAATTTTGCATGAAGAAACCTGGTCAAACCGTTGTCGCTTTTATCTTTCACTAAAAATGGGAACAGAGAACTGAAAAGATACCGGAATCGAACCATCCCGGGATTACTTCACAGAAGCCAATACTATTTATTTCAAGCGAGAACAAATATGTCTCATGCACTAACTGAATGGAAAGGAAACTAAATTTTAACAAGACAAAAAGGGAGAAATGATTTGAAGTAGCAGCAAAATAGTTGAAAGGAGAGCGAACATTGAAGAGAAAAAATTGTTAGCGTTTATTGATTTCAAGTGAAAACCAAACTTTGTAGCTACTCGAAGAACTCCTGTTAAGCCAGAGTTTGATTTAATTAGCTAGCAATTAAAAACTTCGCAATTCAAGAGTGTTTTACGGATTGCAACGGAGCCCATGATATATAATTTACAATAACAAAACGATTTTAAAATCTAGAGACTTTTTAGCAAACGTTTTCTATTGTAAATCAGTTGAAAGAGACTGTAAAAAAAGGTTTGAGGTCTATACCGTATCAGCACGTAGCACTGGTATTTTTGCTCTAGGAAACATTAAGTCTAAACTCAATTTTCGTCGAACAACTTCAACTAGAAAGAGGTTGGGGAAGAAAACAGGAAAACTTAAAAAACGGCATACCTGTAAAAATGAAAAGTCTTCTTGTTCGTTCCAAAAACCTTGAACTGATTGCTGCTGTAAATGAATGAGATAAGTTTCTAGCCAGTCTGATAGATTTTTTCAGCCTTTGTTTTGACATTATATTGTAACGCATTAGCGCGAGTTTATTGTTTACTATGAGTTGAACTTTGGCAATCTACATAATTATCACTGATAGACACAGTATAAATTACGATAGCTGCCACTCTGTATTTGGATTGGAGTGGAAATTCGACATAACTTTAGAGTGCGATTTCGACGTACCAAAATTTTAAACGAGTACTAATATGATACGTTATTACACTCTTTTGACCGCGCGCTCGGCAAACCACTTTCAAAAACTTTTTGGGAGAAAATGATTGTCGTATAATAAATAATTAATATTCGTCAGTTCGTCTATTAGTCTATATTTTCGAGCCTTTAGGCACTAATGATTCGTAAAAATAACCAGCCGCATTTTAACGCAGTTCCGCTGAATAACCTTTGTGTATTAAACAAATGTAAACTTTTTATTTTCAATTCAAGAGAAGAGCGTCGCAAAAAAAATATGTGACATTTAAGCAAGGCTGTCATTTTTCCCATGATTGTTGAATTTAATACAAGGGTGTCAACAAAACTATACCATCACAAAACAAGTACAAAAAATATATATATTTTAATTCCTTCCATAAGGAACTTAAAACAATAATACTAGCTGCGGTCACACTAGCCATTTTACCCTTGGGCAAGAGCCTCTTGCCTACGGGGAAGCAACTTTCTGTGTGTGACCGATTTCCCCAGAGTGAAATTGGCTGCCTCGGGAAATTTCCATGGATACGTAAAAAAGAACAAAAGAATTGCCCATGACAGTTCCAGAGGTAAGTACTATGTAATAACAAGAACCCAAAGCGGCTCAACCAATCACAAAAAAGTGATATGTACCAAACATTAGAAAACACGTGTTGTCCGTGCAGTCGTGCTGCAACATGGCTGGTTTTCAAGCGTTTCGATGAGAACTGAAAAAAGCGCATTGGTTGCCGGCGTCGACGTTCTCTTCTTAAAATAAAGTGCCGAAATGCCTATGCATAAACCTATTTGAGGTGGAGGTTGTAAGGCAAGCGGCAATATTGCCGAAAACATTTCACGATTCTTGTCATCCATGTTTACATTCAAGATTATTAATTTGTGTTTTCCGCCAAATCGGATGCACGTCTTTCTTCCCCTTGGGCAATTTTTCTGCGTGTGTCCGCAAGCATGAAATCGATCAAAACCCAGAGCGAGCCCAACCCAAGCTATTTCCCATGTGTCATGAGAGCAAGGTCACTTAGCGAGCGATGTTTAGTACAACGCTTGGAATGGAGTTACAGTTTTTATTTTTTCCATACCATTTTAGTGCTTTTAAATCAAACTATATGAAAGCTAATACAATTTGACCTTTTCGGTTCTCTTAGCTGAAAATTTTAGCGGCAGAAAATTTTAGGGATAGGAAGCCTTTCCCCGAATTTACTCGTGGCTGCTTTCGCCTTCCCGAAAATCTTAGCTCGCCTTATTTTGTACCCAAAATGTTAAATTTTCCGATGTTACGAAAGTTTTAGGCGACAATTATTTTTCTAAAGAAAACTCTATTTTGTAGTCTAATTAATTAAAAGATTTTAGATGACTGTGGGAAACCGAAAAGTTTTTCCACCGAGCGCATGCATGCACAGGGCACCCAGACAATCTGTTTGTGTAACAGGAACGTTTGTAATTTTATAGGAAATGTATGGGATTTACCTAAATTTCATATTATAGCGACGTATCGCCAAATGTATGTACTTATTAACGCTAAATAAACGTTAAATTGCCTTATTTATTGTGTGTTGTCGTCCTTTTGCCGTAAAAGTGATTTTTGAGCGATTTTGAAGGATTCTGAGTTCGCCGTTAACTGTGCGTCTAATG